>CM032479.1:12374974-12974974 GCA_019059595.1 Marasmia exigua
TCAAGTATCTACTTATTTAGAATTAGAATTTTAGTAGAAGCATAGTTTAATTAAAGTAGTCCATCGTAGAAGCTTTGCGTAGAAACACATACTAAAAATAAGTAATATTCCAGAAAAGATTATATTGTACGGCAATGTTTGTTTTGCGCTTGACTTGACGGGGGCCATATCCCTATGGTACGGTCTAGTCCCAGCTGTGAGGTTTCCGACCGCGATTGCGCGGAGATGGACACCCGGCAGGGGTTTTACTTAGGGTTTGAGTCCCACACACCACCTTGTTTCCTACATGTAGCAAGGTGACGGCCATGACGGTTTCCCCTGGGAAAAAAAAGAAAGGGCCGTAGTCCTCTAATAGTTTATGGCGGGGGCGAGGCTTGCCTGTACGTGCCCGATCTACCACAGAAGATAACTGATATCGATCTACTTATGTCGATGCTTCTACCCGATTACAAAAAAGTGTTTTAAAAGTGGCGCCTTACTTTTCCTGAACTATACCTTATTATTATTTATTGAAAACTATCCCTTACTCTATTATTGGCGAGGCAAAGATTACGCGCGCCCCCCTAGCGGCGATAATTGGAAGCTCTCTTAGAACGATACTTTGCTATATTTTGAAGTAATGTTTGGTTCAACTTTTTGATTTATTCATGTTCACGATTAAGTAATATAAACCGGCTGCCAATAAAGCAGAAGTATGAAGTATTGTTGCGTTCCTCAATGTAATACGTGCGCAGCTTCGGGAATAAGTTCCCAAAAGACAAAATTATGAAGTTGAACATTTATATTGAAGATTGCATTAAGAATAATCAAGTCAAATTCACTAGAATTGAGTTGTTCTCTTAATTTTCAGGCTACAACAAACAGTAAATAAAATTATAATAAAATTAATAAATTCTTAAGCACACACACAACTTTAGTTTTTTTTTATTGAAAATCGTGTCATAATTACATAATATAATTCCATATACTCTAACTAGCCTAGAATAAAATATTTTGAAATAAACATTAACTAGACAATATAAAAATGAAATATGATTTTCATCAAATGAAACTTTTCTGATCACTAATTATTTTTCTTCACTTTTTATAATGGACAACATTTCATATTTTTAACATGTCCATATTGTTTTTTTATATGAAAGTAGATATAAAATGAACAGACCCATATTTTTTCTTTTTTCAAAATTTGTCCATTTTCATGCATAAAATAATTATTGAAATTCTTTTTATTCTAAATAGACGTAAGCGCCAAATGACGTCATCGGGCGGCTGAATACAGCGATATTCCTTTGCTTATCATTGTTTTAATAAAAAAAAAGTACTACTGTCAAAGGTAAATAATACTAGTGTCAACATTGTCAACGTCATTCATACATTCAACGTGGACAAGTTCTTTTTTTTTTGACAGTTACATGTCATGGGTTTGGCATTACGTAAATTTAAAACTATAATGTGCTAAGCAAAGAAATATTTTACATTCTGCCGTCCGATGACGTCATCTTACGTTTTTTAGTTTTTAATTTTTTTCTCAGTAAATAAGCAATATAAAAAATTAATAAATATATGTTCGCGCAGCGGAAAAGTAAATAAAGAAATGGTATTTTTTGTTTCAGAGCTTAGTAATTTTGAAATGTTGTCCATTCCATTCCACTCTTAATTTCCTCACCAGAACGCAATGGTCTGGTATATTCTGCCGACGCTTTGATTATATATATTATTGATATCATTATTGTGAGTTGTGACCGAACCACATTTATCCTACGCACGCACGAGTATTGGAAATAGTATCTTCTACTTAGTTTGTGATTGGAAATCTTTAATACCCAACCAACCTCTTTCGGACCGCAGCGTTTTAGGGTTGCTAAATACCAAAATATATTTCGTTCTGTAGAAAACTGTACCATTGTGTGGATATTATGGTAGGTCGATAGTCGGTAGACGCTGACAGTAGTTTGTAATAGACATATCATTGAATTTAAATAGATAATAAGTTCATAACATATTTAAATCTAGTAGCCCATCTTCACTTAGCCCAGTGCCGTACGTGCGATGGCGCTGGACGATGTAAGTCTAGCGTTGTTATTGTATTTAGAATTTTTCTTTTTTTAAATAGTATAGTATCGATATCTTTGAATAAAAGTAAGTCTCAAGTCTTAACAAATCGAATTACCTATTTATTCCTTGGTTAAAATATAAGTCCTAGAATTTAAAAAAAAACCTTACACAGCAGTAGAATCGTTTTATGACATAGAGTAAGAAGAAACCTCTCTGATATGTGTTTGCCAACCACTAATGTCATTTAATTTGTCACCAGCCAGTTCTATCCCTTGATTGATTGATTCCGTTACTTATCTTTGTGTGTGTACGAAATATGAGCCATGGTCTAGAAAAATTAGAAAAAACCAAATTAATTTACAGTACAACCCGTGCGGATAAAGAATGGGATCAGAAATGGCGGCGCATCTATTCACTTCTCGCTCGCACACTATTTGCGTCTATACTTGCACTCGTGGGGTGCGAGTATAGACGCAAATAGTGTGCGAGCGAGAAGTGCATAGATGCGCCGCCATTTCTGATCCCATTCTTTATCCGCACAGGTTGTACATATTTATTCCTTTTGAAACATTTTATTTCACAATCATTCACAACAAATACTTATAATCTACATAATTTCTAGGTAGCAAAATCGATGGTGCATAGCTCATTCAGAATCTTTTTGATCTTCGTCATCTATTCCTCGAGCTCGGGGGTGCTAATGACCACTGAAGAACCGTTATCCTGGTGAACTTGCTGGTGATGAGAGTGGGTTTGTTTGTTCTGTGAAGGTTTTTCCACATCTATTTAATTGACTATTATTCAATTTTGATCATCAGTGAATTATTGATAATAATCAATATACACAACCCCTGGTTTATGCCTTGTTTTCATTTTCGGCGGATTGATATAAAAATGGATGTTATTGTTACTCAAAAATTAACTCACAGCATATCATACTACTAAAGATCTTACTGAATAATTATTTGATTAGCTCTGATAATCAATAAAAACTTTTTGAAACTTAATAAATCAAACTATAGTCAATATAGTGCTGCCATCTATATTATAGCACGTTCCCTCCTATATGCCGTACAATATAATCTTTTCTGGAATATTACTTATTTTTAGTATGTGTTTCTACGCAAAGCTTCTACGATGGACTACTTTAATTAAACTATGCTTCTACTAAAATTCTAATTATAAATAAGTAGATACTTGAGTTTTATCCTCGCAAAAAAATCGTAATTATTTAGGCACCCACCTACCTAATAAAAACAAACGTGATACGTTTCAGAAACTGAATATTATTTACAGATTTGCATAGTCAAATAAACCTTACCTATAAAATGTGAACAGGTTCATGATGTGACGTAATAATTAATTACTTATCACGTCAAAAAATCACGTTTAATTATATACATTTTTTTTAAAGCAACACTTCATTTTAGTTAGGTGTATAGTATTGGGTAATTAGGTATTTTATTAATACAATAATCTATTAGGTACCTAAATATGTTTCTACTTCTATCTTCTTTCCATTTTGATCAAATGGCCATTGATTGGGAACAAAATGATTTCAATTTTTAGAGGACCGACGTCGTTGGCTTTCATTTTGTATGACCTCACAACAGATGAGATTATGCTCTTCATTATCAGCATTCCAAAATTGCGACCTGTAAAACACGAAATAGTGTCAAGTCAAGCAGGATGCGACAATGTTCATGCTATGGGCATTAACCTAAGTAAGGGGGCTGGAGCCTAATTCTCGGGCTCGTGAAATTTGTCATCATACGACATATATCACTAAAACATACTTTTCAAGAGCCCAATTCTCGTGCTCGTGACATTTATTTTCATACGATATATATCACTAAAACATAGTTTTTTGTATGGTTTTCAGATGATATCCGCCATGTTTTCAAAATATCACGAACCCGAGAATTGGGCTCCAGGACCCCAATTCTCGTGCTTGTGATATTTTGAAAACATCGCGGATATCACCGTACAAAAAAAAACATGTTTTAGTGATATATGTCGTATGAAAATAAATGTCACGAGCACGAGAATTGGGGTCCTGTGTGGATTTCATGTGATATCCATGTTTTCAAAATATCACAAGAGAGTAGCTGCCCTTTCTCCCCCTATAAATCCATCTCTCTTAAAACCAAGGGGTAGGGGAGGTTCAGAGATCTTTGAAGTTTTAACCTAAAAGTGTCTGACTTAGGTAAAACCTAAGCTGGGTACGACCCGCGGGTACAACGACCACTTATTGAGAATTTTGGTCTGAAAACAAAAAGTTTTCGGTTTACACAAATCGCACAAAATGTTACCTTCTCCATACATAATAATGACACAACAGGAGCCCAATTCTCGGGCTCGTGACATTTATTTTCATACGACATATATCACCAAAACATAGTTTTTTTGTATGGTTTTCGGGTGATATCCGCCATGTTTTTAAAATATCACAAGCACGAGAATTGGGCTCGAATTGGGCTCCAGGAGCCCAATTCTCGTGCTCGTGACATTTATTTTCATACGAAATATATCACTAAAACATAGTTATTTTGTATGATTTTCAAGTGATATCCGCCATGTTCTCAAAATATCACAAGCACGAGATTTGGACCCCGATTTTGGGGATTTCGATATGAAAAAAACATGGCGGATATCACCTGGAAACCATACAAAAAAACTATGTTTTGGTGATATATATCGTATGAAAACAAATGTCACGAGCACGAGAATTGGGCTCTTAGGCTCCAGAACAACCAGTTTTGAATGATAAGTCGAAATTTTTTATACGTGTTTTGAAGAATGTAAATTAATGTTTACCTACTATCACACCCTGTAGAGATAAGTAGGTAAATAGTAGATATTGTAGTAAGCAGGGTAAACCGGATAAAAGCAAATTAATATTAGGTACCTACTTACCTACGTGTTAGTTCTTGTACCTAGTCTAAGTACCTATCTATCTTAACAAAACAGAAGCTATTCGTGTCAATAGTTAAAACAAATATTGATTATACCTACTCATTTATGTACCTACACTCGTAACTACTTAGGTACTGTACCTAAGTATCAGATGTGTTATTAGTATAGTAGACTAATACATAATTACATAGTGAACTAATACATAGTGACTTCTACGATTGAGGCCTTTGCACTGCAGTGGGACAGTTTATAGGCTGATACTTTACTTTTTTACTTTTACTTAATTGCATAGTACCTGCCTACATTACAGTTAGACACCACAGACAATACCATGGGCACAGTCATATACCACCTTATTATAAATCGCGATCTAAAGTTATTACCGCACTAAAGCTCTAGCCGTCCCGTTCCAATGCGCGTTGTTTAAAGGGGTAGGCATGAGTTTATTTCCGGAACTTTTCTTAGACCGCGTTTTGAAATAAGGGGGAGAGAGACTGTTAAAAGCGGAGAAATTTCGAGTTCGATTCCTGGTATAGGTACTGTCGGGTGAATTTCATAACTATAAGTTGTTTCGCGTAATCTATCTATGTAGGTAACGATTTCACGGCTATTCTTTGGGTTTGTTATACAATCTGTTAGTGGCTGTCCGAACCGACTAGAATCACCTGTATAGGGGTAAAGAGGAGCTGGGAGAGTTAAAGAGAATAGTTATTTACGGGATTTCTACCATGTACCTTATTTTTGAGTTTCCGATATTTCGGCATTGTTGCAAGCGCCTTGGTCACGGTGCAACTCCGGAGTAACTCCGAATAACTATTTTAATGTTAGTGGCCATGAAAGTTTAAAACAATATAGAGTTAAAAATAATACAGCAGATTTCGTTACGAATAACACATACCGATACAGTTTCGAGATCCATAGCTAAACGGGATGTAGGAGGCAGGATGACGCTCAGCGGACCGCTCGGGCAAGAAGCGGTCAGGGTCGAACTCATCGGCATCAGGGCCCCAAACAGTTTTAGAGCGGTGGAGTGCGAAGGTCCCCACCACGGCGCCTGCGCCGGCCGGTATGGTCACTCCGCAGCTCGCTGTAATACGAAAGATCTGCACTATTTTTTCCAATTTACTTTCAGTTGTGCTGTATATTATAAACCGGAGTTTTTAGACTTATTCCGATCTGCCCCCCTGCTTTGTCCTCATGGGGATACAGAAAGGACTCGAAATTTCGTACTGTCTCCTCTTCGGTTACAGGAGATCGATCAAATTGATTTGTCCTATCCTATCCGTCACCCCATATGGGTACAAACGGGGCGACAGATCGGAAAAATTATTCGTTTTTTAACCTTCTCACTCATTTATCAACGGCATTCTCTCATCACAGCGTGATTTCCGTTTGCATCAAAAGCTTCTTCAGAGTATGGATGGGCTACGCTTAGACCATGGTTCAGGAGTTGGGGAGTCTGGTAATTACAATGATACATTCTCGACCTTGGACCAGACCAACTTAATACGTAATGGTTACACTTTTCATAAATTATCCGAAACGTGCACGTTTCTATGTTTAGATTTAAAAAATCCAGGTTGTATGCTTGGATTTTAACCTACAAGTTCCCATATAGAAGGCTCGTTCTAAACCACTGAGCTACCTTTGCTCTATCAATATATGCAGGTATCTATGAAATATAACCTTTTTAAAAGTGATAAATAAGCTAAGAGCTCATTATAAATCGCGATCTAAAATTATTACCGTATTAAAGCTCGTGTCCTCCCGTTCCAACATGCAATATTAAAAGGGGCTTCCTTTGTTCCGGGACTATTCTTAGTTTGAGATTTGTAATAAGGGGGAGAAAGTTTATTTGTAGGTAGGTATAGTAAATCTATTGAACATCTTGATGTACCTAGTATACCAAAGTAAATATAATAAAATAAAAAAAAATATATTGAATATATGACGACCCGTTTGGAACAGTGGTAGTGAACGCTGCCTCAGGTGCAAGGGTTGCGGGTTCTAGCCCCGCACAGTACAAACACAAGTGTTCATCGCACGAATGTTTGTCCAGGGTGGGGATCGAACCCACGACCTTTGGCGTAAGAGGCACTACCAATTGCGCCATCCGGTCAGTCATGTATATCAATGTATGTGATGTTGTGAAATATTTATTTATTTATTTATATATAAAGATATAATAAAGTAATAGAATAATAATATATAAGTAAATAAATAAAGTTTGTAAACCTAGCGTAGTAAATCTGAATGGACAACATTTCAAAATTGCTAAGCTCTGAAACAAAAAATACCAATTCTTTATTTACTTTTCTGCTGCTCGAATATATATTTATTAATTTTTTATATTGCTTATTTACTGAGAAAAAAATTTAAAACTAAAAAACGTAAGATGACGCCATCGGACGGCAGAATGTAAAATATTTCTTTGCTTAGCACATTATAGTTTTAAATTTACGAAATGCCAAACCCATAACATGCAACTGTCAAAAAAAAAGACAATTTGTCAACGTTGAATGAATGAATAACGTTGACATTGTTGACACTAGTATTATTTACCTTTGACAGTAGTACCTTTTTTTTATTAAAACAATGATAAGCAAAGGAATATCGCTGTATTCAGCCGTCCGATGACGTCATTTGGCGCTTACGTCTATTTAGAATATAAAGAATTTCAATAATTATTTTATGCATGAAAATAGACCAATTTTGAAACAAGAAAAAATATGGGTCTGTTAATTTTATGTCTATTTTCATATAAAAAAACAATATGGACATGTTAAAAATATGAAATGTTGTCCATTGTTTATATTAAGGAGGAAGAGCGAGGCTTTCCCAACACAAGTATCATCTGATTACTTTCTGGGAGGCCCAGGCGATTTAATTGTTAATGATTTACTGAAATAAAGTTTATTTTATTTTATTTATTTAATTATATGGTGCCCGGCGTATGCTTGGACACGCCCTTTAAACTACCGATTCAATTAGACTATTCATGTGAAAACATGGCTCTTGTCTTTGTTCCCATAGTTCTATTACGTATTCATAATACTCGTAGACACTGAAGCATTTTGTTGACTTGTTAGATCATTCGCGCGAAGTATCCTTCAATAGACTTTAGCAGGTGATAAAAAAACCGGCCAAGTGCGAGTCGGACTCGCCCATGAAGGGTTCCGTTTACGGGATTGCGGTTAACGGTTTATAACGTATTAAAAAAAAAACTACTCACTTAGATATAGTTCAAACCAATTTTCGTTGTTAGTTTTCATAATTATGTACATCATATATTTTTTTAGTTTTATAATTCATTTATTATAGAAGTTAGAGGGGGGGGGGGGGGGGGGGGGGACAATTTAACACTTTGGGAGCGTCGCTTGCGCAAAGTATAGTGTTTAGACAAAAATGATGTAAAAACCTTAACATCATTTTTAAAGACCTATCCATAGATACCCCACACGTATAGGATTGATGAAAAAACAATTTTTGAGATACAGTTTTATACAAGTATGGAATTTTTGTGTAAAAATCATAATGCGGTTAACAAAATACATCTATTTAGCAAGTTTCATTAGTATGGTTCTTATAGTTTCGGAGAAAAGTGACTGACATACGGACGGACGGACAGACGGACAGACATGACGAATCTATAAGCGTTTTTTGCCATTTGGCTACGGAACCCTAAAAAAGGGACAAGAGAGCTAAGGTATTCCATTACCCGACCTTCTTGATGTTTTATACTGTCAAAGACTTTTCTAAATTATCACGTGTGTCTACGCATAGGAGTTGCCCCCGGCTATGGACATTTCTAGTATCCATAACACAGGAAATGCCCTAATTTAAAACGAATGCGCCAGATAATTTAAATTGGCACATAGTTATCTATTAAGTTGACTATTTTGTGAATCAGGCTGTATGTTTTCTTGGAAAATAAAAATAAATAATTCCCACCAGATAAAGCGCACTAACACACGTACTAAGGAGATGGCCATAGTGATTATATTCTCTTTGGAGGTGATATATTTCCGAAACGTACATTTCCTTTCAATGTTTGAGTTGCTTCCTAATTAAAAGGGCTTAAAGGGCCTAAATACGCTGAAACATTTGACACCTTCTCTACCCTAAGAAACGATCACTAAACCAAGTGGATGCATAGTTCAGTAACAGACTCAGAATCTTTTTCTCGACCTTCAGACTATTACAATCTTGTTTACATCGTCACGATGTTTTTCCTCCATTCCAGAAATTTATAAAATCAAGAGAAGTGTGCTTAAATTCGAATTTTCAAGCTTTCTATCGGAATGCTTAAGAGTAAGACAATGAACATGAGGTGAAACTCATTCCAAAGATTTCTCATCTTGCCAGCAACATCCTTAGCAAAGGGTTACCTTCCTTCCCTACCTATTATAGAGATGGATAAGGCAAATGACATGAAAATCACGTCACATAAACCAGTGCTGCACCTACTGTTTGTTACTTGAAGACGCATGGGGGAGAACGCAAGCAGATAATATTTTAGCCAGCGATGAAAAACCATTGTTTACCCTTTATTCCGGTTTTTGTATACCTAGGTGCGATATTCTAGATGCTAATTTCGGAAAAAGGTTGTTTAGTGCTGACGTGCGAGACAGAATGGAATGGCTTTATGATATTCCATTTCGTAGTACCTATATTTACTCATTATCACGGTCATGCCGCTAAAACATGTAATGGCGAGAACACCATCTGCGGTCATTGATTGATTGGATAAGATGGACACGACATGAAAGAGTGCCCAAAGATGTACATACCCGTGTGGGGTATCAATGGAAAGGTCTTTTAAAATGATATAAAGTTTTCTAAAAAACATTTTTCTTAAAGTGAACGGTTTTTGAGATATCAGCTCTCAAAGTCGTAAAAAGTATGTCCCCCCCCCTCTATTTTTATAACTACGGGGTATAAAATTCTAAAAAAAATAGAGGTGATGCATGCTAATTAACTCTTTCAACGATTTTTGGTTTGATCAAAGTATCTCTTATAGTTTTTGAGATAGGTTGATTTAACTGTAATTTTGGACTTTGCTGCTACGGAACCCTTTGTGCGCGAGCCCGACTCGCACTTGGCCGGTTTTTAAAATACTTACGAAGATACGTATCTTTCTCGATATGTCTCGCGACAATCGGAACAACTGTGTACAGACGCATGCTCTCTTTGATCACCCGGTCTAGGTAGCTCATTTTCTGGATGTCATCCTTGTTGGCTCCGCGTTTTGACTTTCCAAATATGGTCTCCTGTCTGTGGGTAATAATATAACCATTAGACGTATGCCTATAGTAATGTTCATACACGTATAATATATACTTTAAAAGTACCTGTACTATTCAATTTTTTTTATGTGATAGGTGGCCGTGTGGTCCCCGGCAGAGTAGAATAGGCCACCCTCACTCTTACCGACGTGTCGTAAAAGGCGACTAAGGTAAAGCTGCTGGCATGATCATCAGCACCCAGAGAAGGAAAACTCTGCATTCATATCAAAACCCTCGCCAACCCGTCTGCCAAGCGTGGTAAGTATGGCAATTACCCCTCATGTGATTGAGGGAGGCCCTGTGCCCCAGCAGTGGGGACTTAAATGGGCTGATGATGAGCTAATATTACTCCATATTACGCCTATCCCCGTCTTTAGTCTCAGCTGGTTACATTCTAGAGGCTCCCCCTTTTTCTGATGATGAGGTGGCAGACAAGCCGACGGATCGCCTGATGATGAGCGATCGCCGCCGCCCATGACACACGACACCCGTAGAGTCACAAGTGCGCTGCTAACCTTTAACCCCCCTTTTCATCAGATTGGGCCTCCGGTACCCTCACTCACGCAGCGAAACACAGCACAATGCTGTTTTACGCCGGTTTTCTGTGAGGCCGTGGTATCACGGCTAAAACTGTAAATACATATAATACACATAGTTTAAATAATGCTATTAAATTAAAGAAAGAAAATAAAATATATATTATTTTGGACATCACAACACTATATACGAGTACAACATCAGTTACAATAGAACAAACAAAAAAATATTGATTCAGAAAAAAAAACAAATTTCAATAAAAAAAATTCAAACCTATTGCAAATATTTAAGCTGGTGAGGTAGTTGAACCTGTTACCCTTGGCCTTGTTACGCTCGTCACACGCTTCTCAGTACGGTCAGCATCAAAAGTAGCTTAGCACTTTAATACCACGTCGAAGTAACTGTTCTGCCTGTTATAGTTAGTTTCTAAGGGGTACATAAAAATGTTACTTCGACATGGCACTAATGTGTTAAGCTACTTTTGATGCTTTAAACGGATCTTCCGTCAGACGATAATTGGTGGTTAACTCTTGGTACATTCTAAATAAGCATTAAATAGGTAGATTTCCATAAACATAGCTACAAAAATAGGAACAACGGGTAGATTTTTAGTGGCGCCCAACGTGGTACAACATTTTATTTTACCTAAAGCTTTAAATCTATACTATTAATAATAAGATATATCCTAAAGACAGCGGTAACATTTAAAGAGAATCCAAAAAAAACAGTCCGCTTAGGCTTGCAATAAAGAATTTGAACTCGAACGAAGTGAGCGACCACTACCCTTTTATTCCAAAACGTGCTTTAAAATAAGTTATAGGATTAATACAAAGAATAACTGTAGAACTAGAGTAAACATTATAACAAAACTCAGTTTAACGGTATTTAGTATATCAACTATAATACTTTAGTAAAACCACCCGGACCCCTAGTTTAAAATGAGTACTAAAATAATAACCTCAAAATATCGATTCAGTAACCATGACAACTTATCTTTGTGACAGTTCATTCCGTTTTACACCAAAACTATTTCTGAGAAAGTAGTTAATTTATTTTTTGGATTTAATCCCAAAAACATAAGCCATTCCTATGCATATTACTTGGAAACCTTACTTAGGTCAATAATTTAAATTTATTATTGCTTAAAAACGATTCAAAAATATTTTTAATTCAGACTACAAAATAAGGTTATGTAAAATGAAATGTCACTGAACGAAAGATTGAATGATTCGATAAATTTTGACAGTATCCTGCGGTACTAAGTAGTCTATGGTTAGTCGAGGATTTGTAATAAAAATTTAAGAATTAACATTATTCCGTAATAATCATGAACTTGCTAGTTTAGGATTAAAACCGGTATCAGAGCAGTTTTTTGTAATAAGTAGTGATCAAGGTGACGGGTAGGGCACACTAGCGACGATAATCGAATTTACTTTTTAGCTACTAAACCGGATCTATTTTAAACAATTTTGGGATTACACTCTCTCTGCAAACACCTATACTATTTATTAAATAACCATACACAAATGTTGGGTCCGTTTATGTTTTGTAAAAATTGATTACCGCCAAAAGCGGCCACTTTTTGCGTGAATTAATTTTGCGCGTTTGTGCACGGACCCAACATTTGTGCATGGTTATTTAATAAATAGTATAAGTATTTGCCGAGACAGTGTAACCCCGAAAATGTTTAAAATAGATCCGGTTTAGTAGCTAAAAAGTAAATCGATTGGCGTCGCTAGTGTGCCCTACCCGTCACCTTAAACACAAGTGGTCCGCCCTCACTTCGTTCAAGTTCAAATTCTTTATTGCAAGCCTAAGCCGACTGTTTTTGGATTATCTTTAATATATCTGTTTTTGAATCTAGGCAACCCGAGCGTGATCAAGCTCTTTTTCAAGCTTATAAAGTACCTTACTAAGTACGTGGGTACACAAAGCTTACTCTTGGTAAACATTCTCCTGCACATCCTGGTGTATGCCGAGCAGCACCAGCGTGTACGATATGACCAGCGCCGTGGTGTCGTTGCCGGCGATGGTGATAGAGTCGATGTGCTCGCGCAGTTCTTTGTCCGTGAACTCGATCTCTCGCCCGAAGAGAAGGTCAACAACGGCGCGGACTTTACCTGAGATTTGAAAGGAGATGGTCTACTTTTCATACAAACTCTTTACGAAAATTTAGCTGGTCTAAAATGAATGAAAATTAGAAGAATTTAGTTAATGTTACGGGTAGGGCACACTAGCGAAGCTAATCGATTTGATTTTTTTAGCTACAAAACTGGATCTATTTTAAACGATTTCGGGGTTACAACCACTCGGCAAACACTTATACTATTTATTAAATAACCATGCAAAAATATTGACTCCAACGCGTACGCGAAAAATTGGTGCATGGTTATTTTATAAATAGTATAAGTGTTTGCCGAGAGGTTGTAACCCCGAAATTGTTTAAAATAGATCCGGTTTAGTAGCTAAAAATTAAAATCGAATAGCGTCGCTAGTGTGCCCTACCCGTCACCTATACATTCATTATTTATTTATTCACTAACTTATTCTATCTTTACAGGGTAATCACCTAATTCGATCGAATGAAATACTTTTTTCTATGACTATAGACTACAATATTTATCTAACTTAGTTACAGCTACTTATAACTAACATTAAAAAGCGCGGCTCTTACGAATTCACTCAGTGAGCAATTGAAAGGGTCTACTACATCCGATACCTCGTTAAAACGCCTGGTGGCGCGAGTGAGCGGCGCCTCCAGCAAGTTGGTGCGCGCACGCAGCAGCGCCAGCAGGCGCGGGCGGCGGCGGCGCTCCGCGTAGCGGTCCGGCACGTTGAGGCATACCATACCCAGCAATTCCGGGTTATTCACCTTACCGTTCAACAACTTGAAGAAGTAGACCAGCAACGCGACCTCCCTTCTAACCCTTAATTCATTGTAGCCCACCATACCCAGGGTATATATACTTCAATGGGTAAAATAATTATTGAAATCGTATCATTTGAAAAATACAGTGTAGGTAGAGCCACGCTTCGGCATAAATAGGCCGGCTCGGCCGCAGTGATACCACGACCTCACAGAAAACCGGCGTGAAGCAGCTGTTTCGCTGCGTGAGTGAGGGTACCGGAGGCCCAATCCGGGGGAAAGTGGGGTTTAGAGGTTGGCAGGAAAGCGCACTTGTGACTATACTGGTGTCACGGGTGTCTATGGGCGGCAGCAATCGCTTACAATCAGGCGATCCGTCTGCTCGTCTGCCACCTATCACATAAAAGAAGTAAGTCTAGCCAATTTTTCAAAATATATTTTTGTAAACTAATTTTTCATAGGCCATATTTTATTTATTTCACCATCTCTATTGTAATATAACCGACTATCTTTACAAATTCAAAGATAGGGTGAGGATGTAACTTTTAATACGTTTTATTCATTACAACTCTCATTATGCCGGCTGCTTTTCACAGGATATTTATTCAGTTTTTTTTACCTTCATTATATTTGGGATCTGGGATCAGCACAGTATGTTTTCTTCTTCCATTCGTCCTGGCATTCGTCATCGAAACAACCACTTTCTTACCGAGAATGAATTTACCTACTATTATTAAATCTGTGGTGTCACCCATCATTTTAAGTTTTTTATTTCCCTTTAAAACCATGACCAACTGTGAAATTAATTACCCATATATCTTGTTTCTAAGAATACAGAAACATACATTACATAGGTAAGTATGTTATGATACTTATCGTGATGGGTATTAATTGTTGCTAATTTTACTCATCACATTCAAACATTGTCAGAACACACTATCTGCAGTATACCTTACTCTACAAAAAATATATATTAAAAAATTTTTAGAACATTAAAGACTTATAAACTACTTAAACTAAGTCTATGGAACACACACACGTTTAAATCGTCTGTGTTGTCTTCTACTACATATGTATTTATCCTATGTTATGTTACATCACGTAGCTGACTGATAGATTAGCCCGATGGCGCATTTCGACCCTGCCTCATACGCCAAAGGTCGTGGTCTTCGTAAGCACACCTAGGTTAGGCTTGGGGAATCTGGCGTATAAAGCAATGAAGAGCAAAAATTGCGTGCAAGCGATTTTCGTTAGAATGTGGTTATTTATTAAGTTTTACTATAGGTGAAGAATTTCAACTTAATTCTGAGGTTCTAACCACGATCCAAATTGGCCAGATTAAAAGGAAACCACTGTGTGAGATAATAAGACAAAGTTTTAATTAAGTGGTTCAGCAAATTAGGTCGGTGGCTTAGATTAAATCAATTTAATCTAAGGTCGGTGGTGATAACATTTGCATTACAACTGTTTACTTTGCTCTGTTGTTTTAACTGCCAACAAAACATATGAATAAGTCCTTAATGTTTTATTACATTAGTATTTAATTACCTACAGATTGTGTTTCTTCTATCTAATAATGAAATTGGTAAAGAATAGATAAGCCTGTTGAAATAATGTTTACTTTACATAACCAAATTGCTTGCCAAATATTAAATTTGGCGGAGCTTATGACGCGAGCGAGGCCATGCCTCGCGCTCTGTACGTACGGGAACTAGTTCAATAGAGCACTTCACTCCATCAGAAGAACTTCAATTTTTTTTTACGATCGAATTATTATGGCAAAATTTAATAATGTTTGTAATATTTTCCTCCCTGCACGGGAAAATCTACAACGAATAGGCTTTGTTTTATGTAAATATAATCGGATGACATCGTCACACTTCGACCGGACCCGGACGTAACTTTATTAGATCAGATAAATACTTACTTATACCTACTAAAACATGCCTGGTTAAAGAAACACAAATGTTCATCACGCTAATAAGTTTTGTACAGACTGGGAATCGAACCTGCCACTCTTGTAACGTCACGCTGGGTCATATCCGAACACGGTATCATTTGGTTTAGAATAACCGGGGATATAATCACCATACCTCTTAGATTAAATCAACACCCAGGGGAGTGGTTACTCCTTGGGTATGTGAGACAATCCTCAATTTACCCCACACATTATTCTCAAATATATCTACTAAATTATAAAAGAACAATAAAGTTCGCCACAGAACTGTGAGTGAACTAAGTTCCATTTTGGTCAACTAAAAGATTAGACTCGAATCACGTGGATATTGATTGACGTGTGAAGTTATGTGCAAAGTGTGTAAACACTCGTTTGGTTGGAAATATAGGTACTCTACTTGATGTAATGACGCTTTGTGCTCGGTAAATATTGTATCGTTATTATAATGTGCACTTCATATTATGTCATACCAACCACTTGTTGATCTATGGACTTGGAAGATATTTCATGGAAATGTGTATGGTGTTCGGCATACGCCTAAGCTTAGGTACTACTTAAATACAAAAAGTAATAGGAAAAAAATATTAGTTAACTAAAACATCTTGATTATTCTTGCAGTTAAGTAACTATAAAAACTACAATTTTTGTTTTGCTACTTACCTAATATGTAATTATATCATATCCAAAAACTGATTAATCTTTAGACAGGCCGTTCATGTTCCGCGAATTTTTTGCTTTCGTTTTTTGTTTTTTCCAATAGTAATTTTGATTTTTGGTTATTTTGCTACTCGGGACAAGACGAATTCAAGAAATCAATGATCATCAAAATCGCTTCTTATTTTTTGTGCTATATGACTAATAAATGGTGTAACTAACTTGACTTGACGTTTGATAAATGCTTTCAAAGTTAGAAAATAAGT
The DNA here is from genome assembly GCA_019059595.1 of Marasmia exigua. Lineage (NCBI taxonomy): Eukaryota > Metazoa > Arthropoda > Insecta > Lepidoptera > Crambidae > Marasmia > Marasmia exigua. Next base: position 12,391,511 of record CM032479.1, read on the forward strand.
AATGACACGTGACACGGATACGAATATATTGAGAATCTTATTCAAACATGAATTTTACTGCATTGTCATAAGAGTCGTAAATTATACAATCTCATTCATCTAAGACGACACGCACTGTTAGGTAGTGTAGTGTTAGTGATGGCTGGACATCACTAGTGGCGTCTGTCACTCGAGCTGTCAGATTAATTGTAGATTTTGCGCGTACTGATATTTGTTAATTAATTTTATTGCTATTATAATAAAATTGTAATCCTATTCGGAATGCGTAGGTACGTTGGTAGGCTGCAGCAAGTACCTAAGTTAGCGCTCGGCGTAAGTAGTGGGGATGTTTGCGCACATGTAAAATAGCTCTATTAATAAAATGCTTCTAATAATGATTTCTGCGCACTCAAGTTCACCGCTAAACTTATTTGCCGCCGCTGGTACTATTGTTTATTTAATAAAACATCCACTGAATACGGAATATAACTCGTTCGAGACGACGTTAACCGGATCTGCCAATTCATGTATTGGTGATAATTTAACTTAACACGAATAAATTTTAAAGGGTCATTCCACCGGCCTAAAATTTAACATGTCCGTGGCCAAAAGGTACCCGAATATCAGATGAATAACCGTTTACTAGAAAAAAACATTGAAAAAGGTTCCAGAACAACATTATGGCGCCCTCTAGAGAAGATAAATTGAAAAAAAAAGAACAGAAGCAGCTAGAAGTAGAATGGCGGAAATTAAAAGTAACCTGGACTTATATGCTAAGTGGAAACTAAAACAGTATGAAAAATATGAATGAAAAATATGAAAAAAACCGGAGATTACCGTGGGAGAGCCCCGCTTCGGCATGAATGGGCCGCCTCGACTTATTTAATACCACAGCCTCACAGAAAACCGGCGTTAAGCAGCACTGTGCTGTATTTCGCTGCGTGAGTGAGGGTACCGGAGGCCCAATCCGGGGGAAAGGGGGGTTTAAAGGTTGGCAGCGCATTTATGACTCCACTGGTGTCGCAGGTGTAGGCAGGCGGAGGCAATCGCTTACCATCAGGTGATCCGTCGGCTCATCTGCCACCTATGACATAAAAAAATCGTCAATGATAACATACATTCGCCTCTTGGAAACCGCTTGTCATCAAGGTAACGCGCCGACGGGCCTGATCTACCTTCATACCTCCTCCTTCATTCCACTTCAGACACTTCCGTCACCTGCACAACACCACTTACCACAACATCATAGCCGTCGCTAGTGATAAATTATTTATTTACTTATCTATTATTATTAAGTAGTAATCATCATCATCAGCCCATTTAAGTCCCCACTGCTGGGGCACGGGCCTCCCTCAATCACATGAGGGGTAATTGTCATACTCACCACGCTTGGCAGACGGGTTGGCGAGGGTTTTGATATAAATGCAGAGTTTTCCTTCTCTGGGTGCAAATGATCATGACAGCAGCTTTACCTTAGTCGCCTTTTACGACACCTCGGTAAGAGTGAAGGTGGCCTATTCTACTCTGCCGGGGACCACACGGCCAAGTAAGTTAAGTAGTAATAGTACTAACTTAAAAAAAAACAATCACTACTGAACTAAGAAACACTAAATAATGTAAGTAGCACTAAAATATTATAACTGGCACTTAATAATGTAACAAGCACTAAATTATGTACCTAGTACTTAGGTACTACTAACATAACAATACCCTCCTAGATTGGTGAGACAACACATTTTTTAAGAAATACTATATATTTTAGTACTAAGCAATCTAATTAAGTAGCACAAAAATTATTGTTTAAGCACATTAGTTAGTGCCAAGTCGATTGGCGATATATCGAGGTGTTGATGTGTCTGTATGACGCTGCTAATATGTCCGTAGTAATCCAAAATGGCCAAACTGAGCTGAAACTCCTGCGACGTGGTATGAGACAAGGAGATGTTATATCTCCGAAACTTTTCTCCGCTGCGCTGCAGGACATGTTTGGAACGCTAAACTGGAAGGAGCGCGGAATCAATATTAATGGCGAGTACATGTCACACCTACGATTCGCAGACGACATCGTCATCTTGGCGGAAACCCTACAAGACCTACAGGAGATGGTGAGCAGCCTGGCTGAATCTTCCAAACACATCGGTCTTCGGATGAACTTGGATAAAACCAAGGTCATGTTCAACGAGCTCGTTGATCCGGGACCGGTCGCTGTTAATGGAGTACCTCTCGAAGTTGTTCAGGAATATGTCTATCTAGGACAAGCGCTCCAATTAGGCAGAAACAACTTCGAGAGATGCCGTGTGGTCCCCGGCAGAGTAGAATAGGCCACCCTCACTCTTACCGAGGTGTCGTAAAAGGCGACTAAGGTAAATCTGCTGGCATGATCATCAGCACCCAGAGAAGGAAAACTCTGCATTTATATCTAAACCCTCGCCAACCCGTCTGCCAAGCGTGGTGAGTATGGCAATTACCCCTCATGTGATTGAGGGAGGCCCGTGCCCCAGCAGTGGGGATTTAAATGGGATGATGATGAACTTCGAGAGAGAAACCAATAGAAGAATTCAGCTAGGCTGGGCAGCATTTGGTAAACTTCGTCAAGTCTTCTCGTCACCCATCCCTCAAAGTCTTAAGTCGAAAGTCTTCGATCAGTGCGTCCTTCCGGTCATGGCTTACGGTGCCGAGACGTGGACACTCACGGCTGGACTAGTCCACCGGTTCAAAGTCGCTCAAAGAGCTATGGAAAGGGCTATGCTCGGAGTATCTCTGAAGGACCGCATCAGAAATGATGTAATCCGACAGAGAACCAGAGTCACCGACATAGCCCACCGAATCAGCAAACTGAAGTGGCAGTGGGCTGGTCATATTAGCCGCAGAACTGACAGCCGTTGGAGCCGTAAAGTCCTTGAGTGGAGACCGCGACTCGGTAAGCGTAGTGTAGGACGCCCTGCGACAAGATGGGATGATGACATTCGAAGGCTGGCTGGTGTGGGCTGGATGAGAGTGGCCGAAAATTGGGAGCAGTGGCGTGCATTAGGGGAGACCTATGTTCAGCAGTGGACGAGTGTGGGTTGCTGATGATAAACAAAGAGATTTACGCCTCTCCTCAAACAAACAAAACTAGCACTTAAGCTTAGACTAGTGGCGGTATTGTTAAGTTGGCAAGAAAACAGATAAGTCAATGAATTAATGTAAGAATAGTAAGTTTTGTGCGCGGAGACACATAACTATAAGCAAGCAAACAAATTCTGTAATTAGCAAACAAAGGCACGGACCTAGAACCAAAAACATAAAATAATACCTATAATTAACTCAAAAACAAAAAAAAGTCGGGGTAATCAACTAAATAATCCAGAGCCGTGGAAAACCCTGAACCATTATTCACTTATTTTTATTATAAAACTAAGTACAAAGAGTCTTAAGTAATAAATGAATGCCCCCTTTTGAGTCGATCAGGTACAAAAGAGAATTAGCTATTCCTTCACCAGAATCGATTTGGTGCTTTTCAACCAAAATTATTGACAACACTTAACCACAACCAAGATTATGTACCTTCTTGTTTGAAATCGGCTTACCTGGTTCTTCTGAAACACCCTTCAAATAAGTTGCAGTTTTTGTAGTTTCGTACTCTTTACGTCTCTTCTTGACAACCTGAAATAATGAAAAAGAAACTTTACTGTCAATTAGTTTTGAAATAAAAAACAATGGATAGCACAATAATTATAACAAAAGCTATTAATGGAAGCTCTTGTTATATCGTGGTAAATAAATGGGTTCCTATAATGTCTCGGTAGGTAATTACTCTAATAGGTCACTGTCCATATTTGCGCCGGTAATTTTGCACCTACTTAATTTAAGACATTTTCTAGTTGCACTTTGGTTATTGTTACCTATGTATTTTGATTTATTTATCTACTTACTGCGACGTTAGTCCAATTTAAACCAATATTGGAATAACAAACTAGACAGGCAATGCAGAACTTATCGAATATTTTTAATTGAGTTGTAAAACGCCCTGTTAGTCTAGCGGTCCTGGGTTCGATTCTCGGGTCGAGCAAAAAGTATGTTTAGAATTTTTTGAACATTGCTCGGGTTTGTGATCACCAAAGCCCATTAGGCAAGCGTGGTGTTATAGCCTAATCCCATCATAGTAGCCATTGATTTCTATGATGGAGGTCTTTGCCCTGTAGTGGGACAGTAGATAATAGGTTGATACTTTTTTACTTTTGTAGAATACATACAAAAAATAACATTTGACAATGACCTATGTACATTTTCTGAATACATAGCTAAACCATTCTAATAGCTCTAAACCAAAAAACTTTGTGAAAATTTAGAAAAAACTTAATTTGATACAAAATTTCGAGCAAGTATTTGCAAGAAATCATTTTTCAAATATAACTGTTCAAAGGGTCGATTTATTTTTAGACTTTTTATGTTATCCATATTTAGTTTTTTTTTTTATTATTTATATCAGTCCGCTCGTGACCACGGCGGCTGTAACGTAGCCGAATCGTCGAGCCAAATATGTGAGTACATAATGTTGTTTCACATAATAAATATCGTGTTAATCCCCGTATTGATACATTATAGTTATCCATATTTATAAAACGCTAACCATTCAAATGTTTTTTTCATGCCTTTATTCTTAAGTAAATAATAATACTTTTTAAGTGTATTTTTTTACTTATAATTCAATCCTCCTTAACACTGTTTAAATTACGATTAAAATCTAGGTAGAGTTTTCATTTAAAGAAAATAGAGCACACTGAAAACAAATATGATACATTTTGCCTTACTACTTACTTAGATAATATAGAGAAAAGCGTACTAATTGTGGTTTTAACCTAAAAATACCTATGTAGCCGACTACAATCATCATATTTGTTATAGCTTCACTGCCTAGGCTCAATCCAACATTGACGTGTTTTACTCGTGCAACCGTGTGAGGCCGTGTGGTCCCGGCAGAGTAGAATAGGCCACCCTCACTCTTACCGAGGTGTCGTAAAAGGCGACTAAGGTAAAGCTGCTGGCATGATCATCAGCACCCAGAGAAGAAAAACTCTGCATTTATATCTAAACCCTCGCCAACCCGTCTGCCAAGCGTGGTGAGTATGGCAATTACCCCTCATGTGATTGAGGGAGGCCCGTGCCCCAGCAGTGGGGACTTAAATGGGCTGATGATGACTCGTGTAACAAAAATATTCAATAACCAACACGTAGGTATAATATGTCATTATACTAATTAACACTACCTTAAACAATCGGATGTGTTCAAATTCAAACATTTGTATAAGGCTTGAAACTACATAACCTTCCTATTTGTAGGCAGATTAACCATAGTACAAATAGAAATAGTACCACTAAATATTTACTCGAGGAGACAATCAAACACTAATTTGGCAAACATACAGTTCAATAAGTAAGTATTTTAGCAAAAGGAAGGAGAGCCAGCATGACATTGTTGAAATCTTCTCAATGTCTTTACTTTACTAGGTCTACTTAATCCACTCCCGAGGGGTTTGAGCCCACGACCTCTGGGTTTTAGAGTACATGCTAAAAAAAACCTGAAGGACAGCTACCACGGAGGCTTTTGTGTAAATAAGATGGTATTTTAAAGCCAACTACGTCATTGAACCTGTCCGTAAGTGCGGTCAATATTGTTCTTATAATTTGCATGCAGGGTCAGGTCAGTTCAACACATTACTTTTGATGTGAAAAATGTTTGTGCGATTACTAATTTTAGTAACACAGTAACTATACTCCTTTTAAAAGGTCGGTAACTCTACGTCATCAGCGTGCTCTTACAGCAATTCCTTAATTAAACGTAATTTTAGCGAACATCGCTCTCGATATTAAATTGCGAATATGGGTCTTAGATAGAGTACTTTACCTAAATATGAAACAAGGGAATAAAGAGTTCACTACCTAATATTTACGTTCGTACGAGTGTGTCCACACTCGTGTGCGACCAGAATACGTACAACCTGTGCGGATAAAGAATGGGATCAGAAATGGCGGCGCATCTATTCACTTCTCGCTCGCACACTATTTGCGTCTATACTCGCACCCCACGAGTGCGAGTATAGACGCAAATAGGTTGTATTAAGCCGTAACTTCGGCTGGAGGACATTCTACCATCAATCATCTTAGCGTGTCAATTCCCGGTTGCATCTGTATATTAAAAAGTACTCTGTAGTCCGTAGCCATTTCTTCGGAGCTCGGGGTACGCTTGGAACATGATCTAAGATTTGGTATGTCTGGCAGTTACAATAAAGCGACTGCCGTCTGACTTTCACACTTTTACTGGAACAGTCTTTAGACAAGAATTACAGACTAACAGAATCATTAGCAAATGTGGATAGTTTGAGAAACTTCTACTTTAGAATCTGACAGTTTGCAGTAATCAGATGTGTAAAACATTAGGTTTGTAAACTTTTACGGTGGAACAATGTGTTCCTTCTGCTGATAAGCATAACATGTCAAATTGAATACCAGACCTCGTAGAAGCGCATATTGAAGATGAACATGACTCTCTATATTAATTTGTTATATCTAATCTGATGTGCAAGCCATTACCTCGTCTGTAAACTTGTGCGTCAAGTCAATGTTATCCTTCTGCTGTTTGGCATAAGGTGTCAAATTGAACAAAAGATCCGGCTGCAGCCAGACCTTGAAGAAGCGCATGTTGAGGATGGTCATGACGGTGTTGCGCGCGCGCAGGTACGGCGTGTCCGGCTGGTGCTGGACGTCCATGCGCTCACCCAACGCTGTTTCTGTATAGCAAAGGAGTAGATTTATTTATTTATTTATTAAATACAATTGTTTCTTACAAACTAACAGATGTCAACATCCAAAACGCTTATAAGAATAGTCAGTCACAATTTTGATGTCAATAAAAATGCTATTACAAGATAATCAATTGAAAAATTAAACGTCATGTGTAATTAAAATGTATACAAATGTGAAAACCGAAAAAAATTGCATTTAAGAATAATACATAGAAAATACAGAAAACAATCATCAGATTAATACATACGAATAAAATTTCAATATAAGATGTCAGAATTGGTACATAAAACTAGATAAGCCCAGGTATACAGTGTAGCCCACCAACTCAAAGAGTCTATGGACACGAATTTGGAAAAGCGTTCCCAAAAGCCCAAGTAATATTTTTGAATGGGTTGCGTGGGACCGCAACTGCTCAGGGTTGAAACAGCTCTCGGTGTATAACATTTTTGTAAGTGATTTACCAAAAACAACCCAGGGTGCAAGATTTACCTACCTACATCACTTACTTGAGCATGTTGAACTCCTCCCGGAAGCACTGTTTAGCCAGCCCCTCCATCAGCATCTGCAACAGCTCCTCTATCACCCTCAGATTCTCCTCCACGATTGTATTGTGAAACACTGAGAGTAGGATCTGGCACCTACTAACCAAACACAATGTCCAGGGTGCAAGCAGTGATGTACTGGAGCACATCGAACTCATCCCGGCCGCACTGCTCAGCCAGCCGCTCCACCAGCACTCGTGACTGCTCCCCTATCACCCCCAGATCCTCTTCCACGATTTTATTGTGGAACACTAAGAATAGAACCTGGCACCTACTTACCAAACACAATGTCCAGGGTGCAAGCAGTGATGTACTGGAGCACGTCGAACTTCCCTCGGCCGCACTGATCAGCCAGCCGCTCCACCAGAATCTGCGACTGCACCCCTATCACCCCCAGATACTCCTCCACGATTTTATTGTGGAACACTGAGAGTAGGACCTTCCTGTGCTTTTTCCACAGGTCGACTGGAAATTAAATGACATGAAATATAGTATTATTACTACTATATTATTGGTATGGTAAATATGGATGGCCATTGGGTACCTGCATGGCATAATCTTTGCTGGACATGATCTTTCCTAAACTCTATTATGCGCCATACGATTTGTGAAGAATATACCTTGGGAGAACCAAGCTTCGGCATGCATGGCATGCCGAAGCTTGGCTTGGCCGGCTCGACCGGAGTGATACCACGGCCTCACAGAAAACCGGGGTGAAACAGCACTGTGCTGTGTTCCACTGCGTAGTGAGGGTAGCGGAGGCCTAATCATGGGGACAGGGGGGTTTCAAAGTTGGCAGCGCACTTGTGACTCCATTGGTGTCGCGGGTGTAAATGAGCGGCGGCAATCGCTTACCACCAGGTGATCCGCCTGCTCGGCTGCCACCTATCACAGAAAAAAACAAACACTTCGTTCTTTTCCATTTTGTGATTTCATAAATTCTGCTGGATTTATCAGATCCGCCCGAATTGCAATCCTTAGGCATTATGAATAATAACTATAACATATTAATATCAGTAATATGTATATAGATTTTATATACCTACCTGGAGCGATAAATAAACCACGTCCAAGCCAAGGTTTCAAAAATCTGTACACTCCATCTTTGTCAAGAGAGTTCTCTAGTACCACTTGCGCGTCAACTGGATTACCAATGGCTGGAACAACAAAAATATGAGAAATACTTACGTAATACAATAGATCATCTGCAACATTTATTTGTCAAATGAAACTCTGAAAAAAGCATCTTAGACGCGGGTCTACCTCTCGCTATGATAAAGTAAAAAATATGAACCTAATACAGACAGCAGGGCAAAGGCTTCCACCATATAAATCTAGTCATCGCTATTATGATATGATCCCTCAATCACATGAGGTTTAATTGCCATACTCACCACACTTGGCAGACGGGTTGGCGAGGGTTTTGATATAAATGCAGAGTTTTCCTTCTCTAGGTGCTGATGATCATGCCAGCAGCTTTATCTTAGTCGCCTTTTACGACACCTCGGTAAGAGTGAGGGTGGCCTATTCTACTCTGCCGGGGACCACACGGCATAACTTCTAGGTATTATTGTTTTAACATCGTTCGATAAAATTGTTAAATTTATATTTACCTACCTACACTTATTTAATCTAAGCTTAGAAACAAATATTTGAGTTCTAAAACTTTCTTGACTCCAAAAACAACTTACTTACCAACGTATAGTTTCGGTCCCAGCCACAATTTGACGCACCCTTTATTTTCCATAGCAATCGTGGCTATTTCTTCAAGATTGCGGTGCATTCCTGCAAAACATTTAAGGTATATAAAATCACTAGAGCCTCTCTGATGCTAGAAGAGATAAGTCCTAATCTATCTATCTATATTTGAACCCATTTTCATCGTCATCGTCAGCCCATTTAAGTCCCCACTGCTGGGGCACGGGCCTCCCTCAATCACATAAGGGGTAATTGCAATTTGCGAACAAATGAACTGATTTTGATTTTTTTTTTTTTTTGAAAAAATAACAATTGAAAAAGTAACAAATTTCAAATTCAAGATGGCCGCCGTCGGGGGTTTTCTAAATTTTCAATTTATACCATTTTTTCTACTTAGTTGGTGCCGTTCGTGTATTTTCACATAACATTCTTCTTCTTAGTTTGTGAATGACAGTATCAATCAATCGATCGAATCGAAGTCTGGAACATTCAAAGGGAACTCATACATGGCATCCTAACCAGACTGAGCCTTTTCATAGAAAGCCATACTTGAAAAACGCGAAGTTGTTAGTACTGCATGCTGGGGTGACGTGCTGGCGGCGTTTTTTTTCTACCGCACCCGTATAGAGATGCATTATAGCTGCGTCGGGGTCGATTGGATCTCTTTCACACTCTGTGCCGTGTTTCCGAAAATGGCACATTCCGTTTTCAAATCAAATCAAATAATTTTTTTTGCATAGGCTTGTACACAGCACTTACAAATCGTCATACATTTGAATGATTTAAAACTATTTATGAGTACTTATGTAATAATTTACATGTTAATACATATATATGGTGATACATAAAATATACTAAAAAAAGTAAATAAACGTAATGCGATTCTACCACCGGCTCGGAATGTTGTTACAGGTCGAGAAGATCCGGCAAGAAACTCGCCAGTTACTTTTTTAATCGTCAACTTTTTATACAATGGTTTATTATCCTCATACCAAGTCATTCATTCTAATGCAACACAAAATAGAATGAAGCTAAATATTAGGTAAACCGAAGCGGACCAGTCCCCAAAGGTGGCACCTGTTCACAATTATTTATTTATTTATTTAATGTAATGACCAGCCACATAGCGCCACCACCTCAGAGACATTTGAGTGAGCATGACTACGTAGGTTCCCCTCATAGGTCACAGAGTAGTAGTTACTTAATCCAATACTAATAAACTGCAGGACGATGTGTACTTGTCAATTGTTGAATAATCAACGTTTAAAGCACGTTTAAAGCCTGCTTTTTCTAATTCCATAAGGGAACTACACTGAACTACAAAGCATCACAAAAAGTTTGTATAATAAATATATAGTTTTATCACAGCTGTCAAAAGCGCAAAAAACTATGCATAGCCGTAATTAAAGCCTTTGAGACGAGAATAATTGCTAAAAAATAATTCATGCGTGACACAAAAATCGAATGAAAAAGTTTTTTTTTAGTTATTGTATATTCAAGGTGAATAAAATCAACTGATATGCCTTATTTATATGAGAGGTTTATTACTTCAGGCGACGAGTAGCCCTAACTAGCGACACCATTCATTTTTAATTGTTAGCGACTAATCCGGATCTATTTCAAACAATTTCGGGGTTACAACCTTTCGGCAAACACTTATACTATTTATTAATTAACCATGCACAAATTTTGGGTCCGTTTTTGTAAGCGAAAAGTTGATTACCGGCAAAAGCGTCCACTTTTAGCGTGAATCAATTTTTCACGCACAAATGTTGGGCCCGCATTTGTGCAAGGTTATTTAATAAATAGCATATAAGTGTTTACCTAGAGGTTATAACCCTGAAATTGTTTAAAATAAATCCGGTTTAGTAGCTAACAATTAAAATCGATTGGCGTCGCTAGTGTGCCCTACCCGTGACCTTAAAGGTTCCTCATTCAATCATTTGTTATTGCATAATAGCGTATCAATGGTTGTTTGGTTAAAACGCTAAAATATTATTTCCGATATAAAGATTATCATGAAAATAGACTAACGAATTGTATAATTTCTATGTGGAAATTGGTTTAAAATTTTAGTGTCGAACGAAGCACAATATCCATCCATTTGGTATGTTGTGTTGGGAGAGGCTCCCTGCTATCCAAGGGCGGATCCAGGGATCATGGGGGTCATGACCCACCCCTGACTTAGTCCAGAAGGACCCAGAATAGGGGGGATATTATTTATAAGTAGGTACATACTTTAAATACTTAATCAATCTAATATACCTTTACTATTCGGGAACGAAAGCGTCCAAAATTTGACTTCCTCTTTTGCACCTTAAATAACGAAATCAAATTTTCTTTATTATGTACCTACCACCACGATTATGTGATGGGATGCGTGGATATCGTCAGATATTTATTACCTACTCCTAGTAGGTACAAGGAAGTCACTAGTGTGAGACTAGCTGTAAAGTATTCTGTAAGCTTCCATCATAGTGATTATGTCATCGTTTTACACACTACTTGTTACCGATTCAGATAACTATGAATGTATTAACTATCGAATATTAGGTTCTTACCAGGAAATTACACCTTTTTCACACTGCAAAACAGCATGACGAATTGTCTAAATATTTACTTTTACTTTAAGAGAGAAGAAAAATAATTAAAGCTTAGCAAAAATAAGATAATTTTGTTGGTATTAAACCAACAAAATTATCCTATCTTTGCTAAGCAGACATCAACGCATGAATATTTATTTATTATTTAAAACGTTTGGTTTCCAGATGTTATTCACAGACTTCGAGATTTTGGAATCATTTCAGTAAGAAAGTGCGATTTTAGTCCGAAGTGGACAAACAAAATCAACGAAATTAAAGTTATATTCAATGACTGTATAAAAAAACCCACTTCGAATCCCTGAAAACCGGGACTAAGGGCTTAATTCGAACCAGGGGGCATATGGAACGTACTAACATGTCTATATAGGTACGATCTTGGGTTTTTTCAATATAGAATTTTTTTATTTATTAATTTAATACTAGATTAATAACAAGATCCTCTGACTGATTCGGTTACGGCGGCCGAATTTGACGATCAGCCACAAATGTATGCGCAAATACATATACACTCTCTAATCTCTTAGATACCCTCATATTTCGATCGAGCACTATAGTAAACACAAAGACTCTTAGCCGCAGCAGAAGTTAGCGCATTTCATTAATCGTATTATGACAACCAAGTGGTTGAAAATGGTCAGTAAGTTTAAAGGGAAATAACTGTTACTATTGTCACACTCCAGCCAGCTAATGATAAAATACTCTATCGACTGCCGCGTGTCCTTGCATCGACTAACAGTGTGAGATGACCGATCGATAAAACCACCAACATCCAGACTCCAGGCTAACACTGTTAAACTCCTTACTGAGGATCACGGGTACAAATTTTTGCCCGATCCTGGAATCGGACCCGGGAAGAGCAGCAATCGCTTTAAAATGCAACCCACTAGCCACACAACCGAGGCAATCTACTATTAAGATTAGATAAGTTATAAGCCATATAAAGAAAAGTACTTACTTTCTGAATCCCCGATGAAGAGCAAGCCATTGCCAACGAGTGGTAGAGTCGGGGGTGTAGGGAGAGAAGCGGTCATCTGATCCATGCGGTGCGCATGCTTTAACCAGTATAGCCAATACAGGCTCCCCACGAGCAACACGACTAATATTATGATCATTGTAATCTAAAAAAAAAACCAGTAGAAAATAAAGACACACTAGATTTTCATGAACTCGAAATCCAATGTCCTTCACAAAGGGCAACTGTTCTCGCAAGGGGCATAAAATAGTACAGGCAGCACAGGCGTAAACAAAGGTAAGATCATATAATCTAAATAACGTTTATTCGTTCACTTTAACTGTGACAATGATTGTCGTAAAACGAATACCTAATACAAGATAAAAATTATTAGAATTTTATAGTAAAACTACAAGTTTGATTCTTTTTAAACGTACTTGGTTATCGGCGCGTACGCACGTAACCCGAGTCTTCTCAACTTTGGGAAATACTCGCGTCTTCGGTAAATATTAGACCATTTGATGAGTGCTCAAATAAATGTATGTATAATATACCGGTTAGACGAATATTAATAAAATATTATCTTCTTACCCGAGATTTTAAGTGTCCTGAATAATTTCTGAAGGAAATGTTGCCTAAAATCATCAAAAGATTTTTAACTTAGTAAATCGACGGTATTTACTTATGAGCTACAGATTACTAAAGTTCGATGATTTTGTACGCTTAACAGAGCAAAAACGCCCTGTTGGTCAAGTGGTTTAAGTACCGGGCCATGATCTCGGCCTGGGTTCGATTCCCGGGGCGAGCGAAAAGTATGTTTCGAATTTTTCGAACATAGCTCGGGTTTTGTGATCACCAATCCGCATTTGGCAAGCGTGGTGATGAAGCCTATTCCCATCATCATAATAATAATAATTCTCACAACATCTCATACGTTGACCTGATTCCGTACTACGTTGCTTAAGCACTTGTGTTACAGATATCAGACAACAGAGGAACACAAATATATACTTAAATACATATATTACACCCAGACACCGAACAAACACAAGTGTTCATCGCACGAATGTTTGTCCAGGGTGGGGATCGAACCCACGACCTTTGGCGTAAGAGGCAGGGTCACTACCAATTGCGCCATCCGGTCAGTCAAAGTCATAGTAGCGATAGTATCATAGTAGTGACTTGATTTCTATGATGGAGGCCTTTGCCCTGCACTAGGACAGTTTAGGTGCCGTGTGGTCCCCGGCAGAGTAGAATAGGCCACCCTCACTCTTACCGAGGTGTCGTAAAAGGCGACTAAGGTAATGCTGCAGGCATGATGATCAGCAAAAGGAGAAGGAAAACTCTGCATTTATATCAAAACCTTCGCCAACCCGTCTGCCAAGCGTGGTGAGTATGGCAATTACCCCTCATGTGATTGAGAGAGGCCCATGCCCCAGCAATGGGGACTTAAATGGGCTGATGATAGAACAGTTTATAGGTTATAGGTAAAGCTCGACGACTCGTTTGTATTTTTTAGAATTCGAGCATTTTTCGCAGCTCGCCTCGTTTGTATGAAGCTTGAGGACTTTCGCAGAGCTCGAGCTTTTTTGAGAGCTCGAGCCTTTTCGAAAGCTCGAGCCTTTTCAAAATCTAGAGCCTTTTTAAAAGCTTTCTGTCAGTCAGTCCGTCAATCAGGTCTTTGAATTTTATATGTGTAGATAATGTAGCTTTATATATTACTTAGTTACGGAGTTATTAAAGTCATAAACATAAACTTGAGCTTTTTTAAGGCTTGAGTTCGTTTTAAGACTCGAGCTCTTTTGAAGGTTCGACCTCTTTTGAAGGTTCGAGCTCATTTGAAGGCTCGAGCTCTTTTAAAGCCTCGAGTCACGGTTCAGAGACCTCGCAGCTCCGCTAAGCTCGGGGCACCAAACCTAATGAGCTCACTGAGCCTTGGAATAGCAAGGCCTCGAGGCTTAAAAAATAGGACTCTAGTCTTGTACATCACTTTTTGAACGTATTTACGTTTAGTATTCTCTATCTCTGTCTGTAATCTGCCTTGGCCTGCGCTAAAATGCGTATGAATGGCCGCGGGTAAACTATCCATAGTGTGTGTCCAAAGGCATACACTTCAATTTGGAAACTAATTTATATTAAGTATTAGTGATACAGTAAAGGTTAGCCCAAAAGTTATTTTAATGTAGGTTTAGTTTGAGACATTTTTACGTTTAAATAGTTCTTACAAATTACGAGAATAAAAGATTTAATTTCATACAAAAGTACCTTCTCAGTGCACGGTTTCATTTGAATTCGTATCTTAATGCTATTTTTTAATCAAGAGTGTCAATTAATGCAATTAACCATGGATTTTCAAATTTTCTAAAAAAAATAATAATAAAAGAGTAAATCTACTTTCTTGCTACGTAACAAGAAGATTGATTTACTTATTTTATTAGGAGCTTGAAAAGTGATTCAATAATCGAGAAGTTTCCATTTCTGATTAAAATAAAAGGCGAGGCCATCGGGTCATTGAACGCATTGAATTTAAAGTTATTAAGGCGAAGGGTCTTGCCGTGTGGTCCTCGGCAGAATGGAATAGGCCACCCTCACTCTTACCGAGATGTCGTAAAAGGCGACTAAGGTAAATCTGTTGGCATGATCATCAGCACCCAGAGAAGGAAAACTCTGCATTTATATCTAAACCCTCGCCAGCCAAGCGTGGTGAGTATGGCAATTACCCCTCATGTGATTGAGGGAGGCCCGTGCCCCAGCAGTGGGGACTTAAATGGGCTGACGATGAAGGCGAAGGGAAGGGCACACTAGCGACGCCAATTGACTTAAATTGTTAGCAACAAAATCTTTTTAACAATTTCAAAGCTTCGAAATAAAAAGTTAAGTATAAGTATTAAATAAATAATAATTTATTTAATATAACAAAATAATAGACCACATTTTGACACTTCATCGAAATTCGACAACGTAACCTTGTAACAAAGGGCATTGAATTTATCAATCTTCCTATGTTAGATACGACTTGGTGACCTTCAAGAAAAGGGTGTACTCCTTTCTTAAGAGCCGGCAACGCATATGTGATACCTTTGGTGTTGTAGATGTCCATGGGCGGCGGTGATCACTTTCCATCAGGTGTGCCGTCTGCTCGTTTGTCCGCTATAATGTAAAAAAAAAAAAAAAAAAAAAAGTTAAAAAAGCACAATTTTTTAACTTTTTAAATATTATGTTAGCATTAATTTATTTGTTGCTGTAAATACAAAAAAAAGATAAATTCACGATTTACTTTCACTGTTAAACTATTTATAAACTTATAATAAATTTACTTTTCTTGAGAATCCAGTTGTTACTGTCAACCCTTTTTTTAAATTAAGCTCTAGGGATATTCCCCAAATAATCGAACGAATACAATGTTTACTCGTGGAGTAATTTTCAACCATAAATGAAAAGTCACATTCTGATTAAAATAAAACGTATTATTCTGTTGTTTAAAAATATAAATACATCAGTAAATAGGTAAACAGAAAAGCCATATATGACACAGAATATAAGCGGTTCACTGTCAAGGAGCATAAAAAATTTAAGCATAAAATAAGTTAGCATAATGTAATAACTAAGTAAAGTATCAGCCTTTAAACTCATAAGGGCAAAGGCCTCCATCATAGAAATCACGTTATCGCTACTATGATGGGATTAGGCTTAATCACCACGCTTGCCAAATGCGGATTGGTGATCATAAACCCGAGCTATGTTCGAAAAATTCAAAACATACTTTTCGCTCGACCCGGGAATCGAACCCAGGACCCCGAGATCACGGCCCGGTACTTAACCCACTAGACCATCAGGGCGTTGGTATTACTACCAATGATGATTTCGCATAATACTAATAAGCACAACAGTTTTTAGCATAAATGCAATAAGCATAAACATGATTAGGCATAAAATAATCAACCATAAGTCATTAAAAAAGCGGCTTACTGGTGGCCCAATGGCCACCCCCGCCGCACCTAAACCTTACTTTTACTCTATATAATATAGGAAATACTGGTTACTTACTTACTTTTTTTATTTTTCAGATTCAAACAAACATTAATGCCTAAAAAAATTGTGCCAAATTTTTTTTATTAATAAATGCATTATGTATGCTAAATAATAATTAATGCCACAGTACATATTATGCTAAAACCAAATTCGGCCAAATTAATATTATGCTAAATAAATTATAGCAATTTCATTATGCCAATCCATATTAGGACAAATCACATTATGCCAAATATAGGGATCCCAATCTAAGCGCTTTGATTTCGAAGAAAATGAAATACTTAAACTCCACCGCGGACCGATAGGTATCTAGAATCGGTATCTACTATCATCTTTCTTTTCAACATTTCTACAAATAAAAGTACCTACTACTAATAACTACTTTTCCATTATTATTCTATTCGGTTCACGTTTGTTTGAAGTACATATCGATTATTCACTTTAATTGAAGTTTTTAGTAGGTTACAACCTTTTATGAGAGAAACGTCAAATGTGACCTATTATTTTTGCACAAGTATAGTAGCTAACAATTTAAATTGTTGTCGCTTTAAATAACCGTTAAGGTATCCGTCGCATTAATAAACTTAATATACCTACGTATTGTATAAAATCAAAAATTAAAACGTAGTAACTGTAAATGTTACCTGTGCCGCTACTATGTTACAGCACAGATACTATGACACTAGTTTACAGTAAGTAATATAGTAATGATAAATAAATAAATAAATAAATAAATATTTCACAACATCACATACATTGATCTGACTCCGAGATAGGTAGCTCAAGCACCTGTGTTACGGATATCAGAACCAACAGTGGGATTACGAATATTTACATATAATACTTTTCTTTTGTAAATACATACTTATAATACATAGCAAACACCCAGACCAATACATACAAACAAATGATATGGTAGCTCAGTGGATAAGAACGCGCCTGCAATAAGAAGGGTCGTGTATTATTGTGTTTGGTATAGCAATTCTTTGCAATTTATTCTTAAGTAAATAACACACTTAAAAATTCACCGTAGGGCTCAGGTGGGACTCGAACCCACAACCTTCCACAGTCCGGGTGGCTGCACTAACCATTTATGCTATCCGAACCCCGTGCTAAGACGACAAATTTTGTAAGTGCTTGAATCGTCATGAGCCAACGATAGTCTCATCAATATTGTAGGTATACTTTACAATATCCAGTGGTGTTGCAAAGTATACCTACAATATTGATGAGACTAGTACAAGCACCTATGTTACGGATATCAGAACCAACAGTGGAAATACAAAGATATACATACTTTTCTTTTGTAAATACATACTTATAATACATAGAAAACACCCAGACCAATACAAACAGACATATTCATGCACACAAATGTTTGTACTGTGCGGAGATCGAACCCGCAACCCTTGCACCAGAGGCAGCGTTTACTACCATTGATCCAAACGGGCTGTCATGTCGTATCATATTGAAGTAAAGTATATTTATTGGTGTGATATTAGCGCCGGTGTACCGCAGGGTGGCGTCTTGTCTCCTCTCCTCTTTGCAATTTTCATTAATAACATAACTCATAATCTTACTTCATCCTACCATCTCTATGCAGACGACAATCAACTTTATTCGTAGGGTAGTCTTGATAACCTTACAGACGTTGTACAAATCCTAAATGCGGACTTGCACCGCATTTCGGAATGGAGCAGCTCGTTCGGCCTCAAGGTCAACCCTGCCAAAACACAGGTGATGATAGTTGGTGGCCCGCGGTTGATTTCCAAGGATTGACTGGGGGTCTCTGCCAGCTGTCACTTTTGACGGAGTCCATATCTCCTATAGCAGGAAAGTTAAGAACTTGGGTTGTATTTATGGACGATTGTTTATCCTGGGATGCGCAAGTGGGAGAGGGCAGTAGAAAATGTTTGCTTGAGCGGGCGCGATAAATAGACTGCGAAATTTCTTGCTTATACCTACCAAAGTTGCTCTTGTAATGTACAGGCTTTACTTTTACATATTCTCGATTACGCAGATTGCTGTTACCTTGACCTCAGTGAAAAAATTCTCGATAAGCTTGAGCGCCTTCAAAATTTCTGCATCCGCATCATTTTTGGCCTACGCAAATATGGCCATGTCTCTGAGTTCCGTGCACAGCTTAACTGGCTCCCCATTCGTCGGCGTCGCGACCTTCATGTCCTCTCTCTGTTATATACCGTCTTATTTAATCCTCTGGCTCCAGCTTATCTCAAAGAGCGATTCCAATTCTTGCAACCTGCCGACGGTCGAGAAATGCGGTCATGCCGCAAACTCCATCTTAGCTTCCCTCCTCATTCCTCAGAATCCTATTCACAATCCTTTACTGTTCAATCCATTCGTCTCTGGAACTCCTTACCCCTTCCAATCAGGAAATCACAATCCCTTCCTATATTCAAGTCCCGTGTCAAAACTCACTTCCTATCTCTGTAAATAGGTACACTGTTTTTTCCTTGTCTCTTCTTCCTTTTTTATGTGGTCTGCTCTCTGGTCATTTATACCTATCTATAAGAAATATTTTTATTGAATTTTTGTTATAAATTATCTATGTATATATTATTGGGTATGTATGTATTGTTTATTATTATTTATGTAATGTAATAATATTAATATATAAAATAATGTATATTTCTGCCATTCTCAATTTCATTTGTTAAACTACTTTGCACTGCCTTGCCTTATTACGAAACCGAAATTTTTTCCTCTACCCAAAGGTTGTCTGGAAGAAATCGCTACAAGCGATAAGACCGCCTTATTGTACTCTCTGTTGCTGTTGTATCATGCTTGTATTTTGTTTTTGTGCAATAAAGAATATATATCTATCTATCTATTTATTGTTACCTCAATTTATACTATTAGATTAATAGTCAATTAAGAATCTCGGAACTGGGGAAGAAAAATTTGCACGAACCTTTATTAAGCATTCTACAATTTGTCTCAAAATCCATAGTCACCACACGGTTATTTGGCATTTGACATTTTCCCATAGAAAAAAAAATCTACGATCAGCCATTTACGCAGGATATATTGTAGTGCTCTTAGTGTGTGCGCAAACACAACTGCACTCTCTATTCCCTTGCTCTCATATTCCGATGGGACATCACAGTGACATGACCAGAGAGAGATCGGGCGCAGGACCAACCGCTTAACGTGCTTTCTGAGGCACGGGGGTACAAGACTGCCAACTTCCAGACATTCATATTTCCCATAGAAAAATGACACTAAAGCGCCTTCTGATCGTGGTCGCATAATGAGCATCCGCGTCTGTCAAAATTAAAACACCAAAGAAAAAAAAACTCTTCTACTTACTTAAAGGTCAAGTTGATTTATGTGTTATTGTCCAAATTATGTGATGTTGTTTACGTATTTATCTAACTGCTGTACGTTACATAATAATGTCTGTCGATCGAATTTGTAGACAAACTAACTCACGCTAGTAACTAACTCATTTATTATACAAAATTTCGGATTTTAAATACATGTTCGTCATAGACTTTGCATTTTAACAGGTTGATTGACTACAATAGATATGTTTATTTAGTAGATTTATGACTTGCTGCTTATTTCGGTGATGCATGTTCTTTTATTTTGTATTTCAACTAAGTACAGTTCGGTTGGTTATTTCACGTCCATGGATATGGATCTTTATTCGTTTACGAAGATAGTGTACAAGTTAATCACATTGCTTACTTAGAATGGGGGTTCCCTACTTGATTTTGAAAGTATATGATTCGATTTTTATTATATCGAACACGGTAAGTCGATAATTCAATTGTGCGATGATTTATTCCGCCGATGCATTTATTAGTGCGATGTAACGTTAGTGCGAAGAATCTTGGTGCGAAAAACGTTACAGCGATTGGTCATTAGTTCGGGAATTTCTTCCTTCTACGGTATGTTGTATCGAATTAATAATAACCAAATACTTTTTTAGTTATTTAATTTTCTAAAAAAAATATACAACAACGATCAAACTTTATACTTTTTATATTAACAAATAAAATCTACCTATTTGGATTTTAGAATGGTACTTCCAGTCTTATAATTTTTGGGTAAATAACAACACATTATTGAAAGAAATATGAAAAAAAGACATGACAGTATATTTAAATATGATTAAGAATAGCTTTATCACTTAATAGAAGTTTTTTTTTCCACACTATAAAGATTTTCACAAATAACTCGAATATAATTAGTATAAAGTTAGAACAAAAAGTATTTTTGATACCTATTGAAAAAATAAAACACTTTAATATTTTTTTCAAAACATACCATATCGTCTGCCACCTCTCATATAAAAAAAGGAATAAATTACCGAACTTATGACTAATCGCTGTAACGTTTCTCGCACCAAGATTTTTCGTACAATCGTTACAAAGGACTAATAAATCATCGGCGGAATAAAATATCGCACAATTGACTTATCCACTTACCATGTTTGTTATAATAATAATCGAATCATCGACTTTCGAAATCAAGTAGGGAATCCCTTAGAATGTATGTATTCCAATCCCAGTCATAGAGAATCATGGGGCACGGGCCTCCCTCAATCACATGAGGGGTAATTGCCATACTCACCACGCTTGGCAGATGGGTTGGCGAGGGTTTTGATATAAATGCAGAGTTTTCCTTCTCTGGGTGCTGATGATCACGCCAGCAGCTTTACCTTAGTCGCCTTTTACGACACCTCGGTAAGAGTGAGGGTGGCCTATTCTACTCTGCCGGGACCACACGGCCCATAGAGAATACTTTATATACTACTGATCTTAATATTCCTATTGAATACAAATTATCAACAACACATTTTAATTAACTAGTTTTAGAGAACATTTAAAATGTGTTTAAAATTTACTTCATTTCCATGAACAGATAAACTTTAATACGTCACTTAATCGACAGTATTATACCTACTATAAAATAATTATGACAAAAGCTCCATGATGCGCAATAGGTACAGTAACCAAACCAAAGACTCAATTTCTGTATGCCAACACGGTTCATCGCAGGAGTAAATAAAACTGTCGACCGTGACGATAGTTCACAGTGACCGCCAATCTTTAGCCAAAGCACGTGCTCCCAAAGATTTTCACCAGTTCACAATGTTTGTCTCCGTGCTAGTGTTCGTATGTGCTGTCATATATTACCTCAACTTTAGAAGGCTGAGGAAGCCTCTATATGACTTTTCCGAGAACATACCCAGCATCGGAAACCTCCCTGTACTTGGTCACACACACTGGTTCATAGGAGGTCCTGAAAGTGAGGACTCTTGAATTAAAATTAAGCGTCTGTTATAGTGGTGAAAGTGTTAAAATTATAAGTATACATTTTGTCTTTCAGCGTTGTTATATAATATTCAAAAGTTAGCAGAGTTGGTGGATGACAATGGTGGAATAAGCCAGATCTGGATTGGACCTTCACTTTACGTTGGTGAGTAGGTACTTAGAGTTATTCAGCCGTTATTTAGCAGACGCGTCTGCTGACTAAAAGATCGCTAAGCCACAGGGAGTCGCTGTGGCTTGGCGAGCTCTTAGTTAGCGGACGCCAGTATTTCAACCTATAACGAAGTGCTAAAAATCTATAAATAAATAAAATAAATAATAAATATTTCACAACATCACATACATTGATCTGACTCCGAGATAGGTAGCTCAAGCACCTGTGTTACGGATATCAGAATCAACAGTGGGATTACAAATATATACATATAATACTTTTCTTTGGTAAATACATACTTATAATACATAGATAACGCCCAGACCAATACAAACAGATATGTTCATGGACACAAATGTTTGTACTGTGCGGGGATCGAACCCGCAACCCTTGCACCAGAGGCAGCGTTCACTACCACTGTTCCTAACGGGTCGTCAAAATATCGGCTGGAGATCATTAGTAGCAAAAGATAGATTTGACGACCCGTTTGGAACAGTGGTAGTGAACGCTGCCTCTGGTGCAAGGGTTGCGGGTTCGATCCCCGCACAGTACAAACATTTGTGTGCATGAACATATCTGTTTGTATTGGTCTGGGCGTTATCTATGTATTATAAGTATGTATTTACCAAAGAAAAGTATTATATGTATATATTTGTAATCCCACTGTTGATTCTGATATCCGTAACACAGGTGCTTGAGCTACCTATCTCGGAGTCAGATCAATGTATGTGATGTGAAATATTTATATTTATATTTTTTTATTTTGAAAATGGCGGGCGATCTTAACCATTAGCCAGGTACGCGAAACATATTATACCTAGTACACGCGTGTGTAAGCATTCTTTTCTCCTCTAGGAAGGTAACAATTCGCTCCGATCAGGTATTAGAACCCGAGACCCCAGGTGCAGCCGTCGCGTGACAGTGCGACCCAATCTTTTGATTGTATTTTTTTTTCTCTTCTCAATAGAAACTCTGTAACATAATGCATATTTGAAAAGAGTAACTTACTGAGTTTCTTTCTGGTGTCTTTTCAGCAGAAATCGACATTCCGAACCAGCGGTAGATGATAATATGTTTTTTCATTTTTTATATGGAAGGTGGCAGACGAGCAGACGGATCACCTGAACGTAAGCAATTCCGCCTATGTGTACCTATTTTGACATTCATAAGTGTTCTGTGTGGACCTAAATTTATTAAAGATTTTTTTTACCTTTTTTTTATCTCACCCAATTCGTTGTGCCACTGAGTTGAGACAGCCGATCTCTGCGGTAGTACCTAGTACTTAGTAGTGCATATATATACTCATAAATTTGCTAAAAAGTCATTAGGTGAACTTATGATGCATAGTGTAAAGTACCTATTTAAAAATTACAGCTTACACTCCGTGACTGAAATCGTCAGCTAACTAAGTAAAAAAGTCCTAACTTCTAAATATCAGGAAGCAAAGCACTTTAAAAATTTCGAAATATCGCACCAGAAGATAACGAGAGAAGCTGACCATTGTTTTTTGATATTTATCAAAATTGATTTGAAAATAGGCATGTGTACCTTTATAGTGAAAGGTTATCACTGATTTAATTAGGTATAGACGTCACATACTCGTATAATAATAGGTACTTTTTCAAACAAGTCCCCGCCAAACTTGATGGCCTCCAAAACTGTTGTGTTTATAAATGTGGTTTATACCTTGCTTCGTAAGCTTTTGAGTATTCGTGGCGATGGACGTGGTTCGAATCCGAGCATGCACATCCTCTTTTCGTATTGATGATGGCTGCCTCGGT
Source organism: Marasmia exigua (assembly GCA_019059595.1). Classification (NCBI taxonomy): domain Eukaryota; kingdom Metazoa; phylum Arthropoda; class Insecta; order Lepidoptera; family Crambidae; genus Marasmia; species Marasmia exigua. The sequence continues at coordinate 12,415,338 of CM032479.1, forward strand.
GGCGCAGTGGTTAATGGGTCGCACTTTAAAGCGACGGCTGCGCAAGAGGTCCCGGGTTTGATCTCCGGGTCGGGCCAAATATTTGTACCTAAGTTTTCGGTAAGAAATTCTTATTGTCAGCCCGGAGCTCGGAGTCTGGAAGTTGGCAGTCTTGTAGGTACCCCCGTGCCTCGGAAAGCACGTTAAGCCGTGGGTCCTGACCCGATCCCTCGCCGGACGTGTCACACTAGTGTCCCATCGCAATATGAGGGTAAGGGAATAAAGAGTGCACTTCTGTTTGCGCACACACTTGTGCACTATAATATATCCTACGTACGTGGCTGATCGTTAAGGTTTGCCGTCGTAGCCGTAATCGGTTAGAGGATTGAAAGTGTGAAATGATGGCTGACACATACGTCATACTTGTGACCAGGTGCCACCTTTGGGGACTGGTCTGCTTCGGTTTACCTCATAATATTTATTTTATTATTATTTCCTTTATTTTATTTAGTGTAACGATTGAACTGTATGGCTTGGTATGATGATGACACAACATTGTATGAAAGTTTGGCGATTAAAAAGAGTAACTGGCGAGTTACTTGCCGGATCTTCTCGACCTGAAACAAGTTTCCGAACCGGTGGTAGAATCGCATGATGTTTATTTATTTCTTTAGTATATTTTATGTATCAACATATATATGTATTAACATGTAAATTATACATAAGTACTTATAAATAGTTTTAAGTCATGTCACAGTCATGATTATTGATGATAGGGGTTGGGTTGACTGGCTGGCATACAGGGCATGTGGAGCTGTTGAGTAGGTGCAGGACATACCAGGACTTGGACCATGTTCCAAGTAGAAGTTGTACCTACTTACTACTCATACTTCCATCAATAAACCCGGCGGATATGTTTACATACTTTGCGACCGACGTTATAGTGATGTTCCGATGAAATAAAATACATTCGTATTACCTAAGTAACTTAAGTAACTTGATGTTTTAGTTTCGGTACTTTGTGATACTTTTATCCAAACGAAATAAGCGATCGAATCAAATCATGCTGAACAAAACTTGTTCTCTTTGATACCTCTTTGATAACCGCAAGCGCTCAGCAAGTTGGTTCCTGATTCAGCACCTAAACCATGGCCTAAATGAAAACTTACCCCCAGAAAAGTGATGTTTGCTGTTTGGTGGTCTAGCGCCAGTGTGGTTCATGGTTTTTACCAAACGGGGAGAGCATTTCTGTAGATATGTACTGTGAAGAACTGAACACAATGATGCAGAAGCTGGTACATCTCTAACCAGCATTGGTCAATCGCTCGTCTCCGCTGCTCCAGCACGACTGAATGAAGATGAATTGTTTTCATGGGTGATTACTTCGATTAATACAAATATAATATAAATGAAAAAAAAATCGTTTCATTTGTTTCATACAAAACGCCAATTTCATAGGTAAAGAACTAATATTAATTTATATGTAGGCGCACACCTACCTTTAAATTAATATTAATTAGGTAAAATACGCATGTCTTTTCTACATACTGACGGATCACTTGATGGTAGGGGAGTCATAATTATGTAATATTATGTATTTATTTTTTAATGTGTAGTATATTAAATATAATATAATATAATTTAAATCTTTATTTAAATCTTCGATGCTCCTATATATCAAACGATTGTATTTTAAGTTAGTCACCAAATACCTTAAAAATTATGGGCCAATAAACGGGTAATTTGTCAATATTAATGATTTGCCTGAGCAAATTATTTGCAGATATGACCACCAAGCCGTAGCTTCAAAGATTTGCAAAGTATTTGCACTTGACTTCACCCGTCCGTGGCGTGACTGAAGCAGATTATGGTTAATATTATGTGTTCATATGAACGTTCTTTTTTAACAAATCGGCTTTTAAGTTTCTATGTTTATGGTTTGGGATGCATGGATTACTTGAGGTGAAACCGCGACGAAAGTAGCGCCGCCACTTGATGTATATTGATTGTGACGATAAATAGACATTTTTAATAATGTACTTCAATGAACGCCCCGTTGGTCCAATGGTTTAAGTACCGGGCCATGATCTCGGGGCAGGACCCCGGTTCGATTCCGGGGTCTAGTCAAGGTATGTTTCGAATTTTTCGAACATACTTTGCTCGGGTTTGTGATCACCAATCCGAATTTGGCAAGCGTGATGATTAAGCCTAATCCCATCATAGAAGCGATGACTTAATTTCAATGATGGAGGTTTTTGCCCTGCAGTGGGACAGTATCTAGGCTGATACTACACTTCACTTCAATGAATACTTAAAGGAAAGTATGAAATAATAATTGCGGCCCACTAATTATCAATTATTTTAAGTAACTATTACATGAGTTCATTTCAAAAAAATGTTGATACTTTCTTTACAGTGTTCATTAAAGTACTTTTAAAAAAAAATCTTTTATTCGCCACAATCATTTGGCGACCGCTAGTACCGTCGTGAAGTCACCTTAAACAATTCTTCTTTTCTATAACGAGTATTATTATAGGTAAAACTTTTATGTGCGCTTCCAGTTTCATTGAATCCCGAAGACGTACAGAAGATTCTCGAAAATTGCCTGGATAAGGACTCATCGTACAAGTTTCTACAAACATGGCTGGGAAACGGATTATTCGTTGCGCCAGGTACATTCAACTATTTATTTATATTGGTCTACTTCTCTACCAGAGGTGGCTCTTTCCCACGTGGCGCCCGGGTGCATTCAATATATAATATATCCAATTGTATAAAAATGCGCGAACAAAAGGGAATAGTTTGGTGCTTAAAACACGCAGTAAGTTGCGTAGTACTTAGTACGTAGGACCCACCATGTTTATACAGAATGTTTCATTTAGGGTGTCAAGCCGAACTCCATGAATAAATTTCATAACTTGAAAACTACATTAAATCGTAGGACATACATGAGGGCGTTTCGGGTACCCCAAAGGGTGCTCTATCCATGGCCTTGGGCTTGACATATTAAATGTAACATCCAGTATGAATGGTTGGATGCTCGTTCCTTGCGAAGCGTTACAGAGGAGGCTCTTGTCACAAGCGGTTCTCGGCGCCCCCTAACACCCGGCGCCCGGGTGCACCGCACCTGCTACACTGTAGGTAAAGACGCCCCTGTTCTTTACTGAAAATCAGCGCCATGGCACAGGGACCGTTTCAGCATTTTTAAGATATTTCCTCTGTAAATGTACATTTTAAGTGTCGAATAAATTGTTTCTTTCTTTCTTTCTACGTTATAATGTAACAATGTTGTACGTTGACTGCCTCGGTGGCGCAGTGGCAAGAGTTCCCAGGTTCGATCCCCGGGTCGGGCCAAACATTTGTACCTAAGTTTTCGGTAAAAAATTCTTAGTGTCAGCCCAGAGCCTGGATGTTGGCGATCTTGTACCCCCGTGCCTCGGAAAGTAAAGCTTGCTCCTCTTGCGGCCCGATCCCTCTCCGGTCGTGGCACAGTAGTGTCCCATCGGAATATGAGGGGAAGGGAATAGAGAGTGCACTTGTGTTTGCGCACACTTTTCAGCACTATAATATATCCTGCGTACGTGGCTAATCGTTGAGATTGGCTGCCGTAGCCGTAATCGGTTGGAGGATATTATTGATGTACTGAACAATGTAAAATAAATAAGCAGCGGTTATTCTTATTCGACAAGCGTTCACTCCTAGTTTATATACGATCCCAGTTTTTCTATCTACGGTTCGATCATGATCCTGAAAACCTGTGACCTTTTTTTATGTAATAGGTGGCAGACGAGTAGACGGATCACCTGATGGAAAGCGTTTGCCGCCGCCCGTAGACCCCGGTACCCTCACTCACGCAGCGAAACACGACACAATGCTGCTTCACGCAGGTTTTCTGTGAGGCCGTGGTATCACTCCGGTTGAGCCGACCCATTCATGCAGAAGCGTGGTTCTCCCACGGTCCTTGTGTTCTCATTCATTACGGGACAGTTTCGTTGTTGCCCCTTGGGTTAAGCAAATATTGCAACCACAGATCATTATAAATGATCGGAGTTTGTAACCCTTTGACAGGACAACCAGACAAATGCAATGTGAGTGTTTGGTTGGAAAGGGGCCTCGAGGCAAAATAATTAATTTAGACTGAATCGCATTTGAAGTTTCGTCTAGAAACAAGTTTCGACTCCAAAAGCTAGTGTGCGCTGTCAGAAAAAAAACATTAAAAAGATAAGACGTCTCAAAACATTCTGGTTTGATTAGGCAAAAACAAAGTTAAAAGACCACATTTCAAAAACTCAAAAAAAGTAAATAACGTTTTCAATCCAGAGGGCCTAATTTAAAGCACACGTTACGACCGAATCGGAGTTATCCTCTCTTTCACACGCGCTATGTGTCTCGTTTGTTTGGATGCGACAGGTATATTCTCGTTCGTTACGGGACGGCTTTAAATTAAGCCACCAGGTCCCTTTTTGGTCAACCACTCACTAATGGTTTATAGTTACACCTTAGATCAAAAATTGTATCTTCATTTTATAAAAATAAAACGAAAATTAATATCCCATTCTAAATGGCTAGTTCAATCAATACACGCAATATGAGTGTAACCAATTAATTTAAACTGCCTTGTCCCTTAAGGTGACGGGTAGGGCACACTAGCGACGCCAATCGATTTTAAATTTTAGCTAATAAACCGGATCTATTTTAAACAATTTCGAGGTTACAACCTCCCGGCAAAAACTTATACTATTTATTAAATAACCATGCAAAAATGTTGGGTCCAACGCGTACGCAAAAAATTGATTCACGCCAAAAGCGGCCACTTTTGGCGTGTATCAATTTTTCGCGTATAAAAACGGACTCAACATTTGTGCATGGTTATTGAATAAATAGTATAAGTATTTCCCGAGAAGTTGTAACCCCGAAATTGTTGAAAATAGATACGGTTTAGAAGCTAAAATTTAAAATCGATTGGCGTCGCTAGTGTCACCTTAAAACCCCTACCCGTCACCTTAAAAGCCCGATGACGAGTTCTAAAGTAAACAGAGTTTATGGCACTAACGTGCGACACGGAAATGACACGTCATGGGCGTAGGCGTGAATGACAGGCTTCCATGTTTACCCACTTATATTTTTATTCGAGTATTCAGTCGTATAAGGAAATCATAGAATCTAATTTTTTGTCCAATAATATCTTTGGTCATAGATTACTAATAATATCCGATTACGGCTACGGCGGCCAATCTCAACAATCAGCCACGTACGCAGTATATATTATAGTGCTCAAGTGTGTGCGCAAACACAAGTGCACTCTCTATTCCATTACCCTCATATTCCGATGGGACACTACTGTGACACGACCGGAGAGGGATCGAGCGCTAGCTCTTTCCTGTTGCGTTTCTTCACTGAACCTCTTTTTTCAGTGGACCTCTGGAAGGTACACCGACGGGTTCTCCTACCGATATTCCACAACCGCATCATCGAGGACTACATCGAGGTATTCGGCCAGCAGGGCTCCGTGCTGGTGCAGAGACTTGAGGAGCAAGTGGACAAGCCAGAGTTTGACGTTTTCAAGTTCATTACTTCTTGCATGCTGGATATCGTCTTTGGTTAGTTTTCAAGTTTCTCTTTTTGGGAACCTAAATCTGGACTATTATTACCTTACTCTAGGATCTGAATATGTAGATCTGAAGTATTGGGGTCTCGATGACATAGTAGTAGGATTTGCGCTCCGGTTGGGTCCAATTAGAGAATGAAATCTTTCAAATATATACTAGATAACCTGTATAATTGTCCGCACCATTTATTTTATATTAAATGCCATTTCGAGGCCGAGTACAGAATTTTGATAATTTGAACGCAGATTTAAATCTTTATTTAGCTATTTTTCGTTTTGGAATACCACCCATATTAAATATGTAATGTTGATTCTTCACCTTCAAGATTCGGCATCATTACGTCAAATTTACTTCTTCCAGAAACGGCAATGGGTGAAAAAATGGACGTGCAGCACAACCCGGACACGCCGTACCTGCGCGCGCGCAACTGCGTGATGTCGATCATCAACATGCGGCTGTTCAAGGCGTGGATGCAGCCAGACGCGCTCTTCAAGCTCACTCCCTACGCCAAGATACAGAAGGAGAGCATTGACCTCACGCACAGGTTTACCGATGAGGTAGATACAATATCCTTGAAGATGATCCATATTTGTTGCCCCAGTAAAGCAGCGCCCAATAAGTCGCACTTTATAGTTATGGCCGCGCTTGAGATCCCTTATCGGGCCAAAATGTTCCAGAGTTTTCTGCAGTGCAATTCTCAGTGTCAGTGCCTCAGAAAGCACGCTCTCTCTAATCATGTCACACTTGTGTGCCATCGAATTGTGAGGGAATGGCGGTGAAACGTGGCGGCATTTAAAGTAACATAAATGCTTAGCATTCAATCTAAATTCGTTTTTTGCGCAAATATTTTTAACATACGAACTTTTTACAGGTTGTCATTAAAAAGAGAGCTTTAGTGGAAGAAGAAGGCGGTAGTAAGGAAGGTAAGAAGAAACAGAATTCGTCAAATGCAAAAAAACTTAACGATGAGATTCTTAGTACTTACAACCACTACTGTTTTAGGCAGGAAGGATCTCCTTGAGTTGCTTTTGAACAGAGAAATGAAATTCACTAATGAAGAGCTTCGGGAACACATCGACTCTATCACGATAGCCGGCAACGACACCACGGCGCTGGTCGTCTCCTACGCACTCCTCTTGCTCGGAATACATGAGGCGGAGCAAGACAGAGTGTATGAGGAGTTAAAAGGCATATTTGGCGATTCAAATAGACTGCCCACTAAGGAAGACTTAAATAAAATGGATTATTTAGAAAGGGTTCTAAAGGAAACGATGAGATTGTACACAGTGGTTCCGATAATCGGTAGAAAAACTCAGAAGGAACTTAAAATATGTAAGTAAATAATTATTTTAGCCTCGTAGGTATATATCTTACGATTTTTTCCTTATTATGAGCATTCTGTGTTATTATGTGTTTACTACCTTTAAACGAATAATCGTTTGACAACAATGTGTCAAATCCTAAAACGTTAATTTGTGAATACGAGGATAGCGTACAGTCAGCCACATTTCTTACTAAAATCTCAAACATTTCTTCAATCGATTCTCACCATAATAGTTTCTTACATTAGGGTGAAAATTGATTGAAAATATACCAATTGCAATAACCTCACGTGCTGCCTGTACATTCAAAGTAATAAAAGCCACCTCAAACTGCGCGTTAGATAATATTTGTTCAACTTGACATTGACCGGTCCAACAAGGCCCTAGAATTAACCATGCATACATCTTAGATCACCCAAGCTCTTAACTCAAATAAAGATTCTATGAATTGCTAGAACATAACACTTATAGGACACTTTAGCACTCGACAATTTACGTAAGATGTCCTATTGTATCTAAACAGCGTGAAGTTTCATAAAATAAAATACCTCAATAACTATTATGTGAGTGTGGGTACATCATTGATGTTAGGTATTAGGTATAAGAATGTGGGATTGGTGATCGGTAGATGCATGGTAAGGAACGTGGAAGAGATCGATGTTTGAATTAGAATGACGTGCGAGAGTGGGATAGATGACGAATGGCCGACGATGTAAAGACGGTATAAGACGACGGCGCTTGAAGATTTTTATCTATAGAAGCCTTATTTCCGAAATCCTTGGTTTTATTTGGAACCCCATCCCACAAGAATATGCTCACTTGGTTTTAAAAAAAGCATAGGTTTCAGTGGTTTACATAGGAACTAGGTCTACCCGTGGGAGAGCCAGGCATGAATGGGCCGGCTCGACCGGAGTGTTACCATAGCCTCACAGAAAACCGACGTGAAGCAACACTGTCCTGTGTTTCGCTGCGTGAGGGAGGGAGCCGGAGACCCAATCCGGGGGAAAGGGGGGCTTAAAGGTTGGCATCGCACTTGTGACTCACTGGTGTCATGGGTGTCCATGGGCGGCGGCAATCGCTTACCATCAGGTGATTTGTCTGCTCCTCTGCCACCTATCACATAAAAAAAGGATCATTCTACTTTGAAAGTACCAATTTTGCCCTTTCTAATACTCTTACGTATTTAACATACTATCCCGCTAATATTATAAAACACGAAAGTTGGTGACGTACAGTGGCGGACACATCAAGCTATACAAAACTGTCAAATTTCTTCATTCGATTATAAACCTTATATTGTTACACATTGAGTTCGAAATCGATTGAGGAAATTTGACAGTTTTGTATAGCTTGACCTGGCCGCCACTGTACTTACGTTACGTCATTGGCACTTACTTATGTCGGTTGCTCTTTCACGCAAAAACGACTATATTATAGCCCAATAATCGATGGTACGACGACCTGAATAGCTTTTCCTGAGATAGGCAACAAATATGGCGTTAGATAGAGAGTAGTGTAGGGATTTGGAGTAGGCCTTTGCCCAGCAGTAAGTTAATTTTTGGGTTCCGTATTACCAACGGGCGATTTCACATATTCTTCTGAAATCAACGAATACTTTATTAACCATTACTTACTTTTTCCTTCAGCAAACATCACAATCCCCGCGGGTGTGGGCTGCGCAGTGGCTCCCTTCGTAATGCATCGGTCCAAGAAGCTGTGGGGTCCCGACGCGAACCAGTTCAACCCCGACCGCTTTCTCCCCGAGAATAGTGCAAACCGCCACCCTTGCGCTTTCATCCCTTTCAGCCATGGCGCCAGGAACTGCATAGGTACAGTTTTCATTTTACCTTTTATTTACTCTTATTTCTTGTGATGCTGTGCTGTGTGGGCCCTATACGGACCAATTCAACCACGACAATGTCCTCCCTTAAAACAGCGCCAAAGCCACTACTGGTACTGTACTATACTCCTTTCGCTTTATCATCATATCATTATCTTTCCTGACCACTATAATCTGGACATCTTTAAGGCAAGAGTGAATACGCATCTTTTAGGCAAACGCGTATCATCCTAGACCTCATCGTCACTTTCCATCAGGTGCGACTGTGGTCAAGCGTTAGCCAAATAGTATTGACCAAAAAAAAATATCGGTGACAGCAGGACAGAGTTACACGTCACACGTTAGACAGAGACTAACGTGAAAAATGTATAGATTTTGACATCTGTCACCCATATCATGCTAAAGCGAGAGGAATGAGTATACCTAGTGTTGTTAGTTTTTATTGATCCATTTTATATTACCCTGGGCTCGGCCTTGGGGAAAGTATAGGAGCAGGTCCCAGTGTCAAGACAGCTTTAAATCTGAATAAGCAATCAGTCGGCGTCCGGATGACCGCCTCAAATATCGCTGGTATGAAGTGGTGCAGGCATTTCTCCGCGAAGCGCAGATCAGCAACTGGTTATGCGCGAATGTATAGAACTAGTGGAGAAGTCTTACATCAGAGACTGGCTCAAATTTCGGGTCACTGAGCCATCGGAGTAAGTAAGTATTATCACCCTCGCCCGTAACACGATTACTGTCGTGGAAACCAGATTCAGATCAATTCAACACTGATCGCGTCCTCCATGAGAAAAGTGCCAACCACCACTGTTATCCGTTCATTTCTGAATTTGGCCTCCTTCCAGCTTATCCCCAAGATCATCTGGCGAAAGAGTAGAGGTCGTTACCTGTAGTCCTACTGATGACAGTAGTTCAAGGATTGGCAGGGCTTCCTACACTATGCTACCCTGCTCGCGGTCTCCACTTCCATGCCTTATCGGTTCTATGGCCAGCTAACTGCCACTTGATCGTGCTACTTCATTTTCAATATATATTTGTTTCATACCAGGTCGCCATTTCGGCATGATGGTGATGAAGAGTATCATGGCCAACGTGCTGAGGACATACAAGGTGAAGTCCAGGACCATTGACCGCCTGAAGATCGAGATCCTGTTGTTTCCGGTGCCAGGTCACATGATATCACTGCAAAAGAGAAAGGTTTAACTTGGGTTGATTAGAAACAAATGGTATGGAAATTATTACGTTTGAAACAGCATTTACGCAGTCCAGGATATGGATTACAACAAAATGTTTGTTTGTGTTAAGCTTTTGCTTTAGATATTTAAAGCAGATACTTTCTTTTAGTTTTTCTATGACCAATTACGAAACACATATACCATAGAATTATAACACTTAGAAACCGTGTGCGCGCAACATCAGTGAGGCATTTTAAACTACGCCAAAACAGCGGCTCGTACGAATGAATAAAGTACCTTGTTTGTGTCAGCGAATTGACGACGCGTTGAATGAAGACTATCCATCTTGACTCGTAGTTCACAAAAAAAACATTTCTGTATTCAGTTGATACGACCGCACGTGACTATGTATTATAATTGAAGGCAATGAGATGTATGCGTTTCAATGTAACTAAAATATGTATCCATAGATGATACAATAAATGCACCTACAGCATCTTCAAAATGCTGTCATGCGTCGTATGTACAGAAGTTCGTTAAAAGCAACGACAGATTGTATTTCTATAATACCTATATTGGTGAGTTTATATGTAAGTTAATTAATAAAAAATATTTAATTATAAAAGGGAAGGCTGTTTTAATATTATTAAGTTGACAACAAATGTTTTACCTGTGAAATTTGTTAATTTATGACTACTTAAATTATAAATAAAACGTTTTGAAACGAATTATGTAGTAATAAAATAAAATATCATATTTTGTAGTACTTCATACTTTTTTTCCTAATATCCTATTCATAATTGTTCAAATATTGCTAGTAAACCTATAGTCTATTTAGTCTGAGTCCCCTGTCTATGGGAAGATTAGACAGCAATCACTTCATTTAGGTAAAAACCAGACTCTCCCAATAGTAAAGTTAAGAATCAGTCTATATACATACTGTCCCACTGCAGGGCAAAGGCCTCCTTCATAGAAATCAAGTTATCGCTACTATGATGGGATTAGGCTTAATTACCACGCTTGCCAAATGCTCTTTTAAAGACTCTCCCAATCCCTAGGCGAATTAATAGCTTTGGATGCAATACGGCTGGATGATGATGATCCAATACTCCATGTTACTCTATTTGTTATGCTTTCACTCCTAAACGTTTCTTTTTCCTAAAATATTCTCGTTCAAACCTTAAGTAGTTATGACCTTGTAGTATTTACAATTCAATGACGAAAATTGTTTACATGTGGGTACAAAGATATACTTATAACTTGAAGTGCGAGAACTTTGTGTAAACTTCGGTAATAAGTAGTACAGTAAACATTTGTAAGTAACTTTACTATAACATACGTGACAAGAGCACAAAATCCCAGTGTAGTTTTAGGCTCTGCTTAGAATTATCATCATCAACCATTTAAAATTTTACACAAAAAAAAAGGAATAGTGAAAATGTTCATTTTGATTGTGGTGATAGTGTGTGCAGTTGTGTATTATGTGGATTTTCGGCGCCGGCGCAGGCCGCTCTACCAGTTGGCTGACAGCCTGCCTAATATTGGAAACCTTCCAATACTGGGCCATACTCACTGGTTTGTTGGTGGACCAGAAAGTAAGTTACTATTTTTTATCATTGTGAGCACCTTATATTATCCAAATGACTCACTGAAAAATATAATGTTACTTATCGAATATAACATTGTACCTACCTACCAAGGTACTACTTTAGGTGCTCCACATACCGTCGAGTATTGAAGAAGGAGAGCGATGGTGGCTCAGTGGATACAAACCTGCGCCTCTTGACGGAGTCATAGGTTCGAGTCCGCACATGGACCTCGATTTCTTAAATCTTTATGCGTTTTCACCAATTCGCTCGGCGGTGAGGGAATACTGCTTTTTGAGGAAACCTGTTGCCTGAATCGATTTTTAATAGTGACTAGACTTTGACTGACTACAACTGTTGAATACTTACCCTTTGTGTTTTATATTCATTTCACGCTATGAATTATATAGCTACCCTGTAAGGGTAGTAAAAAGAGAGTAAGATCCACATTAAATAACTGTTCGATTTCAGAAATGCTAGACAACATCAAAGAATTGATGGGATTATTAGAACGATCTGGTGGAATCACTCAAATTTGGATTGGACCATCGCTCTACGTAGGTTAGTATCCTTTAATAGATATACCTAGTAATATAGAAATAGAAAAAGTTTATTTAGCAAACAAGAAAAAAAAACTTTTTTTTTATGATGGTAAGCGATTGCCGCCCATGGACACCCGCGACACCAGTAGAGTCACAAGTGCGCTCATCATCATCATCATTTCAGCCAATAGACTTCCACTGCTGGACATAGGCCTCCCCTAATGTTCTCCACACAGATCGGTGTGCCGCCCGCATCCAATGGATTCCCGCGATCTTCACCAGATCGTCGGCCCACCTTGTAGGAGGCCTGGTACGGCTGCGACTTCCTGTACGTAGCCTCCACTCGAGGACCTTTCCGCCCCAACGGCCGTCTGTTTTCCTCGCTATGTGCCCTGCCCATTGCCACTTGAGGCATGCAATCCTTTGGGCTATGTCTTTGACCTTAGTTCTCCTGCGGATCTTATCATTTCTGATACGATCACGCAGGGAGACTCCGAGCATAGCCCTCTCCATTGCTCTCTGGGTGACTTTGACCAAGTTTCGGTTCCGTATGTCATCACTGGCAACACACACGCATTAAAGACTTTCGTCTTGAGACACTGCGGTAGATCTGCCGAAAATATGCTGCGTAGCTTCCCGAACGCTGGATTGGATTCGTCGATTGACCTCTTTCTGGAAGTTGGACTTACCAAGCTGGACTTTTTGTCCGAGGTAGATGTACTCGTCTACAACTTCCAGTGTAGAGCTTCCAACTTTTACAAGAGTGGGTACGACATGGGAATTCGACATTATTTTCGTCTTGCCCATGTTCATTTTCAGACCCACTTATTGGGAGACTCTACTGAGGTTGTCGAGCATTGTGCCCAAGTCTTCCAAGGTCTCAGCCATGACTACGATATCATCAGCGAATCGAAGGTGCGTCATGTACTCGCCATTTATATTGATGCCAAGTCCATCCCAGTCCAAAAGTTTAAACACGTCCTCCAACAGAGTGGTTGCAACACCTCGCTGGAGAGGTATGGGTTTTGATTCCTGGTCCTGAAGACGGACTGACATTGTAGCGTTTCCATTATACACTGCAACACTTGTATGTATCGGTAATCTATTCGGCACCTTTGGAGAGACTGTAGCACGGCCCAGGTCTCGACAGAGTCGAAGGCTTTCTCATAGTCCAAAAACGATAAACATAATGGCAGATCATACTCTTCGGTCAAGTACCGAAACACAGCACAATGCTGCTTCTTCACCTCGGTTTTCTGTGAGGGCGTGGTATCCCTCCGGTCGAGCCGCCCCATTCATGCTGAAGCGTGACACTCCCACGGTAAAAACTATTACATAAAATGATTACAGCCGTGCGGTCCCCGGCAGAGTAGAATAGGCCACCCTCACTCTTACCGAGGTGTCGTAAAAGGCGACTAAGGTAAAGCTGCTGGCATGATCATCAGCACCCAGAGAAGGAAAACTCTGCATTTATATCAAAACTCGCCAACCCGTCTGCCAAGCGTGGTGAGTATGGCAACCCCTCATGTGATTGAGGGAGGCCCGTGCCCCAGCAGTGGGGACTTAAATGAGCTGATGATGATGATGATGATGATTATTACACAGCAGGATAAGTAAAACGTTTTACTTGGATATGTGAGTTTCAACAAAACCAAAGACAACAATATAGATGGAATTCGACATAATAAATAAAACGTACATAGATGATCGTAAAACGTTTTGAATAACAGAACTTACCTGCTTACCTTGTAAACCTACAATGTTATGTAATACAAACTTGCTCTACAGAATGTATCTAATTTAACAGCAAATAATGTGCTAACATGTATGAAATCGTGTAGCCATGTACCTACCGTACAAAGCAATCCTTAGTATGTATTCTATTAATATTCGTATCATATTTTTTACAGTTTCACTCAATCCAGATGATGTACAAAAAATCCTAGAAAATTGCCTTGAAAAAGATTACACATATAAATTTTTAAGAGCGTGGCTCGGGAATGGTCTCTTCGTAGCACCGGGTAAGTATCAAATAGATTTCTATATTACATTTTCGATGAACCTAGTGTACATGAGGTAAAAGTACCAAAACCAAAAAAAATAACACCCAAAAGAGAAATAGGCAGGGACTGCCGTTGGCGCAGTGGGTAGTGCATCGCACTTTAAAACGACGGGCTGCGCTTAGGGTCCCGGGTTCAATCCCCAGGTGGTTCCTGAGGTTTTCTATTAAGAAATTCTCAGTGTAAGCTGCCTGGAAGAAGCCTGGAAGTTTCCGTCTTGGGGTACAAAACCACCAACTTGCCTCGTGCCTTGGAAAGCACGTATAGCCGTTGGTCCTGCGTCCGATCCCTCTCCGGTCGTGTCACACTGGTGTCTCATCGGAATATGAGGGCAAGGGAATAGAGAATGCACTGGTGTTTACTCACCACTTGAGCAATATAATATATTATGCGTAAATAAGTGGCTGATCGTTGAGATTAGCCGCCTTAGCCGAAATCGGTTGGAGGCTTAACGTGCTTTCCGAGGCACGGAGTACAAGACCGTCAAATTCCAGACCTCGGGCTGACACTGAGCATTTCTGAACAGAAAAACTCAGGTACAAATTTTGGCCCGACCCGTTGATTGAACCCGGGACCCCAAGCGCAGCCGTCACTTCAAAGTGCGACCCACTAACCACTGCGCCACCGAGGCAGTCAAATCACTACATAGTCGTAGTATAAAACATTGTTGCTTTCGCTGTATGTCCCTATATGTTAGGAAATAACTATCAGAAGTGTAAAAATAAAAGAAAAATCGGTGGAACTCAACATTAATTTATTTCCGAAAGTGACCACCGATTCGTAATAGCACTGGTCACCGACGGTCACGCCCGAGTCCCTTATGATTAGGTTGTCTGGTAGAAATCGCTTCCAGCGATAAGACCGCCCAAATTGTACAATAAATTTCTGTAATGCCTAGTTTTTTTAAGTTGTGTTTTTTTTGTGCAATAAAGTATATCTATCTATCTTAAATCTTTAAAACTACGCAACGAATTTTGATGCGGGTTTTTAATAGATAGACTAATTCAAGATGAAGGCTCATATGTATAATAATATAACATATGTATAATATTGCACAAATGCGAAGCCGAAGCAGGTCGCTAGTAATAAATAAATAATGATTTGAACACCAAATCAAAAACAATTCATAGAAACTCTATATCGTTAGTATTCGTTACTGCTATTTCACCTGAACGAATTCCAGGTTATCTTTGTTATGATGACTACACAACGTTTACGTTATACTCGTATTAGCACTTATTGTATCATCATTTGTATTAGAATCATACCTGTAAATTATTACGGTACAAACAACAGACATAATCTATCTTATTATTGTTTAGGCGGACCATACAAACACTTTGTACCTACTCATATAAAATGATAGGCGCATATAAGGGATTTTTAACGACTTTTTGATCAATGGACAAGCTGGAAGATTCATATAATTCAACATTTATAACGTAATTGTCAAGGGTACCACTAACCCGGTTAGAAATGTTTTCTGTTTCGGTTACAGTGTAGGGTTATCAAAAATGTCGAACATCGAGTGCTTAAAGATATTTATAGATAATTCTAACTTAGGTACTCTTTATTGTAAGAATTATGCGAAGTTAAATCTTAAGTAAAAACGGATAGACACGTCGTGGTGTTACGACTGTTATTGCCTACCTACCTTACTGTAGGCAACCATCTTTCACTTTAAAGCTCAATTGTCACCATAATGGTATTTGAAGTTTAGAACATAAAAAAACATTTATTGTAATAAACATTAAAATACGTAGAATACAGCAGTTATAAACAAATTTTAGCACAAACATAAAATAAAATAATTTGTATTTGTATTAAAAATAAAAACATAAAAGAAAAAAATAATAATAATATAAAGGCAGTGCCAAATGAATTGTCTTATGTTTAGATTACATTTTTTATTTAATCTAAAGTGTTAGACGTCTTATATAAATGGACCTCACTCAGCTGACGAGTAAGTCTCGGCACCGGAAAAAGGCCATAACGCTGATTCAGTGGGACTAGCTGAGTGAGTGCTGGGATGCGTGTCTATTGTATTTTATGTACTTACTTAACGTGTTAATAATTTTCTAAATTAAGGTGAGAAACGAATGATAAAAATTACATATTTCATAGCACAACGTTTAGCTTTCTGTATCAGAGCATTGAGCAGTCTTCGTTTTTTAATTTACTCCAAAAATATATACAGCCCCTGGTGATGATGAATCCTTCATCTCATCAGATTCCTTACTGGAATCAAATTGCAAATATGACTTGCCAAAAGCCGCTGTCCTTCTATTTCCAGTTGACCTCTGGAAGGTCTACCGTCGCCTCCTGCTCCCGGTATTCCATAACAAGAATGTGGAGGACTACATCGAGGTCTTCGGTCAACAGGCGGAGGTGCTGGTGCAGCGCCTCGCCGAGCAGGTTGGCAAGCCAGAGTTCGACGTCTACAAGTACATCACTTCTTGCATGCTGGATATTGTGTTCGGTAAGGATAATCTTCGTTTTCAAGCTTCTTTCAGTGTTCTTTTACTTTTCACTGGACATCTGTTCGCAGCTTTGTGGACTAAATTAAATTTTAGATGAAATTACTCATTTTCTGAACGACGCCCTGTTGGTCTAGTGGTATAAGTACCAGGTCGTGATCTCGGGGTCCTGGGTACGATTCCCGGGTCGAGCAATAAGTATGTTTCGAATTTTTCGAACATAGTTCGGGTTTGTGATCACCAATCCGCATTTGGCAAGCGTGGTGATTATGCCTATTCCCTATAGTAGCAGCGATGACAGTTGATTTCTATGATGGAGGCCTTTGCCCTGCAGTGGGACAGTATATAGGTTGATACTTTACTTTTTTTTTCTCATTTTCCCGTAATAAAATGTAGCTATGTTATTCTTAACGATAACGTAGCTGTTCCTTGAAATTTCCTAAAAATATAAGTCCAGTTATTTTTGAGTTCACCGATATTTTAACAGTTCCTAAAAAAATTACCGGTTTATTAGTATAAACCGGTAAAATTTTTACCTAGTGGTAATTTATACAGGTAGGCTTTTTATGACCATGCATAAATAATTTAATAATGTGTTGTTTGTTTTTGGTTGTAAGGTATCATTAATTTGGATGACTAACTTAAAACTTTAGTTGAGTATATTTTTTTATGATAAAGGGGCAGACGAGCAGACGTAGTCAATCACCTGATGGTAAGCGATTACCGCCGCCCATAGGACACCTGCCACGTCAAAGAAGTCACATAAGCGCTGGCAATTTTTAAATTATAATATTAATTAGGTTGGCTGGCAGAGAATGCCTCTGGTCATTAAGGTATATTACGCCTACTCTATCGTTTTGTGCAATAAAGTTTTGTAACAAACCATTTAACTTATATAACGTCGGACCAATATTGAACCCTGTGTTACTCCCGTCACATCCTACTACATACTCCAACAGATGTCGCTGGGAGTACATTAATTCGCACCAGCGTTTCCGGACCTATAAATTTGTGTAAGGCAATTCGAGTTACAGCTTGAATTGCTCTCTCCGTACCCAGGAGGCTCTAGACGATCCAGGTGTCCTATCTAGACTACCTAGCTGCCAGTTTTTTCGGCATTGGCCAAACTAACTTCGGCCCGATACTTTTGTAAAAAAAAATCAATAAAACCCTTCCATCATCATCATTGTCGCCGTTTTCTTCGCGTCGGACCAACATCATCACTTAACATCATCCATCATCAAGTAACATCAGTTACAGTTTTAAATAAATTATTTCTATATTAATTTATTCTGTTTGAAGCTCAAGAGACAAACTAAACTTTTGAACCTGCTTTATGTCACTTTTAACACTAGCGAAAGATGCTTGATGCTTTTTTATATGAAAGCGACTATACTGATACTTATCTTGCTAACGATATTTTTCCAGAAACAGCAATGGGAGAGAAAATGAACGTGCAGCACAACCCGGACACGCCGTACCTGCGCGCGCGCAACTGCGTGATGTCGATCATCAACATGCGGCTGTTCAAGGCGTGGATGCAACCAGACGCGCTCTTCAAGCTCACGCCCTACGCCAAGATACAGAAGGAGAGCATTGACCTCACGCACAGGTTCACTGATGAGGTACCTAATATCCCTAAATAAAAAGTCACCACTTGAGATCCCCAGTGAGCTTGATTGGATGGGATGCGATCCCACCACCGTTAAATTATAGATACCTGATAATTATATCCAGCCACCTCATCATCATGTGACAGTAAAACCTTCAAGAAACGAGTCTACATCTTCTTATAAGGCCAGAACACATCTGTGTACCTTCTTATGTTCTGGTTCTTCTTACTTACCAACTACTATCTTACCAACTTGACTATCTTTTTTACTGTAGTCTGTATTAAAAAAAAACACATTGTAATAATTTTCATTATTATTAAAGTGATGACCTATGGGAAATAGAAGCTGAGAAAATAAAGTCAAATTAAAGACAAAAAATCCGATTATTTTTCAGGTTGTGAAGAACAAAAGATCAGAAGCAGAAAACGGAATTTCTAAAAAAGGTAAAAATACTTTCACGCCTAACAGCCTACAGCTATTAGTAACCCTCACTCACTCGTCGAAACGCATCCCACTCTCTTTCTCGCTTATGGTATTTCAGGATTCAGCTAAAAACATCCAATTCCTTTTACTTAAACATTTAGATTTTTAATCAATCAATCAAAAAATCTTTATTTGCATAGGCTTGTACACAGCACTTACAAATCGTCATATATTTAAGTAATTTAAAACTGTTTATAAGTACTTATGTATAATTTACATGTTAAAACTTATCTCGTATGTTGATACATAAAATATACAAAAAAAAAGTATGAACATTATGCGATTCTACCACTGGCTCAGAAAGTTGTTTTTGGTCGAGAAGATCTGGCAAGAATTTCATCACTTACTCTTTTTACGACGCAAAAACGACGGTGTGTTATAAGTTTGACGTGTCTGTGTGTGTGTGTGTGTGTGTGTGCATCATAGCTCCCGAACAAACGAACCGATTTTGATTTTTTTTTATTTGAAAGAGTGTTCTTAGCTATGTTGGATTAAAATCAATCCATACTGGCCGCCGTCACAAAGATATGGATTTTATGTTTTAACACAACTCCCACAATATGGGTATCATATAAAAGGGCTTGAGTAGCAGAATATATTTATTGTGACTAATTTCAAATCCAAGACGGCCGCCGTCGGGGGTGTTTTAAATTTTCAATTTTAATCGTCAAACTTTCATTCAATGTTGTATCATCATCATACTAAGCCATACAATTTTATTATAACACGAAATAAAATAAAGGAAATAATAAAATAAATATTATGTGGTAAACCAATTACAAATGAATCATACTCTTCTGAATAATATACCACAGATTATGTTCTGTCCGTTATAGGTAGACAAGACATACTGGAACTGCTGCTCAGCCGGGACAAGGATTTATCCAATCGAGAACTGCGGGAGCACATAGACTCCATCACGATCGCCGGGAACGACACCACGTCGCTGGTCATCGCATACACGTTGCTGATACTGGGCATACATCAGGACGCGCAGGAAAAAGTATATAAAGAGTAGGTATCTAGTGATAGGCATATTGTCTTTTTCACTAAAAAGATGGGCTAGCTACCTACACCATTGTATCCATTGAGTGTAGATAATATAAGTACACTAGCGACCTGCCCCAACGCCCCACGAGTATTATTTTTACCTGTAGAGGTAAGCATAATATGTAGATATTAACCTTCCTTTTGAATTACTTTATTTATTGAAAAAAACTGCATCATAATCCTTTGCAAGTTTTAAAGATTTAGGCAAACATAGGACTTTGTTAAGATAAAAGATTTTTTTTCCATTTAGGTCCATACAGAAGACTTAGGTACAAATATTATTTTCTACCACTGCTGCACTGGTTCGGAATGTCGATTTCTACTGAGAAGACATCAACAAGAAACTCAGTAGTTACTCTTTTCAAATATTGATGTTTTTACTATGTAGGGATATCCATCTATCTTGTAATTCAAGAAAGGCTGAAATAAATTGGATTGGTTGATTGTTTGATTTGCTGGATTTGTCTCTGCTCTTAATAGCAGAATAACTATCGAAAAAACCACGTGCGCTGCTTCGCAGATTGCGCATGTCCATGGGCGGCAGCTATATCACCTCTTACTAATAGGTGAGCAGTGTGGTCGTTCGCTCGCTGAAGCATAAAATATGTATAGATTCATATGCAGCGCACAGTTCACACATTACCTTACCACGGTGCGTCTTCTGGCACAACCAGGTCCGATTAATTTTAAATAATAGTTTTATAGATTCTCGATTATAGAGACTCGAACAGTTGAATACACCTTTAATTTTTGTAAATAATTAAAATAATTGTTTGTGCTTTCAGACTGCAAACCATTTTTGGAAAATCAACAAGAATGCCCACAAAAGAAGACATGAACAAAATGGAATACTTGGAAAGAGTACTAAAGGAAACTATGCGACTCTACACGGTTGTGCCGATCATTGGCAGGATATCCCAAAGAGAAATCAAAATTGGTAAAAGCTTATTCTAATCTCGTTTTCTGTAATTCTAAAGGTAAATGGTACCTAGTGTTATTCTCTCTATAGGGTAGTATTAGACCGTGGAAGAGCCACTCTTCGGCGTGTATGGGCCGGCTCGACCGGAGTGATACCACGACCCCACAGAAAACCGGCGTGAAGCGACACTGTGCTGTATTTTGCTGCGTGAGTGAGGGAAAGAGGGGTTTAAAGGTTAGCAGCGCACTTGTGTCGCGGGTGTCTATGGGCGGCGGCAATCGCTTACCATCAGGCGATCCGTCTGCTCGTCTGCCACCTATCAAATAAAAAAAAAAGGAAATCATATTACAATATCCACTCTTGAGCATGAACCTTAATTTGTACAAATCATTACATAAAATCATTATTAGGTACTCTTTTATTCCTCAGCGTGTGGTTCCCATGATCCAAGATCTGGAAAGTCAATGAACCTTCTGCCATCTGACCTTCGCAACCCTTAGACAGGGGAACCAGGCCAACTGGATCATGGTTATACGTTCAGAATCATTATTTCAAATATTGTAGGTGTACACAATTTTTAAAAAACTATCCGAGACGTGCAGGTTTCCTCACCGCTGAGGTAATGATAGAAATATGCTTGGATTCAAACCACGACGATGGAAGGCGCATTCTTATCCACTTAGCTACCGTAAGATCCAAGATTCATCGTCATTATCGTCAGCCCATTTAAGTCCCCACTGCTTGGGTACGGGCCTCCCTCAATCACATGAGGGGTAATTGCCATACTCACCACGCTCGGCAGGGGGGTGTGCGAGGGTTTTGATATAAATGCAGAGTTATCCTTCTCTGGGTGCTGATGATCATGCCAGCAGCTTTACCTTAGTCGCCTTTTACGACACCTCGGTAAGAGTGAGGGTGGCCTATTCTACTCTGCCGGGGACCACACGGCACAGGGATTATTAATAGGATATTGACCTAATCGTCTGTCTCCAGGTTCCGTCACAATCCCGCCAGGCGTTGGGTGTGCCGTGATCCCGCTTTCGATGCATCGCTCCAAGAAGCTGTGGGGCGAAGACGCTGACAGCTTCGACCCGGATCGGTTCCTGTCGGAGAACAGCGCTCAGCGCCATCCCTGCGCCTACATACCCTTCAGCTATGGAATCAGGAATTGCATAGGTAAGGCAGTCTTGTATTATACTTTTTATTACTTATATAGTTAACCGTGGACTGCTTCTGTGGCGCAGTGGTTAGTGGGTCGCGCTTTTAAGTGACGGCTGCGCAAGAGGTCCCGGGTTCGACCCCGGGTCGGGCCAAAAATGTGTACCTAAGTTTTTGGCATGAAAATCTCAGTGGCAGTGCCTCGAAAAGCACGTTAAGCCGTTGGTCCTGTGCCCGATCCCTCTCCGGGCGTGTCACAGTAGTGTCCTATCGCAATATGAGGGTAAGGGAATAGAGAGTGCACTTGTGTTTGCGCCCATACTTGAGCACTATAATACATATAACCTGCGTACGTGGCTGATCGTTGAGGTTGGCCGCCGTAGCCGTAATCGGTTGGTTGGAGGATATTATTATTAGTTAACCGTGGGCCGGGCCACCGCGTCACGTAGTTAAGCTTCGGCATAAATTGTTTGACAATTTATTCTAAAAATGCTCTATTGAGCAGATATTCTTTTTTTAACATTGTGTTTGCCAAATTCATAAATAATTGTTACCTAAAACGGTTTTATGAAACAGATAATTCTTTCTTCGTAAATGTTGAATGATTTATTTTTCAAATGTCAGATCTAACACTGTTTTAGCTAACAAAGGTTTATTGGACGTTAATTAATAAAGGCCTAACCATTTTCATAAAACGTTTAATTTTCTTCCAGGGAGACACTTTGGAATGTTAGCTATGAAAAGCATCCTCGCGAACATCCTAAGGACTTACAAAGTGAAATCAAGAGAGATAGAGCGGTTCAAAATTGAAATACTGCTGTTTCCGATTCCCGGGCATATGGTCACCCTGGAAAAACGGGTTCCTGCTCCATAAAAAATACCAATATATAATAAACTGTTAAAACGTTTTGTGTTAGCTTTAGTGAGGATTTTGTAGAAGGTATGAGTATTTATTTATTACCGAACAACGGATTACAATAAACGAGTTAAAGCAATCTCACAGAGCGTATCTATGAGCATTTACATCCCTTTAACCACATGTTCTAACAACCATTCTGGACAACTGTTCTCATTTGTTCTATGACTTTTGGACATAGAATTAAAAGAAAAAATCTACTTTTCATACAAAGTCAGTCACATGACTCATTTTTTATTCTAGTTATATTAGTCGAAAATTTCGAATAGTCGTAGAACAAATGTTGTTCAGAATGGTTGGTAGAAAACCTGCATATTGTATTTTTAAAGAATACATACTAAGAATTTTCTGAATGATTCTGTTTTCGGAAGAAAGATGACATTGAAAGGAGAACGCTACACAGTCCAATCACGGTTATTTGGCACTGGGAAAAAGTCGAAACTAACGCTATTTCCTTTACACTTGTGTTAGTGCTTTTGACATTTTCCCATAGAAAAAATTATGTACAGCGTCCCGTGTCAATGTCACTGATGTGCCTTCTGTTCTTGGTCGGTCTGTAAGTACTGCTGAATTGGCAAAAACCCTGTCCATAGCTATTTATTGTGATGGCAATATGAGGCGCGAATTAAATTTCAAACTACTGAAGCGATTTCGAAAACTATTTCACGCGTAGAAAACTATAGTATCCCCGAATAAATTAAGCTACATTTTAGGACGGCAAAATCTACTTCCAATAGGAAAATAGTAGAGTCCACGCGAACAACTCTACGAGCGCGGTAGGGTAAGAACTAATTATAGAGGCAATGTTGCATTCACTCAACATAAAGTAAGATATAGAGACAAGGCGTTAGATTTACTATCATTTTTGATTTATAGCCAAACATGAATATCTGCTATTGTAGTGAAGCAGGTAGATTAGTTGGTTACAGGCATACTTGTCATAAGTTTTACTAATAAATAATTTTGTATTTTCTATATTTACAAAAATAGTGACTTGTCCATAATATGGCAGATAATAGTCAGCTGACCCTTCTTAAATTCATCGTGCCTAGTCTTAAAATGAACTGAGTGTTTTTCTCTCCATTTATTTATTGACTTGGACTTTAAGGTGACGGTCGCACACTAGCGACGCCAATCGATTTTAATTTTTAGCTACTAAACCGGATCTATTTTAAACAATTCCGGGGTTACAACCTCTCGGCAAACACGTAAACTATTTATTAAATAATAATGCACAAATGTTGGGTCCGTTCTTGTACGCGAAAAATTGATTCACGCCAAAAGCGGCCACTTTTAACGGTAATCCAAAATACGAGTGTAAAAGCAGACCAAACAGTTAACTACAAGTATGGAAAATTTATTTTATTGAACAAAAACACAAGAAAATAAAGACAATAAAAACTAAAAGTAAATAAAAAGGAAAGTTAAAACAAAGTAGGTCCCCGTGGCAGTGTCCCCAAAATGCTGGCAGCATTACCCCGCTGGATCGCGATGGAAATTCGCTGGGCGAGGTAGCTGCCAGCTTTTGGCTCTCCCGTGACTTCGACTAGACGCTTAGCTAAGTCACGGAAGAAAGAGAGTATTAAATAAATAGTATTGGTGTTTGCCGAGAGGTTGTAACCCCATTTTTTTTTTAAATAGATCCGGTTTTGTAGCTTAAAATTAAAATCGATTGACGTCTAAGCAAAGGTAGGGCTAGTGTGCCCTACCCGTCACCTTAAGTATCTAATTCCGATGATATTAAAGTCGTCTAGTCCCTTGAATAAAATCTAAGACCTCGTTTCACTAGTCGTGGATTAGTCATAGATAAATTGGTAAGGCAGATAGATATTTCGCTTGAAAAAAAGAAATCTAACAGCCTATCTAAACAGCCGCTAGATACTTCTGAACTTAGGCCTCCCCCAAAGAGCGCCAACCATCCGGGTCTTCCGCAGTCTGCATTCAACTTACACTGGCCATCTTTCTCGAATCGTCAGTTCTGTGCTGAAGGGCCTACACTACGTTAAAATCAAGTAACATCAGGTAGTACCTATATAAATCCTACGATAGTACGTACGGCAGAGAACCAAAGTTATCGACATTGCTCACCGGATTAGCAAGCTTAAGTGGCAGTGGGCTGGCCATATTAGCCGCAGAACCGACAACCGATGGGGTAAACGAGTTCTGGAGTGGAGACCGCGTCTTGGCAAACGTAATGTAGGGCGCCCTCTGGCTAGGTGGGGGGACGATCTGCGCAGGATGGCTGGCAAGAGCTGGATGCGAGAAGCCATGGATAGATCACAGTGGCGAACAATTGGAGAGGCCTACGTCCAGCAGTGGACTGCGATGGGCTGATGATGAGTACGTACTCCAATAAAAATTTAAAACCCTGCTTTGGAGTTCCATTATAAAATATACATCCCAATCTTATATACGAGTAGGTACCGTCTATAGGTTCACTGGGATTAATAAATGTCTAATATTTATAAATGCCTTAACTTAGGTAAATTACTTACTTACTTACTACGCTGGCTCAACGATCCAAAGTGGGTCTTGGTTGCCGACGTCAAAGTTCGTCATTTTTTGCGGTCCTGTGCCAATTCCGCCCAATCGTGCACGACTATCTGGTCTATCTGGGACGACCAATGGGGCGACGTCCTGTAGGTCGTCAGAGATACCGCTGGAGGGACGAAGTCGCCAAGGACCTCAAAATGCCTTAAACGTATCAACTATTTTATTTTCAAACTGGACAGTTTTATGGATAAACCACGATTTGTCATTATGATAATTCGATCGTAAATATTTGTGTCACTGACACTTTGAGTGTTGACGAATATTGATGTACCTTAAGCGACTATGACAGTACTATTAGTGACTACAATAGAACTTCATTTAGTAAGTAATGTTAGAAGCTCTAACTTGGGAGACATGAATACTTATCATATATGTATTGTTAGGAGTTAACTATCAGAAGTGTAAAAATAAAAGAAAACGTCGTGAAGCTTAACATTGATCTATTTCAAAATGGAGACTACTGATTGGTCTCTGACGGCTGCCGACTCCCTAGCCCCGTTGCCTCGACTACTCCTGACTCAGCAAGTGCTGAGCTCTCTGCTAACAGTATTATTATGACTTCCAAACAAACTATTCTACTACATTTACAGTATTTAAGTTCAGTAAACTCTCCATGATTTAGGACGCGACAAAATATGTATTTTATATCATGTTTACAAAGGAATATCCTTTATATGGTCAGTTGCATCTACTTATTACTTTCAACTTAGAACCATAATGCTGTACAAATAAAGCAGAGCAGTTACCTACTGAGCTCAGAGTGATATGATCGAAGCCACGCTGCGTGCACTAAATACCGGCAAAGCGGCACCGTATTGTTCTCTTTGTGGTTATTATAATTCCCCTCAAGCATACGTGACTACAACAGTGAAAAAATATTGGTACAATATCAGTAACTTCTCAGAACACCCCTACTGTCTTTATTATTCTGGATGATCCCATAACTGTGGGCAATTCGTATTCTTTAAACGTGAAGTGAAATCAAACGTATTATTCAGGGACAATAGATTAAAGTCAGGATGTAATGGTACTACCAATGGACAACATTTCAAAATTGCTAAGCTCTGAAACAAAAAATACCAATTCTTGGTTTACTTTTCCGCTGCTCGAATATATATTTATTCATTTTTTATATTGCTTATTTACTGAGAAAAAAAATAAAAACTAAAAAACGTAAGATGACGTCATCGGACGGCAGAATGTAAAATATTTCTTTGCTTAGCACATTATAGTTTTAAATTTACGAAATGCCAAACCCATGACATGTAACTGCCAAAAAAAAAGACAACTTGTCAACGTTTGAATGTATGAATGACGTTGACAATGTTGACTCTAGTATTATTTACCTTTGACAGTAGTACCTTTTTTTTATTAAAACAATGATAAGCTAAGGAATATCGCTGTATTCAGCCGTCCGATGACGTCATTTGGCGCTTACGTCTATTTAGAATAAAAAGAATTTCAATTATTATTTTATGCATGAAAATGGACAAATTTTGAAAAAGAAAAATATGGGTCTGTTCATTTTATGTCTATTTTCATATAAAAAAACAATATGGACATGTTAAAAATATGAAATGTTGTCCATTACTTAGACCGTGGGAAAGCCACGCTTAGGCATGAATGGGCCGTCTCGACCGGAGTGATACCACGGCCTCACAGAAACTCGGCGTGAAGCAGCAATGTGCTGTGTTTCGCCGAATGAGTGAGGGAACCGGAGGCCCAATCCAGGAGAAAGGGGGGTTTAAAAGTTGGAAACGCACTTGCGACTCCACTGATATAGCGGGTGTCCATGGGAGGCGGCAATCGCTCACCAACAGGTGATTCGTCTGCTCTTCTACCACCTATCACATAAAAAAACGTACTATTCTTCATCTTCTTATCAGCGGATTATTCCTGGTTGCGTCCAAAGACATTGCTTTAGAGCGGGGTACGCTTGGAATATGATTTCGGATTTGGTAACGTGAGTCTGGTACCTGATTACAACGAAGCGGTTGCCATCTGACCTCGCCTTACAGATAGGGGAAGCAGGCCAAATGAAACATGGACCGACTACTACTCATAAATATTCTCTTAGACACTAGATTTTTTTAGGGCTGATAACAAAGTAGTAATTACGAATTACCTGTATCTAGTTGCAATAGCAATTACTTTTTGCTAAAATATCTAAAGACAAAACAACAAAACATTTGCAGCATTGCGTGACACGAGGTTAGCTGTAGATCTGCCACGCAAATCCCACTTCCTCGGTAAAAAATCGTAAACAAATGCAATAAGACTATAATCAAATCTGTTTATTTTATTTTTGAGATCATAGTAAACATCCGTTTATATCCCCCAGATTTGCGACGTTTTGATATAAGCCCACTAAAATGAAAAGACAATATGAATAGAAAACCCGTGAAATCAAAAACAGAACAGGTGGTAATGTGTACCCCACGAGTGCGAGTATAGACGCAAATAGTGTGCGAGCGAGAAGTGAATAGATGCACCGCCATTTCTGATCCCATTCTTTATCCGCACAGGTTGTAAACTAAGTAATGGTAACTCCGCATCCCACCTGACAAATCTGCTGATCTGCTCGCTGCTGCGAGAACCAATTTAAAAAGTATTTTACTCTCGAGGGCAAATTGTATCCAACCAGAGGCATAGATATTTCTTACAAATGTTGCTACTGCGTTAACGCTACATATTGCTACCCAGATCATCAAAGATTACTGTTGCCAACTTTTTCTATGAACTTTTGTATGTAGGGTGGACTGTGGTGTTTTGGTAAGTGGTAATAGAGACAATTTATCTGAAACTGTGTTACATATTATAGGATGTTAACAACGCCACTAGACCCGGCAAAAAGCATCTTTCAAAAGATCGGAACATTCGCATCTAGATCAGTGCAGAGATGCGAAACAGTGAACCACTTCATTTGGAACATCGACTCTCAGATAGATCCGTGATTCATTCGGATCATTCGACTCACTCGGATCATTCAGCTCATTCGGATCATTCGGCTCATTCGGATCATTCGGTTCACTCAGATTCGACATCCATTTGAGTCGAATGATACATTCGGAGCGAACATTATAGATTCCGGCCGTGTAGTCCCCGGCAGAGTAGAATAGGCCACTCTCACTCTTACCGAGGTGTCGTAAAAGGCGACTAAGGTAAAACTGCTGGCATGATCATCAGCACCCACAGAAGGAAAACTCTGCATTTATATCAAAACCCTCGCCAACCCGTCTGCCTGCGTGGTGAGTATGGCAATTACCCCTCATGTGATTGAGGGAGGCACGTGCCCCAGCAGTGGGGACTTAAATGGGCTGATGATGATGATGATTAGAGATTCGGAACAATGTATCATTTGGCTGAGTCGTTTCAGTAAAGAGTTACACTACTAAACACCACACTTGATTTATATAACAAACATTTTACGCTGGTAGCCGATTTCTCAAAATCGCATCTACATGTCTAACCAACCATATCTATTGTTTTTTGAACCAACACCTTCAAATCTGTCTCCTATAGGTACTTTTATGACGGAAATTCGTATCAGCAGCTAACAGAGAATGATGTAGAAATATCAAAACAAACCTTTCAAAGCAACATTACGTTTACCCGCCGCTTGTTGCATTTTGCAGTCGTCGTAGTCGCAGTAAAAATATATCAATCTATGATGATTGCCAGCCATTGCACTATTTTATCATACACATATACATCTATAGAATGTAGCTATCTGTTTATAAAGAGGCATGTTCTATTAGAAAACGACAAGGCTAAAGATTAAGGGGCCGTCCATTAATGTTATAATTAACACTTTTTAGTGAGGTTTGGGACTAACCCCCCCCCCCCCCCCCCCCCATTCGCAACTTCACGTATATTTTTAGTACCTATAAAGAATTTTTAAAATTTTAAAATATAGGTAATTAAATACAGGTATAAACAATAATTTTATTTTATTCTGAAATTAAGGACCATGATAAAAATGTCTAGACTAGGTTGCAAGTTCTTATTGATTGTCATAAAAATAATAATAAACGAAGAGTGTAATCATACGAAAAACGATTGACGAAAAATAAATACACGTGATATCTTACTACACCCCCCCTCCCCCTTGTGTTATTTTCGTGATTTTTATCAACCCCCTCCCCCCCCCTTTCTAGCCTCACGTGATTAATGGACAACCCCTAAGGTAATCCGAAAAAACTAAACACTTGCGCGATGTAATCGACGCCCAGCGTCATCTTTACTTTGGAAATAAATCCTGAAACGAAGTAAGGGCGGGCCACTAGTTAAGTTTGATATAACTCGCGTCGTATCGTACGCTTCAATAAAGCTACAGTGACCTTTATATATTGACTAAGAAGTAATAATATTCTCCAACCGATTACAGCTACGGCAGCCGATCGTAACGATCAGCCACGTACGCAGGATATATTATAGTGCTCAAGTGGCTGCGCAAACACATGTGCGTTACACTCATATTCCGATAGGACACCAGCGTGCCACGACCGGAGAGGGATTGGGCGCAGGACCAACCGAACGGCTTAACGTGCTTCCCAAAGCACAGGGGTACAAGACCGCCAACTTTCAGACTCCGGGCTGACACTAAGAATAGGACCTAAGAATTTCATACCGAAAACTTAGGTACAAATTTTTGGCCCGACCCGCGTCCTCTTGCGCAGTCGTCGCTTTATATTGCGTCCCACTAACCACTACGCCACCAAGACAGTCAGTGACTAAGAAGTATTGGAGTAAGTACCAAACATACCACTATTCCATGTTACCTTGACATCCCCTGACGCAAGTCGTCCACCTCTAGACAGGTCGAAAGTTATTACATTTTAAAAGCCTGTGTACTGACCTCCTACCGACTGCTCATACTGCCTACATAATGCACCGCCAAGTTTGGCTTTTGGGTGATGCATACGTTAGTCCGTATAAGGGTGTATTCGCTGTATGTGGTCGGTTGAGTGCATCGCCTTATCAATGCGCTGGCTAGAAAGTATGTCTTTGCTCGTTGTGTAAATAAGTACATCCGTGGAAGTACTTTGTGGACAGTCTTTTGTTTTGTAAGGTTTTATAGGTTGCGGTTGATGCATCATTCTTTGATGACAGCTATTTAATAAACACCAATAAATTAACATCAGGTACATTATCTTATTTCCAAGCTAAGGTTGTTTCCCCGTACTACAAAGTAATAAGGTAATAGGTTTTTTTTTTCTATGATCACTTGATGGTAAGTGATTGCCGCCGCCCATGAACACCTGTGACAGCAGTAAGTGCGCTGCCGACCGGGACCCTTAAACCCCTCTTTTTTTCGGATTGGGCCTCCGGTACTCTCACTCACGCAACGTAACACAGCAGAATGCTGTTTCACGCCGGATTAAAAAAAAAATTTCGTTACCAAACTTTTGCGCTGGTCGATCGATCAATGGAACCCGCGAATTCACGTATCAACCAGCGCTCATTTTTTTTTTCCTTTCAGCTAAGGTAATTAGGTACCAACCGCTAAATGCGTACGCATGTCTTTTTAGTTGTGGTATTTTTCATGTCCATTGGTGCGGACCAGATCTAACCGCCAAAAAAAACTATAAGTTAAATACAAAAAGTAATTCAACTTTCTTTACCATTACATATCTAATTTAACACGCGTTAAATACGAAAATCTATCAAATTTCTTCAATTGATTTTGAATCAAATGCTTTTGAGATAAAGGTCAGAATCGGATGAAGAAAGACGTACCTATTGTATTATGCCAATACATATTTTCGTCTGAACATACTTAGTCATATTTATGAATGCACTATGGCACACGTGTGGTGATGATGTGATCGAAAGCAGTCGTGAGCATCGCTAGAACGGTACTATCAAGTAACACCGTTAGTAATTACAGAGCTCTAGGGATGTGCGAAAAATGTCGATAACATTTATATCCTCCAGCCACTTATGCCAACGATCAGCCACGTTCGCAGGATATATTATAGTGCTCAAGTGTGTGCGCAAATATGCCCAGTGCATCAGTGTGACACGACCGGAGAGAGATCGGGCATAGGACCAGCGACTTAACGTGCTTTCCGAGGCACGGCGGCACAAGACCGCTAACTTCTAGACTCCGGGCTGACACTAAGAATTTCTTACCGAAAACTTAGGTAGAAACTGCTCCACCGAGGCACTCAACACTCGATTATACTATTTTTCATCAGTATCCCAGGACTACGAAAATAAGCTCAAAAGCTTCTTGAGCCACGCCACGTGCTGGAGAATGTCCTAAATTATCGTTAGAACGAGGAGTACTTGATGAGATTTCCACTCTCATAAAAAAACGAATCAGCTGATCGAAAAAAAAGATCGTTCAACAGATAGTAACCAAATTATCGATTAGTTGGGCCGATTTTATTCTTTCACATTGATAGATAGATACTCTTTATTGCACAACACACAAAACTTAAAAGGTAGGTAGGTATACAGAGATACAATGTACAATAAAAAATCGATGTTGAAGGGGATATGTCGAGAACAATCATACATTTATTATAAGAGTAAAGTTATTAGTGCATCACTTAGTTCACGAGGAAAAACATTTAAATATTCAATATAGTAATTAAATCAAATTTAACGATAATTAAAAAGAACGATAAAAAATGTTCATGGCAGAAGTTCACATCACTACAAAGTTCGCAACACTTGCCTACATCTATAAACACGTTACGCGCCGTGCGAAATGATAACGAATTGTGCTGTTCATTTACAAATTAGAAAATCAGCGTACGAGTACCTTCCATTTAAGGAGTTTAGGCTCGCGTAGGTGAGAGCTTTCTCTGGAGAGGCTCATCTACCCACTGCTTGTAACAAATGACTGTGCGCTTTCTGGCATACCTAAATGGAAAAGCGCATCTTGCAATTCTTCAATTAATTATCTTCTAGCAAAGTAGTACTTCTGACAGTTATACACTAACATACTCGTGTGCATGCACGATACGGCTTGTGTGCTCAGCTATGTTTTTAATTATTGTAAAGTTAATTTTTTTTTATATTTCCTATAAATAGAATTACCTTTTATAAAGGCAACTAACAACTACCGCATTCCGATGGGAGACCAGCGTGACACGAGTACACGACCGAAGAGGGATCGGGTGCAGGATCAGCGGCTTAACGTGCTTTCCGAGGCACGGGGGTACAATACCGCTAACTTGCAGACTCCGGGCTAACACTAAGAATTTCTTACTGAAAATCGGGGATCGAACCCGGGATCTCTTGCGCCGTCGCGTCGCTTTAAAGTGCGACCCACTGACCACTGCGCCACCGAGGCGCGAGGCAGTCATACATATACCTAGATAATAACGACCTCGATACAGAGTGGCTAATTCGAGTATGTTTAGTCCAAACGCGGAGTGTTCTGAATTCGATGCCTGGTCACTTTTCAAAACTCTGGGCTTAATCCTGGGAGGCTATTTGAATACTTTTATAATATGACTATGACGATAATAAATCCCTTTTTTGTTGGTACACGGAAAGCCCTAGTCTTAAACCAAATTAGATACCGTCACGTTTGCCACGTTAGTTTATCCCAAGCTATCAAGAGAACAATCATAAATTTATAATTAACTATGTACTCGTTAACAATCCGATTGGCACTTTTTATAACACTTAGCAATACCGAGAAGCCGTGGGTGGAAACGGTTAAGCTAGAAGAGTCAGTTAAACATTCCCCACGCTCTGTTTCTGTAATAATGGAACCTTGTAACGGCCATCAATTAATTAACCTTCCTTTAAGCAGTTAAGTAGGCGTTATCTACTATTTTTCTCGGTCCCATTCATTGGAATTGAACAAATGATGGTCAATTAAGTTTCAATGTTTCTGATACTACCCAGAAAAAATGTGTTCTGCCAAACCTTGATCACCGTTTAACTAAATATTGATGATGATGATGGTGACCGGCCGATTTCGAGCTTCAACTACTATCCACTATGTATCTGTCAATTTAGTTTGTTTTCTTTTGTAATGCATGTAAATATTTATATTTCTTCTAACGGAAAGGCGTCACACAAGGTCCAGCCTGAAAACCAGCGCTGCAGCTGTTGCTTGCGGCAGGTGCAGAATGCAACAGCATGTGTTGTGGTCAATAAATAGTTTCTTTCTTCTTAATTAGTGACGCTACAGAGGTAGCCTGTAAGAAGTGCCGGCTGATACAATTAAAAGGTTTCAATTTAGTAAGTAGGTTATTGCCTTGTGTTTTTAGTGATTATCATCATCATTATTTCAGCCAATAGACTTCCACTGCTGGACATAGGCCTCCTAAAATGATCTACACATAGATCGGTCCTGCGCCGCCCGCATCCAATGGATTCCTGCGATCTTCACCAGATCGTCGGTCCACCTTGTGGGGGGATTGCCACGGCTGCGACTTCCTGTACGTGGCCTCCACTCGAGGACCTTTCCGCCCCAACGGCCGTCTGTTCTCCTCGCTATGTGCCCTGCCCATTGCCACTTGAGGCATGCAATCCAAATCCATATCTCCACCGTTCAAGCTAATTAAAACATAGCCGCACACATCAAAGATACGGTGCAAGAAATTCAAGTGAAAATGTCAAGCGAGACCGCTTCCGCATTGCGCCTGCGCACACGGCCCAGAGATGCCAACACTTAGAAATATTTACCCCATTTTTTTTTTCAAGTTTTATGTTTAAATATAAACTAAATATCAACTATGAGCAAATGTATTAATATAAGATAATTGGCAGTTAAGGTGTAACTTTTTTATACACTTTTTATTGTTTATTTTATTTCTACAATTTCAGGAAAACTTAAACGCCCTGTTAGTGCAGTAGTTTAAGTACCGGGCCGTGATCTCGGGGTCCTGGGCTCGATTTCCGGGTCGAGCGAAAAGTATGCTTCGAATTTTTCGAACATAGCTCGGGTTTGTGATCACCAATCCGCATTTGGCAAGCTTGGTGATTAAGCCTAATCCCATCATAGTAGCGATAACTTGATTTCTATGATGGAAGCCTTTGGCCTACATGGACAGTTTATTTGTTGAAAATACCTTTATTTGCCCCACTTTCATATTATTATTGTGGTTTTGGGAGAGGCCGTTTAAGCGACTGCAACCTCTGGTTGCAAAATTCTATGAAGAAACAATTATGCATTGTGGTCGACCGCAATTCTTAGGTTTTTTTACTGCAGCCGTGCTTGAACTATGTGACCTCGCTCCCGTCTAGAGATCGTGTCGAAGAGACATGGAATAAAACCGTATCCATTGGTAGACTTAAGGTCTTCCAGACAGGTGTCCACATTGCATTGCAGGCAGGTGGCATCATTGTCCTTTCTGCATGACTCTCTGGGCATTAAATTCGCCTGGGCGACACTGAAAGTTCTTAGAAAATCAAAAACTGAACAATTTAGCAAGTTGTTACTTTTATTGCATCTTTTCAAAATATTGTCCCTTCACATCAATACATCGCTGCATTCGATGAAACCACTGAGAAAAGCACTTGGCCCACTCTTCTTTAGGGGTCTCTTCGAGGGCCTTTTGATACACTGCTTCTTCGGCGTCCGTGAAACGTTTTTCTTTTAGAATTTCTTTTATTTTTCGAAATAAATAAAAATCGCAGGGTGCAAATTTTGGGCTATATGTCTGGTGACCCAGTAATTCTACGTCTGACGTGGCCAAATACTCGAGTGTTTGCTTAGCAGTGTGCGGCGAGGCGTTGTTGTGGTGAAGAAGGATCCTACTGCGAGTTCGTTTTTCCCGAACTTTTTCCAAGACAAGTGGCAAACAGTTGTTAGTGTACAGTCAACTCCAAAACTATGTATACACTTTAGGACGTTGTCACAATATATAATATTACTTTCTAATAGGTAAGTATTGTGACAAGGTCCTAAAGTGTATACATATTTTTGGAGTTGTCTGTACCACTCTGCGGTAACTGTTTTTCGAACCTCTAAACAAACTGTTGCGATATGACCGGTCCTTCCGAAGATTGAGGCGACCATCTTCTTTACCACGCTGCGACCTCTCTTCACTTTAGTTGGCAACTACCCGAATGAAAACACACATTCAGCAGATTGTCTTTTAGTTTCAGGATCATAACAATAAAACCAGCTTTCGTCACCTGTTAGCATGTCAAACACAGCATTTGAGTCACCTCCGTTAAATCTTTGAACCATTTCGCGGCACCAATCAACACGACGTAGTTTTTGGGCCTCTGTGTAATTATGAGGTATCCACTGGGCACAAAGCTTCCTGGCCTCTAAATGTTCATGAATGATTTTGTGTACTTGACTCATACCAATGCCTCAACTTGTCCGAATCTGCTGATAGGTCACTCTTTTGTCAGCCTCTATCATACGTCGCACAACACTGATGTTATCTTCGGTAGTTGCCGTACATGGCCGTCCCTCACGCAAATCATCGGTGAGATTAGTGCGACCACGTTTAAACTCATTAAACCAGTTGTAAACAGTGGCACGAGATGGAGCTTCATCGTGAAAGGCTATTCGAAGTCTATGATAACTTTCTTGTTGACTTATTTGACATCGAAAGTCATAGAAAATCATTGCACGGAAATTTTTTCGCGTTAAATTCATGCTCACTTGTTAAAGATTATTTTCAATTTGCCGCCAAATCGGAAAAAAAGAGAATCGAATTAAATGCATAGACAATAATATTCGCAAAGAGCTCCATTTTCAAAATTTAAACTTATTTTTTTAATCATCGTCTTATAAGTAGCCAGTTCTAAAAACTTTCAGTGTTGCCCTCGTATTGTGCAATAAAGTTTTAAATAAATAAATAAAATAAATGTACATAGTAGGTCCACAAGGTGGACCGAAGGTCGCGGGAATCCATTGGATGCGGGCGGCGCAGGCAGGACCGATCTGTGTGGAGATCATTGGGGGAGGCCTATGTCCAGCAGTGGACGTCTATTGGCTGAAATGATGATGATTATGATGACATAGTTAGTATCTGCCCAGAGTACGGTTTTCAGAATGATTTTTTTTTGCTGTCTTTTTATGCAATAATTTTGTTAAAGGTGCTAGTCACAGTATCTACAAATACCCCATACAAAATTATTAATATCCCATTTTACTCATTTTCCCATTATTAAGGGGATAACCTCATGTTGGGTACCCTGACTGGGCAAGTGTTTTGAAACCCGACTCGCCGCCACCTATGCACCTGTGACACTTGCCCGCACTGCTGACTACAGTGTAAACTAGCATTGCATTATCTGTAATCTCGTCCTTGATTTTTAGGGTTCCGTAGCCAAATGGCAAAAAACGGAACCCTTTTTATATCAGGCAATACCAAATCCCCAAGCAAGTAGCTTTAGGACTGTATAGTGTTATAAATAAATACTAAATACATGTCTCTGTGGCACCGCCGTTAGTGCCTTGGGCTCCAGGCATTTCTAATTAAACGACATAATCCGTCGGTCGCTTGCCGTGGCTTAACGTCTGTAGCGACTCGTAGGGTTAGGATAATTTGTAAAATTTTCTTAATGTTTGGGTGAATGGGTCATATTTGAAGTTACCGTGTCTTCTTTTTAACCCCCGACGCAAAAACGACGGGGTGTTATAAGTTTAACGTGTCTGTGTGTGTGTGTCCAACATAGCTAAGAACACTCCCTCCTTATTCATCTTTCAAACAAAAAACAAAATCAAAATCGGTTCATTTGTTCGGTAGCTACGATGCCATAGACAGACACACACTGTCTGTCTGTCATAAGGAGGGAGTGTTCTTAGCTATGTTGGATAAAAATCGATCCAAGAAGGCCGTCGTCACAAAGATTTGGATTTTATGTTTTAACACAACTCCCACAATATGGGTATCATATAAAAGGGCTTGAGTAGCAGAATATATGAATTGTGAAAATTTTCAAATCCAAGATGGCCGCCGTCAGAAAATGACGAATAACCAACTGCCTCAATATAGGTATCAAATGAAAGAGCTTTAGTTGTGTCGGGGGTTTTTTAAATTTTCAATTTAATTTTGATATTCATATTTTTATGTAGTGTGATTTTAAGTGTGAACAATCACGAATGTTATATGTTAACAAAAAAAAACAACCTTTCAATGAGAATGTAGAATGTTGTCTCTGATAGCTTTGAACGGGAGAAGGACCAATGTTGAGGATGGGATATGAGGCGCCAACCTAGCATCCGTAGCAGCGGCACTACTATGAGGATAAGGGGACTCACCTATAGGGTGGCAACATTAAAACGCATTACTTTGCAGCACAACTTTATATTTTTATAGATTACCACGACACTTAAAATCACAAAAAAAGGGTAAGTACAAATATAATTTTGCCACTATTGTAACTCACAACAAAATATGGTAATCAGGTAATGTAAGTAAGAGAGGTGACACTGAACGAACATAGGTG
Source organism: Marasmia exigua (assembly GCA_019059595.1). Lineage (NCBI taxonomy): Eukaryota > Metazoa > Arthropoda > Insecta > Lepidoptera > Crambidae > Marasmia > Marasmia exigua. Next base: position 12,453,004 of record CM032479.1, read on the forward strand.
TTCACCACGCAAATATAATTTTGCCACTAATCTAACTCACAACCTAAGAGCGTATGGCAGGGTCTCTACCAAATGTGAATACAGCTTCCCACGAGGTGGATCGTAAGCTCGGTTGCTAAGATTTTTTTTTGCCCAGGGGAAACCGTCATGGCCGTAACCTTGCTACATGTAGGGAACAAGATGGTGCGTGGGACTCAAACCCTTAACTAAAACCCCTGGGGTGTCCATCTCTGCGCTATCGGGGTCGGAAACCCCACAGCCGGGACTAGAGCGTACCGCTGATCGCAACTTCACCCCTATCTGGCGCAATCAATACAGGCCTTCAACACTGTACGACCTACCAGGACACCCGGTAACGTCATCCCCCGCGGAGTCGTATGCTGAGAAAACCGGTTGGTTTTCTCAGCATACGACTGACCAAAGAAAGCCGGGAAAACCTTGGCAGTATTCTTAAACGCCCCTAGCCACAGGGACACCGGTTGCTAAGAATTAGCCTAACTTTTTCTAAATTTACCAATTCATATTCACCTACAATCCGTAAACTCGAGAGCTCCTTTATGGTTAACTTATGGCAGTCGTGGAGATGTTACGCAATCCTGAAGCGTAAATGCCCCACGCCATTAGCATAGGTCGCAATTAACGCAGATGGTTTCTTCATAACAACGCTTTGTGTTTCGTTCAAATACTCCATAATTGGTCTGTTTTGAAGCTAAACCGTTGGACATGTTGTGTAAACAAATAGTCACCAGAGAGTTTGGCTGAATTTATAGAAAACTAGTGGCCCGCGTTCACTTCGTTTCGGGACTTTAGTTCCACTTCATACCAATAGATGACGCTAGGTGTCAATTACATCACGTAGCGTTTCATGTTTTCGTTTAGATTACTTGCGCTTAGACTGCCGCAGTGGCGCAATGGCCAGTGGGTCTCCCAACTGTAAAGGGTAAAGGGACGAGTTCAATTATCCCGGGTTAGATTCCCGATCGGGCCAAAATGTGTATTTACGAGTATCTGATGTTTTTTCTGTTTAAGGTGACGGTTAGGGCACACTAGCGATGCCAATCGATTAAAATTTTTAGCTACTACACCGGATCTATTTTAAACAATTACGGGGTTACAACCTCTGGGCAAACATTTATTTATTAAATAACCATGCACAAATTTTGGGTCCAACGCGTACGTGAAAAATTGATTCACGCCAAAAGTGGCCGCTTTTGGCGTGAATCAATTTACGCGTACAAAAACGCTAAAATTTTAAATCTATTGGCGTCGCTAATGTGCCCTACCCGTCACCTTCATAAATAGTATAAGCGTTTGCCGAGAGGTTGTAACTCCGGAATTGTTTAAGATAGATCCGGTTTAGTAGCTAAAAATTAAAATCGATTGGCGTCGCTAGTGTGTCCGCAAATAAGAAGGGAACTATGCCGGGTCTATGGATAAGATCTTGCTGGACTGGTTGCCGGGATATTATACGAGGATATTGAGGATATTGACGACGACCACGGGATACCTGCCACATACAATGTCGCATCTTAATAATGATGGCAGACGGTGACTCGCCTCCCACTAGATGGGCCCCCCAAAATCAGCTACCATTTTAGGCGGCAAGGTGGTAACATCGGCGCGGTCAGCTAAACGGTGTAGAAAGATGTGCACCGATTTCTGGATCTCGGTAATCCGTTCAGCAGTTCGTCGCTAATACGCAGCTTGAGCATTTCCACCCTTTCGAGCATATAGCTCTTGCGCTTCACTCTGGCCGACCAACAAAGGCAAGCCAGAGGTGGGGGACAGGTGTTACCCCCGGGAGTCTCGGGTCAGTGGTATCGCCACACACCAACAGCTCGCCACAAGCTGCCCCGTGGAGACGTATTTTTATTATTATTTAAATGATTCAAAGTTCTTTTATGTTGTTCTAGTCAGTTATTTGGATTTTCTTGTGTTACGAAAATAAATATTTCTTATTCTTATTTGCTTGAAGGAGCTGAAACTTAGACATTTTTAACAACAATATTTAAGTTAACTAATTTTAGAGTATTTTTTTACATCCATACTCGGGTCCTTCTTAGATATCGTCCAATGATATTTTTACCGACTTCTAAAAAGGAGGAGGTGCTATGTTCGCCAGTATGTTATTTTATGTTGCACAATTATTTTTTTATTTGAAAGAACACACTTCCAAGTTGGTCCCATTTCACCATTGAAGTCGGCGCCTAATCCCTGTTGAATAATTGAATGAAATATTTACAAGATAGTCTTGGGCGCCGCCTTCGGTAACACCTTTTCTCGAGTGTACTGTTATAAAATGTTATTTAAAGTGTATGAAGTGTTAAAAAAAATTTTTACACTTTTTTGTTCTTGGTTTTTTATACGGTATAATAAAAGTACTTGTTAACCATGTTTGCCCTAAAGCTTTCCCTAATATTATCTGCTAAGGAATGGAGACCGGTCGAAATCCAATGAACATGCAAATGGGGCGTCCTAGTAAACAAGAACTGCCCATATCATTTTCTATATAAAGTGGCGATAAAAGCTTTTAACTGGGGCTAGGGGACATTGCAAAAGCGAACCGACCGCTTTAGATAAGGTACAGCAAAATTTTAAAATTCTATGTGTTGCATTAGAGGTGAAACTAAGGAATGAATTTTAGATAGCCAGTTCTTCAGTGGATGAACCACCCGCCCAGAACTTTGAGCCACAAAGAATGGCTATCTATAAACTTAGGGCTACGCTCTGACCAGGCACCAAAAAGGCAAGCCAGAGTCAGTGAGCTATAACTAGTTCAACGGCCACTATAATCAGCGACAATACAATAAGCTCCACAAAGCGTGTGAAATAGATATCTTCGCAAATAAGCCTCAAAAATTCAGGCGTCAGGTGCTGCAGTACTTGTCGCCTGAACCACCTATTCGTTAGCAAACCTGTCACAAGTCTTGGACATAATTAAATTTTATAAAATTTGTTTAATCTTAACGCACTAATAGTCCACATTGCATGCCGTGGCAACCTATAAGTAAGGTGACACTTAGCTTTAAGATTATGTTTGTCTATGTTCTTATTTGCTTGTAACAGTGTTTATCTTGTTGATTGTCCTAATAAAATAAAAATAAAAATCTTTAAGGCAAGAGTGAACCGGCAGGAATAAAAATAAAAATCTTTTAGGCAAACGCGTATCATTCCATCAGGTGCGATTGTGGTCAAGCTTTAGCCTTTACCAAAAAAAAGCCAGAGTTAGGGGAGAAGAGATGGTGTTTGTGTCCTGTAGCATGGGCTATTTACCTTAGGTATCTCATCGCGTGATCCATGCCTCAGCGATACATCCGATTGTCATATTAGCTGTATATATATTATGCATAATTCACTCCTCATATTTACCTATTTAGATAAAGACAGTACAGATTATCCTCAAGGCAAATTCATAGACTTCCTGGTGTTATCGGTATCGTGACAAATGTTTAATTTTACGTTTATCATAGTATTGTTAACACACTTAAAACCCTTGAGATTATTTAACTATACAAAGGGAAAGTACTTTCTATAATATCGACTAGCTTCCAACCGCTGCGATGCCCGTTGGACTTAATTCCTATGGGAGGCAATCGCTAACCATCATGTTATTCGTCTGCCAATAATCACATTAAAAAATTAGGCATTAACTTTTACCATAATGTAGCCTATGTAATTCAGGGATGACTTAACTTTCTACTGGTGAAAAAGTTTTCAAAATCGGTCTAGTAGTTTTTAGTTTATTTTCTTATTATAATCCTTCCTCTTCGTAATATGAATTTGGCACATAATAGGATTTGTATTTACTGTAGGTAGAAATAAATTATTGATTTTATTTCAAGGACTTCGGTATCACTTTTTGCCTGTCATTTTACAAAAGTAGGTAATATAAATAAGTCCTCAGTTTAGCTTGTATAAAATTTATTCATAACCGTACAATAAACCTTTGTTAGCTAAAACGGTGTTATAGAGCGGTTTTAACGTTTGAAAAAAAAAACATACAGAAATTTGGAAAAAAGAATGAAAACTGCTTTTTAACGCCGTCTTAGTAAACAAAGGTTTAAGGTGACGGGTAGGGCACACTAGCGAAGCCAATCGATTTTAATTTTTAGCTACTAAACCGGATCTATTTTGAACAATTTCGGGATTACAACCTCTCGGCAAACACTCATAATATTTATTATATAGCCATGAGAAAATGTTGGGTCCAACGCGTACGCGAAAAATTGAATCAATTTTTCGCGTACAAAAAGGGAAACGAAACTAGTCGATATTATAGATTGGCGTCGCTAGTATGCCCTTAACCTTATAAAACATTTATGAATAATACCAAAACAACATTATCACTTTTTAACCTTCAACTGACTGGATAAAATATATGTAAACGTTCATACATTTTTCAACGGATTAGTGGACCAAATACCTCGACACACGATTATCTCTACACATACAACCATGCATATTATCTTGCCCGCGATAACGTGAACCAATGTTTAGACGTCTCAGATCTACTGATTAAATATTTTAGCCGGATGGCTTGCAACAAGGTGCTCTGTATAAAAATATACCAACAGCGTACATATCAGGTAACCACCAAATAATGTGTTTCAAAGCAAGCTGTGGTCTCCTATTTGTAGGTGCATGAGCATGTATTCTTAGATTTTAAGTTTTATTTTTAAAGTTGTACCACCTGTGTGATACTAATAAATAAATAAATATAGATTTTCTTAAAGTATTTTTTTAGTGATTGCCGCCGCACATTTCAACACTATTATAGTGGATTTAATGTGGACAGTAGGTAGTTATAGTGAGGTAAATTAAAAATAAAATAAGAGCAAAGAAGAGGTCTAAAAAGATTTGCAGTCACAAGTGTCCTGTTCAATCCGAGACAAGCTTCGCCGTTCCTCGGACATCTCGTTATCTCTGTCGCGCCACACCGCGACCCTTCTGTGCGAGTAGAATCAGCAAGACGGCTAGTTTGAAATTGTAAGAAAATTGTGTGCATTTGCGAATACCAATAATGATGAAAGAAACTTGATTATATTTTGATTTTCTTTAAAACATTGTGCAACTAGACAATACATGATGGTTCTCTGTTAAATTTACACAATGATTAATTGCGTTTTTAATATAAAACAAATAGGCAGAAAATAGGTTGTAAACGTCAAAAAAATCGCATCTCACATATTTTTTACGTGGGTAAATATTTGTAAGAAAATGGTTTAACTGAGACATAGATAAATACTTCCTTAATCCGATCAGACAAAACCAGTTGGTTGCAAAACTAAAGTTCGACTGAAAAAGGAGGAAGTGCAGCATGCTGAATCAACTGCGCAGCACAAAGGAATTCTTGATGCAACGACAAATAAAGAGAAAGATTCTCCGAAACGCGTGTCTAAAAAGATACAGAGAAAGCAAGAGAATGAACAAATTCTAGCCGCTGCTGCCAATCTAAAATAGTAATGAATCATCGAGATATCCTCAAATTGCAAATTATTTTGGTATTACGTTTGTAACGGAAATACGTTGTTTGCCGGCCCCTTAAGACTGATGACTCTATCCGTCTAGGATACTCTTATTTTTGTAGGCCAAGGCTCACTTTGGACCACTGCGTTACAGAGACATCCTATTTCTGATTTGCTGGGACCAGATATTATAAGAGTGGAGATAAATGCCTCAGGGTTTATAAAACTTTGCTTCCTCAGCTACATAAAAAGACGAATCACTCACTACAAGATTGACATTCACTACAATAGCATTCTCTAGATAACATAAACAGTTTATAGTAGGTTGGTAGGTATACTCCTATATCTATCTATGTTCAAAAGATCATACATAGCGATGCATACCTACACAAAAAAAATATTTTGAAACACAATCTGTAGTAAAGTAAACAAAGAAAGATAATGTACCATTTTAATCCACCTGTCACACCATATCTTAAGGTGTGTATTGTTCAAGGCAACGTTTGTTGACCAAGAGCGCGTCTACAATAAATTACGAACAAATATTATATCCGATGGTCCTTGTCCACGCGCTCGCGAGTAAAGAGTAGGTATTCAATCTAGATCTGACTGCCTAATCTCGTGCGATTGACGTAGATATCGAATTCGACATTTATATGAATGAATATACATTCATACATATACTATATAATACAGATTTTCATACGAAAATCTCTAATTCGACTCCGTTGTCAAGTGCACGAGAATAAGCCTTCTAGTTTCTAAACATGTCCTCCGCACATATCGCGACGGTCCAAACAAAAAAAAATAAATGATACGAGTATGATGTCATAATTATTATGACCAGGACCACAATTCTCGTGCTCGTGATATTTATTTCCATACGATATATATCACTAAAACATATTTTTTTTGTATGGTTTTCAAGTGATATCCGCCATGTTTTCAAAATATCACAAGCATGAGAACTGGGCTCCTGCACCCTTACCATGAGTTTGAAAAACTGTGCTCGCTATCGAAATCTATCGCGTTGTCCCTTTTATTGTGGTGCATGTGAAAGAGACAGAGCAATAGTTTTAGATATGTATATATAGTATTTCAAACTCATGGTAAGGCCTCTGATCAAAAAATAATATGAAATCCATTCCGTTTCCAATGATATACAGATATTTACAAACGTTTTCTTGTTGCCTGAATTCGTCTACTAGGTAGATAAAGATATCTTTACGAACTACCTACGAATATCTTTTTTTATTTAATATCATAGGTGGCAGATGAGCAGACGGATCACCTGACGTTAAGTGATTATACCACAACCCATGGCAACACCACGAGTCACAAGTGAGCCGCCGCGGCGGCCTCTTTTTAAAATGAATACTTACGCTTTTTTCTGCAGGGTTCCAAAGGTTTGCAGGTCGTATCGGTACGGAAATACCGAAAGCGATAAGTAGTTCGTTCCAAAGTATTGTTGTTTTAAGTCAAAATAAGGTACGAGTATTTAGGAGATTGCATTGTTTTTATAAAATAAAATATTTTGGACTCCAATACTCCAACATTCACCACGAGGTAAATAAATAGCTCATTGTTATCTTTTGTCTCGCTAATAGCCTGGGCTTTGTTTCGGTTGATGAACTAGAAACAATAGCTTATTTATATGTTTACGGTCCAAAGAGTGGGGGTGTGCGATACATATGGGAGCGCTCCGTAAATAATAAACTGCTAATTTAGTATCGGGCTCTGTAATAAACAACTGACAATATCTAGGTAATACATCGACCTAAAACTAAAGTAATTAGTTAAGCACCTGTGTTATGAGTATTAGAATCAAAGAAAGGTGACACAGAAATATACATATAGTAATTAATAATTATAACACCCAGGCTAAGATCCCAAGAATATTTTATTCAAAATAAAAATCGACAACAAACTAGGGAAGTGATAGTTACTCAGCAGATAAGACGCGCTCCCCATTCGGGGAGTCGTAGTTCGAATCCGGACATGCTCCTCTGGATCTTCCCAATCTATATCGTCGTGAGGAAACCTGCACGTTTCTGATAGTTTCCGAAACGTGTAATCATAATTCAGTTGGTCTGGTTTCCCTGCAAAAGGGTTGCGAAGGTCAGACGGCAGTCGCTTCATTGTAATATCAGACACCAAGTCCTGAATCGTGGCCGAAGCGTACCCTGGGCTCCAAAGCGACAGCTTTGGATGCAACTGCGAATTACACATTTATTTGAAAAAGGCTCAGACGCAGGATTTGACTAGTCCTTAGATACATAAAAATACTAAGGTTTAAATATTTATTTTTTATGTTGAGGGAGAAGTTAGTCACTAATTATTTGTTTGTTAAACTACCTACGATAGAAAACCTTGCCAATTAAAGGATTCCTAAGTAGGGGTACATACATATTAAATATTAATAAATAAATAAATGCACTGATTACACAAAGTTTTTAATAAAGTTTTTACCATCCCATCATAATTCAGCTACTTAGATCAAAGTTATGAAACAAACTCTAAATCAAACTTATGGCATAATTTTATAGCTTGAATAGTGAGGGACTGGTGCCTGAAATAGGTATCAAAATGAAAACTGTGCTACAAAACAAAATAGATAGATATAGGTATTTTGTTAATAACGAATGACATCCTCTTCTCTGTTTGGCCTTCGTCTCAGATTTTATAACAGTCCTTAGAGCTTGCCATTTATATGTATAGAAAACTTAGTGTAACCACATTATAAGAATATTCTTGTTAAACTGTGGTATAACTATTTGTTGTTATAGGTATTATTTAGGTATCTTATTTATTAATCTGTGGTATGTATTATGTTTGAATGAATTAATGATGTTAAAGACAAAATAACTACTTATGGTATAATCATGTCAATAATCACTAAAATTACAAGTTGATTATTGTCACTGATAACGACAAGATTTAGCTTCATAAAGCGCTGATTAAATAGATTAGGAATTCGCTTTTTACTTTTATTAAAATAAATAAGTGTTTACCTCATGTATCTTATACATACATGGACATCAACACGTATAGTTATCCAATTGACTGCACATTGGTCTTCTATCTAATGTCTTTTACCTGAAGGTTGTCTGGTAGAGATCCATCCCAACGATAATACCTAATTGCCTAAATTGTACATTGTATATTGTGCAATATAGAGTACCTATCTATCTATCTATCTATTGGTTCAACATTAATTGAGGAATTAATGTGGAACCAACGCTGTGAAGCCCCGTGTGTCTCAGATGTCCATGGGCGGCGGTAATCACTTACCATCAGGTTGTGGCGAAGCGTCACGCTTTTGTACATATAATTAATGTGTAAATTATTTTGTATATATTTTGTGCATCAACCAACGCAGGGACAGAGTGTCATTCACATCGTCAAACGTATTTTTTCGTCGGTCAACATTAAACATCAACGAAGTGTCATCAGCAAATAGCACTACCTCACAAAGATCTTGTGTAAAGTAGGGAAGGTCATTTATATATATCAGGAAAAGCAGAGGCCCCAATATCGATCCTTGGGGCACTCCCATCAATAGAGGAGTGCCTGAAGAATATGTCCCATTAATGTTTACTTTCTGAATTCTATCAGACAAGTAAGAATTTATCAAACTTAGTGAAATCTTGGATACACCATAATGAGCTAATTTTAACAACAATGTTTGGTGCGTAACGCAATCAAATGCTTTCGATAGGTCACAAAATACACCAACAGCATCCTGCTTGTTTTCCCATGCATAAAAATAAGCTTGATAAGTGCAACTCCTGCATCAGTTGTTGACTTACCTTTAGTGAACCCAAATTGTTTATTATGAAGCAGGTCGTTAACTTTAAAATGAGACAGCAACTGAACGAATATGACTTTTTCAAAAATCTTACTCAGTGCTGGTAATACAGAAATAGGCCTAAAGTTAGAAGGGTAACTTTTATGTGTCTGTCTATGGAATCGTAGCTCCCGAAAAAATGAACCGATTTTGATTTTGTTTTTTTTGTTTGAAAGATGAATAAGGAGGGTTTTTGTTTGAAAGATGAATTCAAAAATCTTACTCAGTGCTGGTAATATAGAAAAAGGCCTAAAGTTAGAAGGGTTACTTTTATGTGTCTGTCTATAGAATCGTAGCTCCCGAAAAAATGATTTTGATTTTGTTTTTTTTTTGTTTGAAAGATGAATAAGGAGGGATTGTTCTTAGCTATGTTGGATAAAAATCGATCCAAGATGGCCGCCGTCACAAAGATTTGGATTTTATGTTTTAACACAACTCCCACAATTTGGGTATCATATAAAAGGGCTTGAGTAGCAGAATATATTAATTGTGAAAAATTTCAAATCCAAGATGGCCGCCGTCAGAAAATGACGAATGACCTATTTGTTGTTCCAACTGCCTCAATATAGGTATTAAATGAAAGAGCTTTAGCTGTGTCGGGGGATGTTTAAAACTTCAATTTAATTTTTATATGTATATGTATGTATAGTTTGAGGTTTATTTCACGCAGCGCGCATGACGGATCAGCGGCGCGCGTAGGCTCTGGTCATACTGACAGTATGACCGACGGACGAACAGTATGATACTGTTCGTCCGTCGGTTGAGAATCAAAAAACGTCATTGAATTTAAAGTTAAACAGACTGATTTTACTGTGAATTATTGTACAAATTAATCTAGCCGTTCTTATTATCTTTACTTCATTTCCTGCTTTATGTTCGCCTTCTTTCTTTATTATTTGTGTGGTGTAAATATTTCTGGACGAATTGTAAATAAACATTTGTACATAGAGTTATTTCTTTCATACGACGACCCGCCATACTACGGCACAGGACGCACCATCAGGTGAACCGTCTGCTCGTTTATCTGCCATAATGTAAAACAAACATTGAGATCGCAGTTTGACAAGCTTATGTCTCCGACGGAATACTTACATGAACATGTAAAATTTCTCGTAAGAGTTAACTACTAGAGAGTAGATGATTAGAGTCCTATACATATGCTTTTAGTATCTATAATCAAAGACCTACAGTTACCTATCAAGTGTTAGAAACGCATTCCTAAAGCGACCACCATGGACAAATCGGACCGTAAACTGTCTAGGAAATAATTTGATATCTCAATAACAAGACGAAAACATGTGTCCAGCCATTTTCCACAAACGCGGAGAACACAATCAGCGCCTATATCGAAGCTTTACGTATCAATCGACCACTAACCGACCGCAAAACCCGAACTTACAGTCATCAACAAACGTTACTCAACATCCGTGGTAGTCTAATCTCTAACGCCCCGTATTGTTATAGCAATAAGGTATTGTGACAACTTACTCAAGCTAATCTACTTTTGTACCAACTGTACCTACCCACCAGGAACCTACTTATCTCTTAGCATTGTAGATCTACTCAAGTTACATTCGCCGTGGTGTAACAGTATATTATTGTAACGTTACGTAAACATGTTGTTATGATCTCTCTGGGAATTATAACCTATCTGTATCAACAAATAAGTTATCCGTGTGCTAACAATTTAGTCACATTTTACAGAACTGACATTAGCATGCTGCAAAGGTGAACTTGAAACACACGTTTTCGAACTTTGTTTTTGTTACAATAGATACTAAATTACAATATGCTCTTTCAGACTAATTTACCTCTCAGAAATAATTTTAATTATTGTTAATTTTAATAAGTAAGCAATGTTTAAAAGGTTACGCAAAGGTAGGACCTATTGTGATAATTACACCATTATTTAAATTTTAAATTTAATTTGGTTTGGTAAAATATTTACTCCCTAAAACTGACTCGCCAAGTAACTGTATAAACTGGTTATTTTGCATTACCTATCTGCTAATTAACACTTTTAGCATTTAATTTTCAAAGAAAAGGAAATTTGATAAACTTTACTCACCCGCCATTCCTGGCTAAATCCATATAAACCACTAATATACTAAGAAAGAAGAAAGAAAAAAAGAAACATTTTATTGATCATCACAATACATAATTTAACAATTGACACTCATTAAGAAACATAGGTAACATTCACACATTAAAACATTACAGACAAAGGTGAGTACGAAAACAGACAATAGGTAGGTAATACATTGTTAAACAATGAACATATTCTAAATAAACATTCACATTATGTATACCCACATATTAAATTTATGACATTGCCCGGTCCCAAATTAGGGATTTCCCTGGTACTATTTAAACCAGGAACTATAAACAACCGAATCGAACCGAGAAGCCCGAATCAGATATTACATAATGTGCTCCTACGATAGTCGGTACGGCAGAAGAAGCTATCCCTGCGACTTGAGCGTAAATTACAAAAAGATTACCGAAATTATATGAAGGTCCAAAGCCCTTGCTTTGAAAACCCGGGGTGCGCTTGTAGTCTGGTAATTACAATAAATCGACTGCCGTCTGACCTTCGCAACCCTTAGACTAGGGAACCAGACCAACTGAATCATGACAACTTTCACTCAACCCCGAGCGAATGGTAGAGATGCGCACATAAAGTTAAAAAAACTGGAGATTAATGCTCAGAACCTACGACTTCTTCACGGAGAAAAAGGTTACCTGTGTGTTTGCACTAAAACCACTGGAGCATTCCTCACTCATTCGCTACCAGGACTACTAACCGCAACACAACATGATACATAGGCTGCATATATTACCTATAATATCTGTGCTATAGCTTTATCTATGCAATCCGTCTTGTATGGAACCCGGTATGACCGTTATTCCTATTGAACGATGAATTGTCCTGGTATCTATGATTAGCTATAGTTCACGTCTATAAATTGCATTTCAACCTGATGCAGTGCAGTGTGGTACAGACAGTCTCATTCTTCCTATCTACCTTTGTAATAAAAATAATATTACATTTTTCACGAGACATCGCATTGAAATGATGACATCATCGTAAACTTATGTACATAATATATAAATTATACAAGTGGCCCGCCCTCACTTCGTTTCGAGACATTAGTTCCACTTTATACTAATAGATGGCGCTATGTGTCGATTACATCGCGCATGCGTTTCGTGCGCTGTCTGTAGGATTTAGGGTGAAAGAACCTCTTTTATTTCACCACAAACCTCTAAACGTTTCAACGTCTTTATAATTAATATAGTTAAAGATAATACCATGGACTATTTTCCATGATAATACCTACTAACCTTCGTACCAAGCAACACATTGTTTTCAAACATAATAGCGAATAAGTAGATATATGGCTCTGCAAAAACATAAAATTTGCTCATTATTGCCATAGGGGCAGGCAAGACTCGAAACGAAATTGAAATAAAACTTTTCATACTTAAATATTTTAGCTCGATTAAATATTTTTGTTGCACGTTTATACTAACCTATTCAATTCAACTCCAATTTAAATAGGAAATTTTAACAATACCTACGCGTTCACTATCTCCGAGTACCTAGTTATTACTACATTCCTAATTAACACTGATTAGTAAAACTGAATTTTTTTTTCAATACCTAAGGTTACAAAGGAGAATCTAAATTACGTGAATTAATGCTAGGTTAAAAAAGGTACAAACCCGTCGAACTTTCCAGTTATTATACTATGCTACTTAGGTACTTTTGAAATTGACTAGTTGTCACTTCAACCGACGAATTGCTTTCCTACTTATTGCTTTCTCGGGTATGGTGAAACAGGCCCTAAATCAGAATGTAATGAAGCCACATGCAACAAGTCATCAATGCATGTATTCAAGGCAACTGATTGAAACACAATCGATACGGGTGACGCACTGCTTTTGCATTATCACTCTGACAGTGTAATTACGCTTTAGACGTGCTTATTTTCTTCATTCACCCATTCAAGTCTAAAACAAAACGTAAATTGGCGAAGAAAAAGCGTGAACTAAAGATACGTCATTGTTGGCGTCATGTTGTTAATCTATTGTTGTTAGGTATTGTTGTAACTCTGTATTCGTACTTGCCTTAGATAAAATCATACAAGACAATCTACTCGAAGGTCTGACATGCGAGATTCAATGGTTTAATTTAACAATTTGTACAGAGTTATAGTTTCTAACATTTTACCTGTGACCTTCGATAAGTTATTGACGGTAAAAGGAAAAACAAACGCATAACATGTTACTAATCTAGGTAGGTGGAACTCAAGTAGTATATAAATATGACCATATATATGATCTGTGAGTGGGACATTACATATATGAGCTGATACTTTTTTATGTGGCCGTTGGGGCGGAACGGTCCTCGAGTGGAGGCCTCGTACAGGAAGTCGCAGCCATAGCAGGCCTTCTAAAAGGTGGACCGACGTTCTGGTGAAGATCGCGGGAATCCATTGGATGCGGGCAGCACAGGACCGATCTCTGTGGAGAACATTGGGGAGGGCTATGTCCTGCAGTGGGCGTCTATTGACTGAGATGATGATAATGATGACTTTTTTATGTGCGTATTTATACGATTAGCTCGGCGGTGAGGAAAATCACCGTGTAGGAAACCTGCACGCCTCGGATAGTATCTCAAAAATTGGAGATACCTACAATATTTGAGATAGTGATTCTGAACGTAACTGTTATCCAGTTGGTCTGGTTTCCCTGTCTAAGGGTTGCGTAGATCAAACAAAACTTCAAAGCGACAGCTTTGGACGCAACTGGGAATTACACGCTAGGATAAGGGATAGGTGTAATGTATACTACCCCTAAAGGGTAGAATACCATATCGTGTACATCATAGTAGACCACTAATTTGTTTACATATTAATAACTCTTCCCGTAGTGCCTTCCTTTCGAGCCGGATTAAAATATTAGGTGACAATTGGCCGAACAAAGCACCTTCCTTCCGCTGGCGCGGGCGCAGGCCAGCGGAAGCGCCCACGTGACTGACATGCCGGCTGCGCGCACCCGCCGGTTCATGGCCTATTGTCTACGGTTTAGTGATGGGACATCGATCATCGATAGACATTACGGGTTAGGGGGAAACTCGCCCTATCAAAACTCGTCCCAGAATTTTAAGATTTTTTGCTGGTCACTGTTCTAACCTAACCTTACCAATATTTTTGTTTTGTAGAGTTCAGTATGTATTACCTCCTCAGTCATACGGTCTTGATAGATTAGTTGTTCATATGGGGTACGAAGCTGGCGGAACACATATAGGTACACAGACGGTCTGAAAAATTTCCGACATAAACGTGAAAATCGTAACACTCGTCATTGAAAGTCAGGCAAAGGCAAGTTGTGAGGATTTGACATATACTCCAAATTTCAGCCTTTCTGTACATGCTGCTGTTATTTTATTGTCGTTTGAGTGAGTCAATGTGTGTAACATTTAAGAAGATGAAGATTTAATCGTACAAAAACTGCAACTTCTGACGATAACATCGCTCGAGTTCACCAAATGGCGATTGAAATGAAAGAGATAGCAGAGGCTCTAAAAATGTTCAAAAACGTGAAGTTCAAGAAATCTTATATCTTTGTGTTTTGTCTCGTCATTGTGTTACATCCATATAATTTTTTTAGCATATGCATTTAAAATCTTCTGCTTACCTACTTAATCTTTGTTTGGTTCTAACTTTAATTTAATTTGCAACAAGAACAATCAATCGGAGTTTAGTCAATATTGAATATCGACTTTAGAAGTTACACGACATGTCCTCACTAGCGTAGTTCCACACACGCCATAAGCGCATAAACCATCAACATTTACGATACACTCCTGCGCCGCTGTTCTATCGCAAACATGTTACTTTTGCTGGTCTATCGCAAAACATGTTACACTCGGGTTTTAAACATCATCACTTAACATGCTCGCTTACAGATTTTCGATAAGAGTTTTCACATCGCGTCATTGTTAAATATCGATATAACTTTCGTTTAGTGAAATTTTTGATGAATCATATAAAATTGACACCTTGCCTCTAAATTTACTCCATTTTAATTACTTCTAAGAGCTCTGATTTCACTGCATATATCATTCTAAACTCAACCCCCCTTATTACAAATCGCGAACTAATGATAGTCCTGGAACAAAGTTCGTGCCAGCCTCTTTTGACATTGCGTGTTGGAACGGGATGACATGAGCTTTAGTAGGATAATAACTTTAGATCGCGATATATAATAAGGTTGTATCTGTCTAAATACATAATGTGAGAAAATGTAAGAGGTGTCGTCTAACGTAATATATTCAATCCAAAAAAAAATGAGTAACGATTTACTTATATTCAACCAATTTTCTTATCATTTAATTACCCTCCATGTACTACACAGGTAACAAATAGGTTGTTATTCGATATTATTGAACATTGCGACTATTATGGAGACAAATACATTAAGATCAAAAGATACAAACGTAGAAGGCGCAAGTAATTTGGCCGTCACCTTATATGGTATCAAAGTACCATGAACGATATGCGTATACGCACTTTGAAGTAGGAAATTCATGATAGTTACTTGAAGCAAAGGAACAGTTCACCTAGGTATGCGAAAATCTAGGTAAATCGTTAACCTATACTGCGGTGATTCATCACACCAATCAGTAGCAAATTGCTCGAAGTAATCTGTACCTAACCTACCTAGACACTTATCCGACATAGGACAGATACTCGCTCAATAAGTAATAAATTGACTAAGATAGTTAGTACGCCCACCCACCTATTGGAATTAGCTGCCAGACCAGAAGAATATCACTCTAATCAGGACAACGGTAACCGCAGGTACCATTCATTTACAACCGATATCGGTTTCAATGGACAGTAAAATTTGCAAGCGCAGTCTAGTTACGACAGCGAGTGCACTCCGGATTTGCTTCGGCTACTGTCAGAATGATAACCATATAAAACAAAAGTGAATTGCACAATATACCTACACACAGGACAAAGAGTTTCTGTTCAATCTTCCACAACTAATGCCTTTATAAAAAAATAAGAGTTTAAAGCAACACTTATATTTTTAAAAGTAAGTGTTTTGTTTTTCCGATGTTTGTAACTACTTAATAAAACAACCTGAGTACCTACCTACATTTCCTACGGAAAATGTGACAAAGATGTGAACGGAATGCTAGTAGATCTATCTGTTCCAAAAGAACATGAAAACGGAAACCATTTTAGATATAGATAGATAGATAGATATACTTTATTGCACAAAAAAAACACAACTTTAAAAGGCATTACAGAAACTTAATTGTACAATTTCGGCGGTCTTATCGCTGGAAGCGATTTCTACCAAACAACTTTCAGGCAAAGGAGATTTGATAGTAGAGGACGGGTAGGTGGTGCAATATTGAAAAAGGGAAATAAGAGTGAACTGTATATATATTAAAATATTTATAATGCTAATACATAAATAAACAAAATATTATATACTAATAAATAAATATGTTTTGCTTGGATAAAATAATATAAAGTACTAGATATACATTCATATAAATTAGATTCATATTAATTAGAGTTAGATACTTAAACTAATAATCCCAAAACGTTTTATTAAATTCAAGTTCCGCAACATGAAAAGATGTAGGTAAACTGCGTCATAAATGACTTAAAAAATCAGATCATACCAAAAGACCAGAAACTCAATTAGTAAACCAGTCCAGAGACTGCAAAAATAATTCAATAGATAGATGTCACAAGTAGCATTAATTATCTTCGAGGAATGATTCACAATGAGGCCAAGTAACGGTACCGTAATAAGAAGAGGACCACCAGGAAAAAAACGTAATTTTACTAAAGGAAAAAACTATATTGGATTCTGCACACATCCTAATTGAACGTGGAAACAGCAATTGTTAATAGAAAACGACCACTGTTATGATTGATGAATATTATTTCATTGACAAACAAAATATAAACCATAGCCCTCTTATCGAAGTCTGTTGCATTATAAAATATTGTGTGGTTCTATACCTCAAAAGTTAGTACTTCTATCCATTTCTACATTCGATTCTGAACGCTAATAATTTGGTTTAATGCAATATAGATTAAATTTTGGAACTGTATGAACCGAATATATGGTTGTTTAGTTTATAATCGTTGACTATTCCGGATGGTTTTGGTTTGTATCTTCCTCTGCCTTTATCTATTTAACTTTTTTTTCTTACAAAAATTCAAAAGATCGACTTTTTTTATTATCAAACCGTGTACCTAAAAGAAGATTGTACGAGCAAAATTACACTTTTCACCTTGTAAAATTGCACTTACTAAACAAAAAAGTGCGAAATTAAACGTGATCGTTTGCACCTCTTGAAAACACAGATAATCCGATTGTGTTGCTGACCTCGCTTATCGCTGCCCTTGACCTGAATGGCTTTTTCGGATGTCAGATAACTATAATAAAGTTTAATTTTATTCTCAAGTGAAATAGTCATAACCCAAAAGTTTTTATTACTTTGAACGAACTTGAACACTTCAATTACAATTTGATCTTAAACTACTTTTGCGTGTTCTTTGAAAGTTTTTATTCAAGACAATCATGCAAATCTAAATCGTGACGTTTAGCTTTACGACATGACAGTCTAATAAATGTTTTCTCTTTCATATACTTAAGTGTAAAAATGTATTCAGTTCTATCATTTCTACAGCAATAATAAACAGTTAACTATTCGTACAATCATCATTCATAAAAAAGAGGCTAGGCGTGTATTTGTTATTGTTTAGCTGAATGACGTGTCGTTTTGAGATCATCAACCATTCTGTGCTGATAAACTGTATATGTATAACAATGTCATCTGCATTTGAGTGACTAGCAGCTACCCTTTTATACTGCGTAGCTCCTTGCATTGTTATGCATATGAGGCGGGTAGCTGTCGCGATGACTAACGCACTTCTCATGTACTCTCTCAATGTAATTAGCATCATTAGGTACCTTTTATCGATTACACTTGAAACCATTACACTTCTCAATCTAATTATCATCAAGGGCGGATCCACCGTTGTGGGCACGATGGGCATGCCCACAACCTTAATAGACTTGTGACGTCACCTTTTTACGGTCTATTCAGATCGATAGGCTGATGATAATGAACGATAAGCCTTAATAAAATTTAAAAAACACAATGAATCATGAAACGTGCGTGATTTGGAACGCAGCAAAGAGCCATACACGATATGCTGACATGTTATGACTTATGTCACATTTTTGACAACTTATTGCAGTGCCGCCAAAACTTCAAGCCGCGTAGCGAGGCGTCTGTGGCGCTACATAATGAGGGCGCTTAAATTTTTTTAAACCGCTAGATGGCGTAACGTAGCCGTGAGGTCCAACTTCACCATGATTGGATTCAATAATGTCACTTTGAATGCTGTGACCACAACCTTTTTTGAATGATGGATCCGCGCTTGATTATCATTTATTTACGTTGCATAATTTGCAATTCAATGGGTTACTTTGTTTTGGAGTTAGAGCTTGTCTGAAAACATCTACAAGTATGACGAATTCCTTACAATCTAGGTACATAGTTGTATATATTTACAGTACTAGCGATAAAAATAAAACAAAAACAAAGCCGTATTTAATACATTTATTGTAAAAGATAATATCAATTTCATAGAACTTGATCAGTCAAAATTGTTTGGATATTTACATTATTGTCAATTATTTTAGTACCGATTCTTATGAGATATCAGATAACATGTTCATAATATCTACCTATGAAACTAACCTTAATATTGTCTAATGTCACAGCAGTCATATTTTTATTTACAATTTTGAGGTGACCAGAGATGATATTAAATTATTTTAATTGAAAGAGAGCTCAAGGTTTCAATGATAATGAGAGCTTTATACAAAATGGTAGAGACATTAAATAATTACAGAAGTACATTGACACATCAAACGAACCATACATTACATACAAGGACGATGACATAATAATTAGACTGGAATACAATAGATACTTAATTAAAATATTTTGCATCAGCGTTGTATTATTTTCCAAACATAGACTTAACGTAATAGTAAATGCGCAGCAAGCCTCATGTTCAAAGCTATTTAAAAGTATCTATTCAATAATGAGATATTATTTTCACTACAAGTACTGGTTAGGTGATAAATAAATACTTATAAGAGTAAAGTAACGTAGAAGCTGAGAGCGAAGTGCAAGATGCATTGGCGGAGCGGGATTCAGCGCGAAGCGGACGGATGCGGCGAATCGAGAGCTCGGTGCCGTTACTGCGCCGGTGCGCCCCGCCCGCTCCCGCTGACTCACTCGCAAATGACCACCAAGCCACCAACCGAAACGGATACTAATAATTCGAGCGATCCTCTAATCCAAGACCATATAAATGCACTTAGCCATATTCAAACCGCTTTCTAGTGAGGCGTTAACCCTCTTACAGTCTCTAGACAATAAATTAGCATTAACAATACACTCGATATCACAAAATGCGCCCGCAGCACGTACATATATGCAGCGATGCACGACGTCGTAACCGTGACCAGCCTTAGCGCTGTCCATTTTCCACGTGCGATCAACGAGAGATAAGGTCAATCTTTGTCACGCAATAACTCTGACTTTGCACTTTTTTCATTTTCATGAAACGAGAAATTTGGGTTGTCCTTTTGTTTGTACGCTTTGTCTAACTTGGCACAAGGTGGGTCATTCTCGACGGGCGCAGCCGTTGCTGACGGAGCCACGGGCGTGCGGCATATACTGTCCCCTCGGCAGAACTCCTGCAGCCATCGCTCCGAGTTGTACGACGGCCCCTCTCCGCCCAGCTCCGCTGGAAGAATGTCGAGGGGCAGGGAGTCATGCAACGTCGACAAATTGTTTCCGTGAAGCACAATTCGTTCCCGCGTCTTCGCCTTTAGGTAGGGCTTTGTTACCGCCAATGCCGTCTCCACGTACCACGGCTGGCCTATAAAGTGTATACTTTTAAACCGCACTGGCATACAGTCCTGTAAACAGTCGATCATCAACTTTATTGCTTTCGCTTGTAAACTGCACGACTGTTTGAAGGTGAACTCTGTCCAGTCCACGATTATTACAAATCCGTTGGCTTGATTTTGCACATCCTCCAGAGTGCGTTCCAGGGTGAGTAGAAGAGCTCGATGGACGGAGAGGAGTGGGCACGCATGGGGTATCCAGTTGGAAGCGAACACGATGAGGACGCAGCGGCCGCGCCGATCGCGCTCCGCTAGCACGCCGGGCAGCCCGTCTGCCAGGGCGCGCAGCACGCCGCCGTCCGCGGAAGCCCACAGCTCAGGGTGGTCCCGTCGGAATTGGTGATAGCGCACAAGTAACTCGAAACTCTGTTGCACATCGTGTTTGCGCGCGTAAAGAAACCTCCGCAGGAAGTTGTCGTCTTGGCACCGGCTTTTGTCGCGCAGGGCGAGGTTGAGACTAGAGTCGACGGCCTCTTTCAAGCCGTCGAGTGCACGTTGTCTGTCGCCGTCTGTGAGTCGTTTCCTGGAGACTTGGCAGAGGTGTTCGCTCTGCATCTGGCGGAGCTTCCAGTCGTACTCGGCGTACTCGTTCATGGCTGCGGAGTGAGGCCGTGTGGCCGTGCGCGCGCGCCGCCCGGGTCTCGAGGCCGACTGCGCGCCGCGCTCGCGCACCACACCGCCGCCGTCGCCGGCCGTTCATTAAACCGTATAAAGCTGCGTTCACATTCGAAACCAGTTTCGTTCCAGTTGAATACAAGAACATTGTATCAATTACTTTATTTGTACGCCACGTTTTCTATTTTATCCTTAGAAACTGAATATTTTATAATATTTTTTCTATTATAAGTTAAAATAAGAACTTGTGTTGTGTTATCCAAAACGATATCGGTACAAAAATACACGATCAGTCATCATATGCTAGATGTAATCTTATCAATACAGGTGGATAAAAATGATAAGTGTGTTTATCGTCGATATTATTGATTGCTCTTATGAATACGTCGCGGAATTTCTCACTAGTTACTAATTTTATGCGAATGATTAGGAATAATTGTGTAATATCATTACTTAGAGCGACCACTTGTTTATTATTGTAACTCTTTACATGCAGATATTCGGATAGGTGCGATATCTCGCAACATTTTAAGAAATAAAATTTAATGATACCTAAGTCTGCTCGTGGTATCAAGAAGATGGATAGACCAGCGCAGAAATACCAATGAGCGCAACGCTGGATCGGTGGACCGCGCAGAACACCGCAACAGGTGGAAGGAAGTCGTACGCAGACTTTATTAAAATCACGAATGACGGACCGACTGAGGAGGAGGATACTCATGGTATGTATGACCAGTTCAATAATATATTTCAAGTGATTTAGTAACAGCCACAAGTTGCATCATACGAATGGTGTAATTAAACTTAATGGTGTTTCAGATTCCTAAGTTGAGATTTGGATTGAAGAAATATACGATGCTTCATTGCAAATCTATATATACGAGTATAATGACGTGTAGACTTGAAACATCTGTCACATGTAAAAGCCTATGATGATGATGTAGATTTGTATTGTAACGCTACAAATTAACACAACTTATCATAAATGTTACAATACCATGCTATAATACGCTACTCTACCTGCATAATTTATTTAAGTATAGTGTAGGTAACTCATTCACGTCCACTGTATGATAAAATTTGAGCAAGTCAAAGGGGCAAGTAAACTCGACTGCGTAAACGAAGCATAACTTACCCAGGCAGAGCGAGTTATAAATAAAAGAAAAACTGAAGGTTGGCGGTATACCGGTCAATTGGCTGGCTGGTTTCTGCGATGACGTAGCCTGCGCGTGCGACAGAGAAGCGTTCATACGTGTAAAAGAGACAGAACCGCACTTTGTAACATTTATCTCTATGAAGCCTTATTCGTAGCGTATAAATGAATGCCCGAAAATCGTGTAACGTCCGTGCTTTGTTCTCTACATCGTATACTATACCTGGTAGTACTACCTGTGTAGCATATTAATTAATGATCTAGACTACAAATTATTATAATTACTTATTCATAATGATTTCCATTCATAGTACTTGGCGATAGCGAACGCTAACAGAAAAATGAAATCGTAGAGTCAGTGTTACTAGGTACCATTACATGCAAATATGTTCAATAGTAATTTTATTTATCATTGCGTAGCATCTATGACTTGGCAAACGGATATCCTTAGTAAAAAAGATATATTTGATGGAACTTCTCGTTCAGAGCTAAAGACATCAACGCCATTATTCTCTGCTTTTTGACTTTCTTATACCTACATTGCTTTTTAAAATGCAAATCACTAACTATTGACCTCAAACACAATAAATTATAGCAGTTTTAAATTTTAGCATATCTTAATTCACTTTTGCTATACTAATTTTTGCTCAGTTTTAGTAATTAATGTCGAAATACCACTTTTCAATTAGTGCCCTGAGTTTTAGAACACAACATTTTAAATAACCTCTTTAATAGTTTTGTTTTTACATTTTAATGCGAAAGGGAACCATCGAGTCACCTGCCTGATGGTAGTAAGCAATAACCGCCAACGGACCCCTACTGCCTACAGAATATTTGCATTAAGTTGACGGGTTGGGCACACTAGCAACGCCAATCGATTTTAATTTTTAGCTCCTAAACCAGATCTAGTTTAAACAATTTCGGGGTTACAACCTCTTGGCAAATACTTATACTATTTATTAAATAACCATGCACATATGCTGGGCCCGTTTTTGTACGCGAAAAATTGAATCACGCTAAAAGCGGCCACTTTTGGCTGTTGGTAATCCAAAATTCGAGTGCAAAAGCAGACCAAACAGTTAACTATAAGTATTAAATAAATAGTAAAGGTGTTTTGTAACCGTTGGTGAGGTTGTAACCCCGAAATTGTTTAAAATAGATCCGGTTTAGTAGCTAAAAATTAAAATAGATTGGCGTCGCTAGTGTGCCCTACCCGTCATCTTAAGAAGATGTAAGCCCATTTCCATTAAAATTTCAATGTCATACCAGTTTAAAAAAAAATGCAATGAGTAATATACTTTAATTCTTTTTTTTAGCTCAAATAGTCCCACTGCTGGGCAAAGGCTTTCATTAATAGCATTCACTGCTCCCCATTCATTCCTAGCGTTTGCCAGTTACAAGAGTATTGGTCGTCACACCATCTCTTTTTCGGCCTACCTCTTGGACCACGGCATGCACTTAAGCTCTCAAATAAAATTAATATCACCCTCCAGAATTTATCATTGAACAACGATGAAATAAAAAAGTACTTACCTACATGAAGACCTTGGGAATTAATGAAGAAAACCTGACAGCAGAATGTCGCTCAACTATAAGGCTTCCTTTATTAATCTAACACACAAAGATTATAAATAGTTGATAAGTACCATAAATAACTAGTTGATGAGTGCCTGCTAGGCACTTAGGTACCTAGCTGGCACTCATTAACTAGTTATAATCTAGTATATTTAGGACATACCTAAATACAGGGTGTATCTGTGGGCATTTACATCCCGTCAATCACGTGTTCTACCAACTATTCTGAACAACATTTGTTCTACGACTTTACGAAATTAGTCGAAATTTTTTTCGACTCCCTTACAAAATGACCAAGTCACGTGATCGACTTTGTGAAGTTGAAATTTTTTTATGCGAATTCCCAAAAGTCATAAAACAAATTTTGTTCAGAATGATTGATAGAGCACGTGGTTAAAGGGATGTAAAAGTACACAGATATACCCTGTTTGTCCCTAAATATACATTTGGCCTCAAATAAATCGATTCAAAAGGCTTCATGCTTCCAAAAATTAAAATTTAGGTGCTGCATACTTTCCATGGCATAATATTTAAATGATTCATCATCATCATCATTTCAGCCAATAGACGTCCACTGCTGGACATAGGTCTCCCCCAATGTTCTCCACACAGATCGGTCATGCGCCGCCCGCATTCAATGGATTCATGCGACCTTCACCAGATCGCTTCACCATTTAAAATGATTGCATGTAAATAAATAACCGTTGGAGAGCCTCGCTTTGGTAAGAATCGGCCGAATCGACCGGAGTGATACCCCACGGCCATACAGAAAACCGGCGTGAAGCAGCACTAGTGCTGTGTTTTGCTGCGTGAGTGAGGATACCGGAGGCCCAATCCCGGGGAAAGGGGTATTTTAAAGGTTGGCAATCGCTTACCATCAGGCAATCCGTCTGCTGCCATCTCATCATCGTCATCGTCAGCCCATTTAAGTCCCCACTGCTGGGGCACGGGCCTCCCTCAATCACATGAGGGGTGAATTTCCATACTCACCACGCTTGGCAGACGGGTTGGCGAGGGTTTTGATATAAATGCAGAGTTTTCCTTCTCTGGGTGCTGATGATCATGCCAGCAGCTTTACCTATCACATAAATAAATATAATTAAGCATTTCAACTGACTTCAAAACTCTCCGTCAAAAACACACTCTGATATTTCCTGTACTTATATTGTAAACTGACAATTCTCACTGAAAATTTATGTTTCTAGGTGAACGGGAAGTAAGTTGCCCCTTCGATTAACCTTAGCCTTGACCGACAGAAATTATCTTATTCGTTACCACGGACTACTTTGATTGGAATCATGAATACCTTATTAAATTTCGCTATCTGAGCTGAGTTCTGACACTGCATTCGACATTTAGCCAGCATCAAAAGTAGCTTAACACTTTAGTACCATGTCAAAGTAACTGTTATACCTATTATAGTCAGTTTCTAAGGGTACGTAAAAAATGTTAATTCAACATGGTACTAAAGTGTTAAGCTACTTTTGATGCTGACCATAGGTACCTAAATAATTTATCATCCACGAACGTTTTTTGAAGAAAAATCAAAAAGGCGCATAAATAAGTGGGTCAGACTCCATAGAAAAAATTAAAGCTATGGTAGCTCAATGGATACGAACGCGCCTTCCACGCAGGTGGTTGATGTTGATATGCACCAATATTTTTTTTTTCAAATCTATGTGCGTATTTCTACCATTACCTCGGCGGTGAGTGAAAACAACGTGAGGAAACCTGCCCGTTTCGGAAAAAGTTTCTGAAACGTGTAACCATGATTCAGTTGGTCTGGTTCCCCTGTTAAAAGGTTGCGAAGGTCAGACAGCAGTTGCTTCATTGTAATTACCAGGACCCCCAAATCCTGAATCATGGTCTAATCGCACCCTGGGCTCCAAAGCGGCAGCTTTGGACGCAACCGGGAATTACACGCTAGGATGAAGAAGAAGACTCCATAGAAAAAATTACAAACCCCTTATGTTCCGTTTTTTCGTTGAGACATCTGAAACCCTAGAAAGCCATGCACTGAACTCAGGCGCATTATTATGTTTTTTTTTGTAAATTACACATGGGGAAAAATGTATTTATTATGAAAATGTGATAGTCGATAGCCCGATTTAATTGCACGATATAGTTAATACAACTTGGCATCCCTAGTTAGACCTGAACTTCAGGGAAAAAGTAAATTAGTATCTAGAAAAGGGCACTAGATCTTAGACCATAATTTCACCTCTCATCAGGCGTGACTAACAGTCGATCATTGATTATTCAATTATCAACACGACGCATCGTACTCTAAAAA
Source organism: Marasmia exigua (assembly GCA_019059595.1). Taxonomy (NCBI): domain Eukaryota; kingdom Metazoa; phylum Arthropoda; class Insecta; order Lepidoptera; family Crambidae; genus Marasmia; species Marasmia exigua. Next base: position 12,478,986 of record CM032479.1, read on the forward strand.
CATAGAGTCTTTCATGCATGTCCATTGACGCCATTATGCAGTGTTCTTTATGGGCCTAAACTGAATAAAGATGTTTTAAATTTCTAATTTCTTTTTCTAGTTTACGTCATTCCGCACTTTGAATGAATGTTAATAAATGAATCTCATTCACTACACAAACAAATCGGTATTTGAATTAAAACGCAAGCACAGCAAGGAAAAGGAATTTGGTATTCTAGAAAAGTTTCATTATTATTTTTTAACAAATGAAAATAAACAAAGATTATCTACTTTCATGCAGGTCTTTATTTTTCGTTTATTAAAAAATAATAATAAAAGGTTGTATATGAAAATTATAATGAAAGATTTCGTTTCTGCTAACCAGAGCTTTGAATAGGGAACCAGAGTATTATTCTTTACTCTATGGTTTTAACACTAATACACAAGAAAAAAAAATCTGTCGTATAGGTATACGTATACTAAGGTATACAGATTTTTTTTCTTCTTATTTTTGCTTTTTTTTTTCTTTCTGAGATTTAAGGTAAGGTAAGGTAAGCCTTACCTTACCTTAGATGACCTTTAAAGTTTATACATAATGTTTTTTTAGTGTAAGATTTGTTGGTTGTCCTATTAATAAATAAATACCTAATAATATAGTCATAAATAAATTGCAATCACCACTATAACTCAAAAGTCGACGTGATATCAGATTTGCAATAAAAAATCTGATTCTTAACCAAGAACTGCAACTTCCTAGACCAGTGCAATTAGTAATAAAATAAATACCTGCTTATATATATCCTATATGATGAATACAAATAAAAAAAATATATTAATTTCCAACACCCGCGACCCATAAAGGATCTAAAAAGATTCTTTCATGCTTGCGAGTCGACGCATGGTGCCCGAGTGCAGCACTTCGCCCAGTTCTTTACGTCGTCACTCGCACCGCACTCGAGTCTCAAAAGAAAGGAATTTCGTTACACAAACAAACATTTGATTTCCAAACACGAAGCGAAGGAGTCAGTAATTGGTGTTAGTACAATTACTTGAAGGTCGTTGACTTTAAAAACTGTTGCGCCGCAGTCATTGCCCTGCAGTGACTAGCTGACGCGCGGTAAAAATAGACTCGCCCTGTCTGATGGGGTCCAGACGTAGCCGGCGCAGCCTCTGCTACTAGGCAGTAGCTGGCTAACGCCTTTGCCTTGTTTTGACATGCACCCCCTTATTACTGTGCCAGCCCCTTTTAGCATTGCGTGATGGAACGGGATGACAGGAGCTTTTAGATCGCTATTTATAAATTAGTGAAATTTATGTTACTTATCTAATAACAGCTCCCTGTCGATGATTCGGATCCAGAAATATACCGACTTCGGAATTCAAAAAAAAATTAAGTGGAATTAAAAAGTTACAATAGATAGCGTTTAAATAAAAGCTGGTCCCTTCTTAATAGCAATTTGATAGATGCCTTATATGACTAATTATATTTTTATACCCTCAGTGGCAAACAGGCGCACAACTCGCCTAATGTTAAGCGACTACCGAGGCCTATGGACGCTTGCAGCGTCAGAGGAATTTCATTTGTGTTACTGATCCTTTAAACTGCTTTAAAATCGTTCAAAATATCCGCATTTTTGTAATGAATTGTAAATAATAGAACACTTTCCTTTCAACCGATATTTTCGCTAGGGCGGCCAATTTCTAAAGGGGTAACTCCTACAAACAGCGGCAACGCTTGTAAGAAATTCGAAAAGACAAAACGCTTGCGCGATCTAATCCACATCTAGCGCCATCTATTGGTATGAAGTGTAACTAATGTCCTGAAACGAAATTTAATGAGGTCGGGCCACTAGTCAGGAATAAAAAGAACAATCTAGTCTATTCTAAAAAAAACATTGTGGTTTTGTTTTTATGATAAATTTGTGTTGCTTATTTGTCCAGCGACACTTGGTCGAAGATTTGTAGCTTGCTTGTCGCTAGAGCCGCCCCTGCCTATATCGACAACAATATTATAAAGATGGAAGCATGTTTAAATCTTAAATTATACGGCATTGATTTTGAAAATATGTTTTCCAGTTATCCCTGTCATATTTTAATTTAATTTTTAATTTTATTTGAAACACTAATAGTCTGATTGCTACACTTTACTCCGTTTCTCTCTCGTGAAAACATCTCTGCTAATGTTAATAACAATAAATATGAAACTGAATAAGTGTAATTAGGTAAAATGTTTCTAGGATAATGTCAAAGTGGAAAAACTATACGGGGAGTGCTCTGAGGAACTGAATTCTTACATCGAACCACACGCAAGAGGTTATCATTCGATCCTCATCATCTCGATGGATAAATAAATAAATAAATATTTCACAACATCACATACATTGATCTAACTCCGAGATAGGTAGCTCAAGCACCTCTGTTACGGATATCAGAATCAACAGTGGGGTTACAAATATATACATTTAATACTTTTGTTTTGTAAATACATACTTATAATACATAGGAAACACCCAGACCAATACAAACAAACATGTTCATGCACACAAATGTTTGTACTGTGCGAGGATCGAACCCGCAACCCTTGGACCAAAGGCAGCGTTCACTACCACTGTTCCAAACGGGTCGTCAAAACATCTCATGGATGGCGGTCTAGTACTGTGCGTTAATCGCGGATCTTTCTATCACGTACCTCAGTTATGTGGAACGGTTCGGCTGCAGGATTATTTCCCGTCGGCTACGAATTAGATACCTTCAAGAGAAGAAAGAAAGAAGCGTACCCTTGTTTAAAAGGCCGGCTACACATTAGCGACTTCTATGATTTCGCGGATGTTCATGGGCGGGGTTAATTACTTTCCATCACGACCCGCTCGCTCGTTTGTCGCCTCTAGCATTTTTTTTTATATGAGAGGTGGCAGACGAGCAGACGGATCACCTGATGGTAAGCAATTCCGCTGCCCATGGACACCCGCAACACCAGTGGAGTCACAAGTGCGCTGCCAACCTTTTCCCCTTCCCCCCATTGGGCCTCCGGTAACCTCACTCACACGGCGAAACACAGCGCAGGCGCTGCTTCACGCCGGTCTTCTGTGAGGCAGTGGTATCACTCCGGTCGAGCCGGCCCATTCATGCTTAAGCGTGGCTCTCCCACATTTAAAAAAAACTGTGAAATAATTTTCGACGAATGCTAATGTCGTATACATTAGCATTCGCAGCAGATTAATGCAATCGCAAATCTCTAGAGAAAACAAAGATAGTCTTTGTGCGCGCTCCATAACAACATAATGACCGTGGCTCGGGTCTGAGGGTCTACTACGAAACTAAATTCACGTCGGAATCATTATCCCCGTCCCTTTCACACGCGTTGTGGGTCTATTTTGTTTGGATGCGACAGGTGTATACTCTTACGGGACGGTTTAGTTCTTGTCCCTCTGATGACCACATACTCGCAGTAAACTGTTATTATTCTGTGGCAATACTGTATAATGATTATGACTCATTCTTAAACCATTTCGACACGTATAAAAAGTTTTTTTTAGATCGAGTCAGATAATGAAATACATCCTATTTTGCAATTTCTTAATCCTAATTAATTTTAATGAAAGCAATCCAAAAACAGCTTAGCTATAAATAGCTTGTAACTTGCTATGTTTAATTGATTATTTTGTACTTTAAAGGTAACATTTTGACGACCCGTTTGAAGCAGTGGTAGTGAACGCTGCCTTTGGTCCAAGGGTTGCGGGTTCGAATCCCCTCACAGTACAAACATTTGTGTGTATGAACATGTCTGTTTGTATTGGTCTGGAGCCCCAGGTGTTTGTAATGTATTACTAAATATGTATTTACAAAAGGAAAGTATTATATGTATATATTTGTAATTCCACTGTTGATTCTGATATCCGTAACACAGGTGCTTGAGCTACCTATCTCGGAGTCAGATTAATATATGTGATGTTGTGAAATATTTATTTTTATTTATTATTTATGTACAAGTACTTTCATAAAAAAATATTTTAGGATGTAAAATTATTCTACGAAATTAGAGATAAGAACTGAGTAAGATAATATTGTAGATAGAGTAGGTACGAGTACATTATCTTATATCTAAATATATTACTGACACTGTTTACTGGAGAAGAAAATATCGAAAAAAGTAAGAAATATTCATTGGGGGTCACTAGTTCACAACAATCCAAAGTTACTAGGAACAAGACCTTTCATTCGCATACTGCATAAAACCCGGAACAGCTATTTTAATTTATAACAGGAAGGAATTCCAGAAACAAATGTGTTCCCAGCCGATAAGCTAAAACAGTCCCGCTATTAGAAAACGAGCTGTAAATGCTAAATATTGCACAATAACGTGTACCTACACAACTAGCCGTCATATATATTTCCATAACGTAGGTAAATCTTTTCCGTAGCTCGTTTGTGGGCGATTGTCGATCGATCTCTTGCTATCAGCTTATCACGATTTATAATCTTACATTATCGCATTTCATGAAAACAATATAGACTAGGGCGAGGCTACTAAAAAATATATCCTAAGAAATTTGTTAATTTTTTTTGTGATAAATGGCAGACGAGCAAATGGATCACCTGATAGTAAGCGATTGCCGCCGTCCATGGACCCGCATTTATAATCAAATTTTCGTATAAAATCTTCGGCTACTGTTTTTTTTTTCAAGAACTACATACACCTTACTAATTATATGACAAAATTGATGGGATAAAAGTTTTGATCATTTATGAGATTTACAAACAAATTGTAATTTCGCGGCCACATACTGTGAGTGTTGTGTGTCTAGAAAAGATGCGAGAAAATTGTGAGATAGTGAACAGTGGTACCGCAGGTGCGCATAGTAAAAGACTGCGAAGGAGGGTAGACCGATTTGTCTACCAGTAACAACTTACCCGCAAAAACTTCAGTTACTACGTGACCATGGCGCTTGCAACAGTGCCGATATATCGGAAAGTCAAAAATAAGGTACTCGTACATGGTAGAAATCCCGTAAATAACTATTCTAAAATAACTTTAGCATGGAGCATTGCATTCCGTATACTAACCAAAGAAACTCAAGGAAACACGTCTACAAGGACAAAAGACTACCATTTAAAAAAACGTTTAGAAAGTACAGTAATTACAATCAGTAGAACGTAACTGTCCGCGACGACGTCAGTCCAAGAAACACAAAGAACCTAAAAGTCATTAGTATAAAACACAAATAATACAAAGAAAGGTCAGTGTCAGATAAGTTCCTGCGCAGGGTTCCCAAACTGCACCGAAACCCCGTAGAGAATTCGTACGACGTTGAATGACCCCCATGAAAGCAATGATGCCTAAGTCCCATTTTCATCTTATTTTATGTATTATGTTAGAGCGATGGTATCTCAGTGGTTCAGAACGCGCCTTCCATACGAAGGGACCGGGTTCGAATCCGAGCATGCACCTCTGGATTTTTCAAATCTATGTGCGTATTTTTACCATAAGCACGGCGGTGATGGAAAAAATCATGAGGAAAGTGCACGTTTTAAAAGATTGCGAAGGTGAGAAGGCAGTGGCTTCATTGTAATTACCAGACTCCCCAAATCAAGAATTATGGCCCAAGCGTAACCCGAGCTCCAGAGCGACAGCTTTGGACGCAACTGGGAAATACACGCCAAGGTGAGGTTTTATGTAAGTCTTATGTGTTACCATTTATACCACGACACCATGGACGTTTTTTCTCTTAGCCTTTGCACTCATACTCATGCAAGATTCTTTTTTTTAATTTATTTATGATAGTCTCATGGTTATTACAGTTGGTATAATCGGTAACGACACAATACATAATTATTTATCTTTCTATAATAACAGAGATACATAAAACTTTGTGTGTTGCCATAAGAATTATTATATTAATTTGATTCTTCTTATCAATGTCTGTCTTTCGGATTGAAGTGCCTATAATCTTCCAGATTCGGGTAGCCCATCCTGTCAGTGGGTCTCATTTACATAAAGGTGTTTAATGACTTCCGTCGCTTCCTTGCATGGTGCTGGTTTCCTGGCCATGTTTTCCTATACCAAAAAGCCAGTGGTATTTGGAAAATTGCATAGGTATTATAAGTGAATAAACAACTGATTGAAATGCTTTAATCTAACCAGATTTGAACATTTTGACGAAGTCTCGTCAAAATGTTCAGAATCAGAAGAGAAGAAGATATTCCACAACACGAAATAATTTTTAATGCCGTATAAAAAGTAATTTTAATGCAAACTTATGATAGTTAAACTTCTTTAGAAGGAAGGCGTCACAGACGCATTACAACCTAAAGGAGTCGTAGTATGAAAAAGTTTGGGAAACTATAACACTTCGAGACGCCGAGGACGGCCTGACTCACTCGTTGGCATATTTATGTAAAGCAGATGCGTTTCATTAATTTGAATACGATTGTTTATCATCCTCTACCTTAAGGCTACTGGCTATCTATGGTCGAGAGAGAAATAAAATACCTATGCTACTTGCTTTACACCTTCATTTTCGGTCGGGAAAATTGAGTTCAAAAATTGGTTATAATAAAATAGATGATGAGACAGATGGCCACGATAATGATTAAATACTTAGGGTTTTATTCATAAACGTTAAATAAACTTTTGTTAGCTAATACGGTATTATAGAGCAGTTTTGACGTTTGAAACAAAATATGCTCATACAAAATTTTCAAAAAAAGAACGGAAACGGCTTAATAACACAGTTATAGTTAGCAAAGGTTTATAACATACATTTATGAATAAGACCCATTTATAATACCTAATTACCCAAACTATTAGCTATATTAAAAACAAGTATGCGTTGCCATAAAATCTTCATCAGTGCTAGATTTTTTCTTATAATAACATAAATTGATCGGAGTAGGTAGAGCTATTTGGGTTCATTGACCGCAAACATAGATATTAATATGGACTTGCCCCGGGATTCTGACTATGATCCCGGGATTCGAATAAATTTATTATTATTTAAGAGTTAAATATTTAATGCATTTTAATCATGCCTTTCATGATCTTCTCCATAAACGTTCGATACAACCATAATTACTTACAGTTTGTTACTTTCCATCTATGTACATCTTGAATTTCGAGAGAACAAATAAAACTTTTTTAATTAATTAACATGGTATCACAAACCGTTTATGAATAAGTTCTGATGTTAATGCTCGTATGTATAAACGAAAATGACTGTTAATAGTATAAGTAATCCTTAATCCCGGGATTCCAGGCATGTCCATATTATTTGAAAAAATCGCAAATACCAAAAATACTCCGATCACTGAACATAATTATATATTTGTGTCGTCTACAGTACCAACCTTCATAAAAATCAAAAAACATTTTGTAAGTTATTTTAGAAGGCTTTTAAATACCTAACGTGCATTTCTACCTGCAACCCTGTTTTAATCAGCAATTTACCAGACGTTGCGACATCTGTTTCTTATCCGATCAACATCGAAATCGCCCTTCAACTCCGAACGAAGTTCAAGTGTTGGCGAAAACAGAAATCGGTCAAGTGATTAGCGCGTGGGAGGAGGTCGGGAGACGACAAACCAGTTTACAAGTTGAGTTGGCAGCACGAAGCAAAAAAGATACACTTGCCTGCACTTGTGACAGAAAGGCGGTCACAATTTCTAGAATTGAAACGATCCTAAGATAGGTTTTTACAACAAAAATTTAGAGTCCCTTTCCAAACTGAAGGCCTTTTAAAGCAGACGTTACGACCGAATCGGAGTTTCCCTCTCTTCCACACGCGTTGTGTCTCTTTAGTTTGGATGCGACAGGAATATTTTCGTTCGTTACGGGACGGCTTCAAATTAAGCCACCTGGATCAGTTTGTTAAGGATTTGAGATGACAGATTACAGTACTCATTCAGAATGACCAGAAATAAAATTGTTTCTTTTTTGGATTTGTAGTCGTATAGTTAAGTCAAATTAATATATCATGCTTTGCACGATGCTTATACCACATCTGCAATTTTATAAACATCTTGAAAACCACTTAGCTAAACTACGACATTGTAGTTAACATCCAGCTCGGTCTGAATGGTCGGTAATCACGACATAACTATGAGTGATATCAGGCATCCTTCACTGGTGTCCAATTACATGTATTGCAAATGTTGCAATACTTGCAAGTCATCGTTAGCTAAATGTTGAATGAGCTGAAGCCAGAGACAAAGAAGAAGAAATGTAGCCAAAAAGAATTGGGCGTAAAACTGACTTTTAACGAATTTTAAAAGAAAATGGTCTTTCCAGGTGACCAAAAAATTGTAAATTTCCCGAAATAGTTAAAAATTCCCAAAAATTGGGTTCTTGCAAAGTATCCCAAGCTGTCTACAGTGACCCCGACCCGGTTCTAAGGGATAGTTATAAGGGATACTGGGTGCGATTTACGAGCTCTTCCGAGTAAGGAGAAAAGTTCAAAAATTATAATAAATGTTAACTTAAAAACAACCAGAGTTTGTGGGTTGTGAAAATATCCAAATTTTGGGAGTCATAAGACTCTTTAGGTAAATCCGCCACTGCTAGTATTCAGGCACTCCCATCCGAGGTGCATCTAGCTACAAATATTTATGGAATTGTATCAATGTTACTGATAAGGAAGAAGAATCTACACCGCACTTGGTTGATTTGTCGCCGACAGTACACTCTCGCGGTAGACACCCTTTCTCGGCAACTTACTAGATTTCACACTTCCTGTTTTCTCGGATACTATAGAACTTTTATTAATTATCAACTTATTTATTGAAGGAGAAAGCTACTTTTAATTATTCTGGTTTTATTAGGTTTCATTGCTAAGAAAATCTGGTATACATTTAAAACGCCTTTCTACTCTCTAAAAGCGTTTGAACATAAGTAGGTACATTGTCATGGTTCTAAACCAAGATTTTCCATTCAAGCTATGGAAACCAGAAAAAGTAGTCATACCACTAACTTTTGATTCATGAAGGTCGTGAGTTCGATTCCCACTCTGGACCTATTTGTGTAATGAACACTTGTGTTTGTTAGTATTTTAATTCGTCTGTTGTCTAATATTCATATACTTAGTAGGAATCAGTTCAATTAGTAAGTTGTTATAAACAAATAAACTAACTAAACTAAATTTAAACACAGAGTCCATAGGTGTTAGTAACAATATTCCCTTACAAACTATGTTAGTACATATTTCTAGCAGTAACATAATATTAAAAAACTTCCTTTATTTTTCTTCCCCTAAATAAATTAAATTAAATTAATTCCCCCCGTAAGCCCCCAAACCAAATGTTCCCATCACACTCGCCGCATTACCACGCTGAATAGCGATGGCCAGCCTCTGTCAATTAAAACTAAAATAAATTAAAAAAAAACATATTAATAGGTATATTAATATGTTTTTTATTTATTTTATTATCTATCTGTATTTAGTTAGGAATTTCAATCTGTTCACAAAATGACGTTTACTTATACATGACAGCCTCGATGGCGCAGAGGCAAGGGGTTACGTGCGACCCACCTGTGCGTGCGACCATACGCGGAAGGTCTGGTTAGGTCTGGGTGTGCTGGGACTTCATCATCTGTAACTCATAGTACAGAGAATGCCCTAGTTTGGGACTAGATGACGCATGGTTTTAGTAGTAAATGCTACGTTTATTTTTATGTATGTACTAGGTATCCTTGATTCTCGTGATTGTAGGCCAAGATACACTTCAAGTCGCTTAGCCAGCGTAGTAAATATGTGTGAGATTTCTATCTTTAAAGTAAAGTAAAGTATATCAGCCTATAAACTGTCCCACTGCAGGGCAAAGGCCTCCATCCTAGAAATGAAGTTATCGCTACTATGATGCGATTTAATTACCACGCTTGCCAAATGCGGATTGGTGATCACAAACCCGAGCTATGTTCGCAAAATTCGAAACATACTTTTCGCTCGACCCGGAAATCGAACCCAGGATCCCGAGATAACGCCCCCGGTACTTAAACCACTAGACCAACAGGGCGTATACCGTATTCCATGACTTAAAGCGACGGATAACTAGCGACACCATTCGTTTTTAATTGTTAGCTACTAAACCAGATCTATTTTAAACAATTTCGGGATTACAGCCTCTCGGCAAACACTTATACTATTTATTAATTAACCATGCACAAGTTTTGGGTCCGTTATTGTACGCGAAAAATTTATTACCGCCAAAAGCGGCCACTTTTAGCGTGAATCAATTTTTCGCGTACAAATGTTAGGTCCGCATTTGTGCATGGTTATTTAATAAATAGTATAAGTGTTTGCCGAGAGGTTGAAACCCCTTTAATTGTTTAAAATAGATCCGGTTTAGTAGCTAACAATTAAAATCGATTGGCGTCGCTAGTGTGTCCTACCCGTCACCTTAACTTATCTTTGTATTTCTTATATATCGGTAACTCAAAAATAATGTACTTACATGTTAGAAATCTCGGAAATAGTAAGTATTCTAAATATGTAATTTGCAAATCAACATTTTTTTAAAGTTTTCTAGCATTCCGTGCAATTTCTTCCACTTGAATCCGCTCATGATGATGTGGACGATAAGCAAAAACTGAGTTAATCGTATGCAACAGGAAATTATAATTGTGGTCGGATAATTTCATAGCTGTTTTACATACTCACTGATCTAGATTCCTTGTTTGTGCATAGTCTAAACCGCACGAGAATCCGGCGAGGGCCGCTGAGCACTAACGGAGGTGGGTAGTGCTGCCTGTTAGACGCCGATTTATTAGTTTTTTTATGTCATCGGTGACAGACGAGTAGACGGATCACCAGATGGTAAGCGATTGCCGCCGCCCATGGACACCATGTGGTGTCACAAGTGCGCTACCAACCTTTCCCCCGGATTGGGCCTGCGGCACCACAGCACAGTGCCGCTTCACGCCGGCCAGTATGTGACCTTATAACAGTGATCTCCTAAATTCTGAATGTCGAGTCCTTGAAATATTCTTGTAGCTTCGTTCTCAGCTTTTTCCATTTAGTTCGGTTTTCGGCTGTCCTGTGGGCGGTTACGGCGGGGAGCCCAGTGAGCGTCGTTGCTTGGTCACCGCCGACTGAGAGACCGGCCGCGAGGTCTCTTCCCCTTTACTTTGCATAGTACCATGGAGACCGTGAGATTAATAAAACAATTTAATTTAATTTTCGGAACGAAGATTTTCATCAGAGAGAGAGAGATTTATTTACCCAGAAAGCTAGTCATCATTTCATTTCAGACAATAGACGTCCACTGCTGGACATAAGCCTCCCCTAATGTTCTCCACACAGATCGGTCCTGTGCCGCCCGCATCCAATGGATTCCCGCGATCTTCACCAGATCATCGGTCCACCTTGTGGGGGGGCTGCCACGGCTGCGACTTCCTGTACGTGGCCTCCACTCGAAGACCTTTCCGCCCCAACGGCCGTCTGTTCTCCTCGCGGCCTCGCTGTGTGCCCTGCCCATTGCCACTTGAGGCATGCAATCCTTTGGGCTATGTCTGTGACCTTAGTTCTCCTGCGGATCTCATCATTTCTGATACGATCACGCAGGGAGACTCCGAGCATAGCCCTCTCCATTGCTCTCTGGGTAAGAAAGCTAGTAGACACAATTAATTATAAATTATTTTTGACTTTAAAAAGGACTGTAGGAAGGCAGTCTTTGCTTTTTCCCTACAGCAGAAAAATATTTTATTTCAGTGCATAGGAAGACTCATATAGTGCATAGACATGCACTGAAATATTTAGACCTCTATATCCCCCATAGACTATCATCCTTAATCTACACGACTGTGGGAGAGGCATGCTTCAGCACGAATAGGCCGGTTCGATCAGAGTGATACAGCCTCACAGAACCAAACAACGCTTGCAGTGGTGGTCCAATCGGGAGGGAAGGGAGCGCACTTGTCACTCCCTGGTGATCCAATGACTCCCTGGTGGAATCCATTAGCTTATCATCTGGTGCTCGTCTGCTACCTCACATAAAAAAATAAGATATAGTATAAATTATTATACCTACGTATTTACAACAACTATAAGTAGGTACCATTTGCTGGCTGCGCAAGGGTTCCGGGTTCGATCCCCAGGGTCGGGCCAAAAAATCGTACCTAAGTTTTCGGTGAGAAATTCTTAGTGTCAGTCCGGAGTCTGGAAGTTGGCGGTCTTGTACCCCCGTGCCTCGGAAAGCCGTTGGTCCTGCGCCCAATCCCTGTCCGGTCGTGTCACCCTGGTGTCCCATCGAAATACGAGGGTAAGGGAATAGAGAGTGCACTTGTATATAGCACTATAATATATCCTGCGTGTGTCGCTGATCGTTGAGATTGGCCGCCGTAGCCGTAATCGGTTGGAAGATATTAAGTACCATTTGCATTGGCGGCAACCCTTGTGTATGCGAAACATAAATAACGGTGACATTAGTGGTTAGAATCCGATCAGTTATCTGATTGATCTAATCAGTAAGAGCATGCTAATGTCCATACCTCCCGTGAAATCGCTAACTAGAGAGTGCGCAATGGAGCGGCAAATGTGGTCAACTGGATGTCCCCAGCTTCGATGAAACCGAACGCTTATAATCTCCATGGGTGGTATAGTGGCCTCATTTTTATGAGATAGGGGGCTGACAAGCAAACGGATCACCTGACGGTAGGTGAATAGACTCATGGACACCTGGAGCCCAATTCTCTTGCTCATGACATTTATTTTCATACGACATATATCATTAAAACATAGTTTTTTTGTATGGTTTTCAAGTGATATCCGCCATGTTCTCAAAATATCATAAGCACGAGAATTGGGCCCTTGCTTCACCAGAGGAGTCACAAGTGAGATCTTTTTTTGAAGGTTTGTAGGTTTTTGGTCTGGAAATACCGCAGGGAATAAATAAGTAAACATTTATTGACCACAGACACGAAATACAATCACAACAAGAGTTAAGATACAGACAAAATACAATAACAGACATTCCACAATGAGACAAAAGTAAGTAGTTCATTACAAAGTTTTGTAGTGCGAGGCAAAAAGTTTTTTGAGAATCTCACAGCACAGTTAAAGTACCCTGTCTCTTCAAAAGAGATGACATGAATATGGTTCTCACTCTGGACATGCATTGTGAGTAGGTATATAAATAGATAGATACTCTTTATTGCACAACATACAAAACTTAAAAGCTAGGTATACAGAGATACAATTGTTGATATTTGTGTTCCCTTCATTGATTCTGAATATTCATAATAACACACACGCTTAAGCTTCTTACTTGGCGGTGTTATCGTTCATACTTTGCTGATATTATCTGAAATTAGTAAATATTGCAGTCTAACACTAGTTTAGGCCACGCATAGTTTTGGTATCTACGAGTGGCCATCAGGATATGTCGTACCAAACTCATCAAGACCTTTAGACAAAATATAATAATAATCATAATAATTTATTGTGGATGTGTTCCACGTGGTGCAAAGTGGTGATACATCGTTTATACATACGCGCTACTGTGACCTGCCTCTTAAAGGCGTACAAAATATTTTGCCAAAGCTTATCCAATCCAATCAAATTATCCAACATATCGTTATTTTTTTCAATCATAATTACTTACCTACATCTTAGTTTTATAATCATCAATAGACCTACCGAAGAACTGTCTAATGTAAGGAAAGAATAATAACCTAATTGTTTTTCCAAAATTGCTCTTTTCTATTTTCTTTTCTAATTTTAGTAATAGTCATGACCGGCATAGTCATTTAAATTGGCAACAAAAACAATTGAATAAGAAATTAATGATAAACATCATTAGGTAGGACCAAACTAGAAGTCATTATGATTCCTATAAACAGAAAACTTTGTGGGACTTTTACATAAACGACATCTATTTAATTAGGTAATCGTTTCCAGTTTATGTATTGACGTAGACCAATCACTCCTGTAGGTATAAACTTCTTTTACAACAAAAAAATATTAACTTGCTGTTAAATTGTGGTTTCATTGTAGTCGTGCAAAGGAACGCTCGTAAAAAGTTGATAGATTTTGAACGCTATTGTGCTCGGAAAGTCTGTTAGCACGTCCAAAGACCAATCTGTGGATAACTACTTCGTATAGATTGAAACTCGATCGCTCTACAATGCCACTCACAGGTTCCTATCTCCTTAAGGGCTTGTATTTTAGGATCGAAATTGCGTGAAGGGTTGCAAGGATGGTGGTATACAAAATCGATATAAGGATCGTTTAAATCGTTGCACAAAAAGCGGCCTCCGCAGCCGGCAAGGCTGTCAAGCCGGTTCTCTGGGAGTCTCGATAAATGCTCGTTACATACTTTCGAAAGACCGATATAGGATATACGTAGGCACCTACACGTAAAATATCTGCAGATTTAGATCATGCAGGACTCTTTATTAGTCATAGTACTCGCTTGAACCAGCACCGTGATATACTTAGGAACTATTTTTTATCTGTACTTACCTTTTGATTAAATTGACTATAGTTATCTGTCTAACCAATAGTCAAAGTGACAGCGTCAAAGTGACGTAATTCCTTGTTATACTATTGGTTAAGCTAACCATTGTTCAAAAAACACATTTCAGCGATATTGACCATTACTATTTTTTTAAACCATTAGTTCAGTTTGACTACGGATCAAAAATCGGCCCTTAAAGCCTCATAGTTCATTGAAAACGTGTATCAATTCCATAAATCTATACATAAGGTGCCTATATTTAATTGAGCTCATGCTCTATACAAAGATATTGTGGTCCAGCTTTTTATTAATAGATTATGCAACTGGAAATCAATGTATTCAAAAGTTTAATTCTAAAAATTAATGCATAAAATATTATCGTTTCCATTAGGTTAACAAGAATATTATCTTAGCCAAAAGCTTTCTATTTCACTTCAACGACACTAATGTCAACATGAATATAAAAAACATGCTATAAATAAAACCATAGAGGTGTTATCCACATAAACGGTTACATTCATTGAATGAATGTTGCTTACTCTATTTTCTTGCCCGTTCTATAATTTATTCAAAACTACCGGACCATTTACATAAAACAACAAATCTCTGCCTAGTTTTGCCGTTTTATGTCGAGACACCGCTTAAAAACGTTCATGTTTATGCATAGGAATACGCCTTCTGTCCAAGGGTGTAACTAATTTAAATGAGTGTCTATATTGATATTTTCTTTTATTTATCTAAATTATTTTGTCACGTTGTTAATATCTTTTGTAAAAACCATCTGTGTGTTAGTACTACCACAATCTGTCACATTTACAACTAATTACTTAAGTATTTGGTTCAATATCAAATAAAGAAACAGAAACATTATTTATTTGCATAATACACATTTGATACATAGATGGTATGAAAAGTTTCAGAGTCACGGTATTCAGCCTGCCAGCAGGCGCGCAAATGGTGTTGGTATGACAAAATTCATTAGTCCTACCTAAAAGATTACATTGATAAATCTAAAATTAACAATTTATAATTTAAAAAAAAACTTTACATGAAAATCTAAAATTAACAATATACTTATACTTACATCGAATTATGTAGTGACTAATATTATTTATTTCTTAATATCTATGAAGTTATTTTACAGATCTAATAGGTATATTTTATAAGGTTTTATGAGATCAGGTGAGAGTTTAGAGAAGAAAGTTAACTAAGTATACACTTATCTGAATTTTAAGAAACAGTCAGTTCAGGGTAAGATGGCAACCAATTTATGACCATATTCTCATATATTTCCGTACATTCTACTACATAGTAGTTACTCGTATTAAATGAGCTTACATTTACAAAAGAAAATGAGAATACTTAAACCAAAAACTACAGATCATTTCTTATTATGATGTTGGTACTACCTAATAGCCCAGGGCCCAGATGATTTTACAATCTAGAAATATAAAACAATACGTGTGAAAATTAGTTTTTCATGAATTAAATAAGACGTAAGACAATTTATAATACTAAATAATACTAATTGAACTGACGATTAAATTCGGTTCTAAAAGATTTTTTCTGATAAGTACTCCTGTATTTATAGAAGCCATCAACGTGATTGTATGAATATGTATGTAGTAGTGCCTATAAATTTAATAACAGCCGAGTAGAGCTGCCGATAATGTCTGCTCGTTAAACAGAAAAGTGGTTATGTGTAGCAATTTTCCGTAGAAACGTTAAGTATAGCATTTTTTTCAAAAAGTATATTATTCGAATGATAATAGTTAACATCCAATTTTAACGAATAATTTTGTAAAAGCCACTTGGATAGTTATGTAATAATACTCAATGTTTATATATCTAATGGTCTCTACTTCTCATGATGTAATACAAGTTATATAATTTGAAGTTACCTAGGTACTTATAAACAATTGAAAATGTGGGTAGTCACCTGTCCAAGTCAGTCAAAGTAAGTAACTGTGGTTCCCCTGTCTAAGGGTTGCGAAAGTCTGGCGGCAGTCATCATCATCATCATTTCAACATAGGCCTCCCCCAATGTTCTCCACACAGATCAGTCTTGTGCCACCCGCATCCAATAGATTCCCGCGACCTTCACCAGATCATCGGTCTACCTTGGGGGCCTGCCACGGCTGCGACTTCCTAAACATGGCCTCCACTCGAGGACTTTTCCACCCCAACGGGCGTCTGTTCTGGTCACTATGTGCCCTGCTCATCGCTACTTGAGTCATGCAATCCTTTGGGCTATGTCTGTGACCTTAGTACTCCTGCGGATCTCATCATTTCTGATACGACGACGTAAGGAAACTCTGAGCATAGCCCTCTCCATTGCTCTCTGGGTGACTTTAAGCCTCCTTAATCGCCACATTGTAAGCGGCCACATTTCGGTTCCATATGTCATCACTGCACTGCTGTTGGCGGCAGTCGCTTCATTGTAATTACCAGACTCAGCGAATCCTGGATCACTTTCAAACGTACCCCGGGCTCCAAAGCGAAGGATTTAAAGGCAACTGGGGAATGCAACTGTTTACGCTGAGATGATGGTGATGATGCAGAATTAGAATAATACTCTGATTCCTACATTAGTTGCATAGAAGCATCTCGTGGGCCAGTATGGCAGTACCAACGGAAGTGATGCCTTGACATCGCGTCCGTTGTAATTGCAACGTGGGCTCTCCTTTTGCTTACTATTAGCCTGAGGAGAGCCAATATACAGTGTCCCTAAAATAAGTTGAGGATAGCCTCCAGCAATAACTATTGTAACTACATTCAATAGGCTAATGAATAAAATCGCTTACTAATACTTCATGATATCAGAAATACCTATACAAAACAATAACTACGATTTTAATATGTAAGTACCTAATAGAAACTAGTTTCTATTCAAAGTGACCTAGTAGATATTTATTCAAAAGAATACATACAATAATAGGATTTAGCTTGATAGCAGCTAACGATTTTATTAACACCTTGTACGAAATTATAGCTAAGTTATAAAAATTTATAGCTCTTTTTATTTCAAAGACATAAAAATGAGTAGGTATGCTCCAAAATAAAATTTGGTAAAAATATAAGTACTCGCTGACATTTTATGACTTCGTAAAATCTATTTATGTACCTACTGTATAAACAATTCCAAATCACACTAACTTAATTCGCATAATTGCTGAAATACTAAATGTACTCGTAGTTAAACTAGGTACGCACCTACTTAGGTAGGTAAGTAGCTTATTAATCAACTTTCAAGAAAAAAATAATTGACTTAAAAAAATATATAGGTAATAACCCACTTGAGGAGGTTAGCATAAATTGATTCGACATAGATGGTTTTGAATGTAAAAAGAAAAGTCCAGGGTTATTGAAAACTCTGGTTACATCTTCGTGAGCATTGACTAAGGTATGTACAGACTCTCACCATAATGTCAAACGCATTTACAAAGTAAATGGGTAACGTGTAGGTACTATTATACTGCACAACTAACATATGTATAAAGAAATTTTAAAGAAATCATTAAAGCAAACTATTTACTTTTCATGCAAAAGTGTTTAATCTTCTGATCAATGTAGTTTTACAATATTTCTTCGGAATATTGTCTTATGAAATAAAATTAGTATATCGGGGTTAAACTCGACGAAAATAAAAATAAAATTGTATTGAATGCAATAAATTTGACGAAAAACTTCTGGAGATCATATCTTATCTAATTTATTCTCCACTGTACATGTACTTTAATGAGTAATACCCAGTTCCTAATCGGAAATATGCGGATATTCCTGGAGCGTCGCGGGCGCACGCTCGGCCTCATTCCACTTGCCTCATCACCTTGGGCCGCTCACCGTATCTCGAATGCAATCGTTACGTATTTCAGCTAATTAACACACTTCCTGCGTCACGCTACGTGCTTTACGACCCCTGAAGCTTCGAGCAATAAAACTAACACGTATTATTTCTATTACACAAATACACTAATACTTGAGCATTTATGAACGGATTGGGCAATAAAGATTTAAAGTGAAGGCTCCGAGAGCAAATTGCAGCGAATTATACCCATCGGCAAGGTAAACTTGGGAAGCCAATTCATAGGAAGGTGCTACCTACAGTCTTCTCTACCTAAGTGCAGCTTATTCACAGGAAGTACCTTCCATGGGTCTTTGATAATTCATTCATTCGTTCATAAGGCTACATCCACACACGACTGAGTATAGATCTCTTCTTTATTACGTCACTCCCTTCTGTCCTCTGCCAGCCTTATCGATTGTTTCCCCACTGCAATTACAATATCGTCGGACCATCGGGCAGGTGGTCTACCCACAGGACGTCGCCTTTTGATGATACCAAAATGAAACTTATCCCCAAAACGAAAATGAGCCAGCTTAAGACAAATCTCCAGAGCTCCCTGGAGACTAAATACGAACCGGTTATCCAGTCGAAATATATCCTAAATACAATTGTATTCATATTGTATTCATTCGGTCATGACTTACGGTGCCGAGACGAGGACACTCACGGCTGGAGTAGTCCACCGGTTCAAAGTTGCTCAAAGAGCTATGGAAAGTGCTATGCTCGGAGTATCTCTAAAAGACCGCATCAGAAATGATATAATCTGACAGAGAATCAGAGTCACCGACATAGCCCACCGAATCAGCAAACTGAAGTGGCAGTGGGCTGGTCACATTAGCCGCAGAACTGACAGCCGTTGGAATCGCACAGTCCTTGAGTGGAGACCGCGACTCGGTAAGCGTAGTGTTGGGCGCCCTGCAACAAGATGGGATGATGACATTCGAAGGCTGGCTGGTGTGGGCTGGATGAGAGTGGCCGAAAATTGGGAGCAGTGGCGTGCATTAGGGGAGACCTATGTCCAGTAGTGGACGAGTGTGGGTTGCTGATGATGATGATGATAACACTTGTATTAAATTAAGGGTCCGCCCTCAGCACAGTAATAATACTCGTTCATTATTATCCAAGAGGCCGCGAAACGTGACTCACAAAATAACATAATAAGAATACTTTCAAGGCCTCTATCAGCTCTCCGTACAAGTACCTACTCACGATTATTTAGTGGCATGATCATTTTTTTTACTAGTTACTAGACCAGAGTACAGCAAAAAGCAGTGAGCCAACTTCATCTTTATATTAAACCTACGTAGGTCTGTACTGCTAACTGCTGGCCTACCTTTCGCTGTCCCTATGTATGCATATATCTTTAAAACTACGCAACGGGCTTTTATACGGTTCTTTTTAATAGATGAAGGATATAAAGAGGAAGGTTTACATGTATAATAATAATAATAATATCCTCCAACTGATTACGGCACCACGTATGCAGGATATATTATAGTGCTTAAGTGTGTGCGCAAACACAAATGCTCTCTCTATTCCCTTACCCTCATATTCCCCATCATTCTTAATATTATTATGATCACTGATATATACATATAACAACACCCGTGCGAAGCCGGGTCAGGTCACTAGTATGACGTAATTATCAACAGAACACAATGATTGTGTGCTCTACCTCATCGCGTCAGTTTCTGCGATGCTGAGGATGGTCGTGAAGGTTTGGTCGTTCCTTACTCTCTAAATTATAAACTGCAATAAGCTCAGGCTTATTTGAGATTTTAATAACCTACAACAAGAAGGTTAAGTAGGTATAAATATTCGACAATGACGAAAAGGAGCCTACTTACTCTAGTTTTCAAAGTGAATGCTATATTAACATAACTACATGATAAGTTACCAAGATTTTTCAAATTTCTACGATTCCTAAAATAACACGTAGATATCGGGTATTCCTAGACATTTGGCAGATTTATGGTAATTGAAGATAGGTACTTTAAGAAAACACCTCTTCTAATCACATCGATTGTCAAGCACTGTTTGTATCGTTATCTATAAAACCCTCATAGGACCCCAAAAAATCACACGAATAGGTAAGACTGCGTTTCCACAGAAGTGGAGTTGCGCGGAATTTGAAAATTGACCAATCACATTGTTCAAAATACACATCTCATCTATTTTAAGCAATGTGATAGGTCAATTTTTATGTCTCCGCTTAACTCCGCGCAGCTCCACTTCTGTGGAAACGCAGAGTAAATAATATAAGTTTACTGCTTTTCCATTCTCCACTGTGCCATAAATATCTTTTTTACCCCTTTTTGCTTTTACGATAAATATCGAATGTTTTAAAAAGTTTATTATGTACTCTGATTTGATAGTCAGGTAATGACGTACATTTTCTAATTTTATGCTTTAATTGTTATAGTTTTGGCAGTCAGGCATGCTTACGGCTACACACACATCAACCTACATGCAAAAAAAGCGGTAATGTGTGTGCTTTACTGAACATTAACCTGTAGTTTGTAAATAAACGGTAGGGTAGTTCTGTATGTATTATTTATTGTTTTTATTTTTTACTTAAATCGTAGTTTGCTTTTATCCTTCTATGTAATGAAAAACATGTTAATTAAGTAATCAGTTCTTTTGTGTGTTCTTTTGTTTGCCTGAAGTGCAAGTTCAACCTAGTTCAGGCAAAGAATAACCTAGGTCTAGTTTTTTTTTTTATGTAATATGTTAAATGTAATATTTGTGTGCATGAACATGTCTATTTTTATTGGTCTGGGTGTTCCTATTAATTATAAGTATGTACAAAACAATCGCCCTGTTGGTCTAGTGGTATAAGTACCAGGCCGTGATCTCGGGGTCCTGGGTTCAATTCCCGGATCGAGCGAAAACTATGTTTCGATTTTTTCGAACATAGCTCGGGTTTGTGATCACCAACCTGCATTTGGCAAGCGTGGTGATTAAGCCTAATCCCATCATAGTAGCGATGACTTGACTTCTATGATGGAGGCCTTTGCCCTGCAGTGGGACAGGTTATAGGCTGATACTTTATGTACAAAAGAAAAGTATTATAAGTATATATTTTTGTAATTACGCTGTTGGTTTTTATATCCGTAACACAGGTGCTTGAGCTACCTATCTCGGAGTCAGATCAATGTATGTGATGTTGTAAAATATTTATTTCATTTATTTATTTAATCTAAGTTATCTGCCCTTATTTTACTGAATAAACAATTCATTTATTTATTATAATTGTTTAGGGTATTTTTATAAAATTATGCATTGTGTTTTATTTTATAACTCGGCTAGTATTTAGTACGACACTGTGTCTGTGTGTGTGCGTGTGTGTGTGTGTATAGGATTCGGTTAAAAAACCGTCGGTGCTCGTAATTTTCAAAATTTAAAGTAAATAGACTAACACTATTGTAGTCATTAAACTTATATGTTATAGTAGTAATTACAATGGCACTTTGCAAAATTAAAACCTTTTAAGAGTCTGCGTCGTCTTTCTAATCAATTTAAAATTTCAGGTCAAACATAAGCGGCAGCGATAAGCGTATCGAGCTACAATCAAACAAATAATCCCGTCCATATTATGTAGTCATAATTTATCTAGGTGACAGAAAAATAAAAATTATGTGACAATTTTGAATTAGATAAATAGAAAACCCTTTATGTAGGTACAACAAGTTCTTCTTTAATTCATTGCCATTAGGTTTTCATGACTGCACCGAATAACATTCCTACTCCCAAGAAAAGCTGGTGCCTACTATAATAATCATTATAGATATCCTCCAACCGATTTCGGCTAAGGCGGCTAATCTCAACGATCAGCCACTTACGCAGGATATATAATAGTGCTCAAGTGTATGCGCAAACACAAGTCGACTCTCTACGCCCTTGCCCTCATATTCCGATGGGATACCAGTGATACACTACCGGAGAGGGATCGGGCGCAGGACCAACGGCATAACGTGGTTTCCGAGGCACGGGGGGACCGCCAACTTCCAGATTCCGGGCTGACACTGAGAATTGCTTAACAGAAAAACTCAGGTACAAATTTTGGAAAGACTCGGGGATCGAACCCGGGACCAAGCGCAGTCGTCGCTTTAAAGTGCGACAATGAGGCAGTCAACTGCACTATGTATTATAATAATAAAAAGAGATGTATTTACAAAACTAACACTTTCCAAACATACAACTAACAATTTAATATTGAGTCCATTAAATAACTCAAACCCAAACTCTTATTACGGAGCCTATAATGAACGACCTAATCGATTATTTAACACGCCCAAAAGGTTACTTAAACCTAAAGACCTACTCTGAAGCCAAATCTTTAACCCCGTCTTTTTCAAATACGCTGTTTCTCTTTTGTTTGGATGCGACAGTTATATCTTCGTTCGTTACGAAAACGTTTAGTTGTAGGCCCTCTTGTTACGTCACATGATTTAGTTAATCTCACTAATTGTGGGCACAAAAACTGAATTAGAAACACGATGCAGTGAGGCCTGTCGGTGAAACATGTCTTCATAGTTATCAGACTATGTCGTCATAATCGTTGCAAGCAAACAAAAAATCCGCGAAACACTCCATGCTACATTTTTCATCCGCATCGTTGGACCACACACTAAATTACATTAATTATAATTATATATTGTTTTAAACGTACATGGTCACAAACAACAGAATAGTTTTTACGAGATTTCTACCATGTTACCTTCCTTTTTGAGTTTCCGATATTACGGCGCTGTTGCAAGCGCCGCAGATATTATATACTTATACTTATTACTAAAGGTATCGACTGCCTCGGTGGCGCAGTGGTTAATGGGTCCCACTTTAAAGCGACGTCTGCGCGTCCAACCCCTGGGTCGGGCTAAAATCTCTAACTGAGTGTTTCTGTTAAGAAATGTTCAGTGGCAGCCCGGAGTCTAGAAGTTGGGGGTCTTGTACCCCCGTGCCTCGGAAAGCACGTTAAGCCGTTGGTCCTGCGCCTGATCCCTCTTTGGTCGTGTCACAGTGCTGTCCCATTGAAATATGAGGGTAAGGGAATAGAGAGTGCACTTGTGTCTGCGCAAACACATGTGCACTATAATATGTCTTGCGTCGATGGACAATCTCTGAGATTGGCCGCCATGACCGAGATATCGGTTTGGATTTCCGATATTTCGGCCAGTAACAACTTACCCGCAAAAACTTTAGTTTTTCCGTGACCGGCGCTTCCAACAGCGCCGAAATATCGGAAACTCAAAAAGGTAGGTATCAATCAGCCTATCGCCGTCCACTGCTGAACGTAAGCCTCCCCCAAAGAGCGCCAACCAGCCCAGTCCTGAGCGGTCCGCATCCAGCTCACAACAGCCATCTTTCTCAAATCCTCAGTCCATCGCGCCGCAGGGCGTCCAACACTGTGTTTGCCCACGTGTCGACCGCTCCACTCCAGTACGTGTCGACTCCATCTTTTTCAGTGCGTCTAGAAACATGACCGGCCCATCTCCACTTCAGCGTGCTGATCCTGCGTGCAATGTCCATAACTTTAGTTCTCTGACGAATAACCTCGTTACGAATTTTATCCATCAGAGAGACTCCAAGCATAGTACCTAAGCTCCATTGCCCGCTGAGCTACTTTAAACTTGCGGATCAGCCCCGCAGTCAGCTTAGTCAAAAGGTAGGTAGCATGGCAGAAATCTCGTACCTATAATAGTATTAAATTAATAAATAAAATAAAACATCATCTAAATTTGCTTATCAACAGAGGACGGAATTAGGTAGAGCTATTTTGGTAGTTGCATGGAAATTTATTAGGTAAGTGACTTGGAATGCACCCACAGCCCAAACTACTCAGCCTAGAAACTTGAAATTTGGGAAGGAGGTTCATTTAATAGTCTTTCCTTTAATAGAAAGTGATCACTAAGAAGGGATTTTTGAAAATTCAACCCTTAAGGGGGTAAAAAGGGAGCTAAAAGTGTGTATAAAAGTCCACCATCTTTGGTGATAGAAACGTGAAAATTTGTATTCAAACTAATAATTTGAAATAAAAAGTAAACCATTTATAAAGTTTTTTGAAAATCATTTGGGGTGAAATAGGGGAAATGCCATCTAATCTAAAGGGGGTTTAGTTATTTTAAAGAAAAATGTTCAAAATCGCTATACGTTCTCCTTGTTTTAATCCAAGAACAAGTTGTTTTAACATTTTTACAAATTCAACCCTTGAAGGGGTGAAAAGGGGGTTTAAGTTTGTATGGAAGTCCGTCATCTTTGATGTTGGGAAAGTGAAAAATTGTATAATATACGTATAACTTAAGTAAAAAGTAATTCATTTAAACGTTTTTGGAGAATCATCCTTTGAGGGGGTAAATTAGGGGATGAAATGCAGTATGGGGGATTAGACAGTTTAAAAGTGAGAATCTTAAAATTGATGTTTGGGCACCGGTTTTGAATAAAAAAGTGACTTTTAAACTTTCAACCCCTAAGGGGAAGTTAAGCGGGTTTGAAGTTTGAATAAAGACTTTTGTATTAAAGACTAAAACTGCGTCAGTAACGCCGCGCGCGCACTTTAGTATTATTATAAAACCCCTAGGTCCCCCATATCACTTTGAAGAACCCGAAGTTACTCCTGATTCACGAATCAGGAGTAACTTCCTTTAGACCCCGTGGGGTCTAAAGGATTTTTGCATTAAAATTTACGTTTTAATCAAGGATTTTTTTTCTCTTATTTAAAATTAATCTCGGTATTCAAGTCATATCCACTTTATGCTTTCGCTGCACGGAAACCAACTAAGTACGACTTCTCGTACCCCCCTCTCGAAAAATTGACTTTAAACTTTTGAATCGAGAATTGTCTTTGCGCTGATGATTTCTCCCGACACGAAGACACGACGACAAAGTACAATAATGCCATGCCAAAATGGGTAAATGCTCCCGAGACATCACGACACGACAATAGGAAGATTCGATCTGGCAACCCTAATTGCCCAAATAATGCCATCATACCTACATAACTCTTAAACCTGTCGTGATGTCTGCACATGCCAAATTAACTCTGTCGTAAAATTGTCAATTTATCGTCAATAAAATTACTGTCATTAGATTATTATGGGTTATTCATTCGTGACAATAAGTAGGTAAGTTGAAAAAAGTAATTTTGTCGAGACGGCTTTCGAAAAATATCATTTTGTGACTCGTATCCAAACGACAGCAATTAAGACAATCAATATCAAATTAGGCTCAAGTTACACGGAAAACAAACACAAACGCTGTAAATCAATTGCAAAATAGGTGATTGAAAAATCATACTTCGGGGTGAAAGTAACTATAAAGTAGGTAAATAAGTAACGCTCTAATTGATGCACGCCGCGGCAACAATCCGATTACTGACCCTTCGTAAACCTGCGTTAGGACTCGTAAACCTGCGTTAGGACGCCATTTAGCTTAAAATTGAATCGCACAAAAAATATAAGCAGCAGTCAAGTTATTAAACTGTTTTGATTTCAGTTGCATAAGTCATAGAACAGGCAATTCCGGAAAACGCTACCAGATGGCGCGACGCAGTGCACTCTACACAAATTTCTGACTTCTGCAATGCAGCGAGCAATGTGCAGCTAGTATCGGTTGTGGTTTTGATTATTTGCAAATACACACAATGGGAGGCCTCGCCACTGATTGTAAGGTAAACAATTAGTGAACATTTACCGAAAGCGAGTCGGTGTTGCGGCGACGTGGCCGCGGGGGGCGCCGCCGGCACTGGCAAGCATTGACCAAGCACGCAGCCACGCACTGCGCTCCGACGACTTGCCGCAACATTCTTAGCGTAAAAGTTAACGTGGATGGTTTACTCTATGTAATTTGCGATGTTAAAGTTGATATTTCCAAGTTTTCCCTTCGAACAACATTGTGCGAACGACTCAATTTTACCGAACTACGACAGTGCTGAAAACGATGTGTGTTACTGATGTTTCGGCAGAAATGTTTCCAACAAATGAGATGGAGATAGAAAAATTATTGCTGGATACAATTAGTGAGTATAAACATAAATTTAACTTTCAACTGCTTTTCTTTTCATTATCACTATTTTGATAAAGTTAGTTTTCAAAAGTTTTTATTGCCGCGATGTCAAAACAATGTAATTAGGAAACGAATGGCAATGCTACAGACCTTTAATCAATTTTATGAGCAGTGCCTATTCCGAAGGAAAATTTAGTTTTGTAATATTTCATAAAAGGCGAAGGCCTGCCACCTCCTGCTAACTTCATAGTTTTCCAATGCTAATCTCGATAAAAGTTCTCAATAGCTAAGTGAAATTTGTGGGAATGCTGATAAGCGGTAGCATTAGATCTAATTGAATCAACAATTTTCTTATTTACACGGTTTTTTGTTTACGTCTTCATAATTAGTATCTTGATATCTAACAATTGAAAGTTTCTAGTTCCTAATAATTTCTATATATTAGGATCTAACATAATGGTATTGATGTAATTAGGCATTCATTTTTTATATTACATCATACTTTTTAGTATCGTTTCAACTTCAACTCACTTTTTGGGTCCCGGTCCGAACTATCGCTTAATTATTTATTAAGTAATAGTCCTAGGACTTATGTATTTGTGAATATTATTTATATATTTACTCAGCTATTATCACACATGTTCTTGTAGGTAGTAACATACCTAAACCTGTTATCATATTATAGTAAGCGAAACGAAACTGCACGGATTTGATTCGGCCTTGGCTTCAAGTCGAACGTACCGTCTAGCGCCTTGTCGGCTAGTTGTATACAGCTACAACTGTCAATTTTCAACCGATATTCGACTTAATGTTAAAATACTAAAGTTCAATATTTGTAGTAGCTTGTAGAAACCTATTGTTCATAGTACAGTCGGCACAGTCAGCCAGTACATACACTGTCAAATTTAAACCAATTCGAGCCCTAATCTTAAACACATAGCTCAGTATTTGTAATAACCCGCAGTTCACAATGCCTATAATCGGTACAATCGTACCTACCTCGCAATGTTACCTAAGTACTACGCAAATATCTGAACCCTGTGGCTAATTGGATTTTTTGACCAACTCCCGCTTTCCACATCAGGGTCATGTTTAAGACAATTAGAAAACGGCATGACACGCTAATTAAAAGCAGAATATAATGTATAAATCTATAATGTTGAGTACCTAGTTTTTTTTTTATCACGCGAGTTGGAAATACATCCATTAATTTGCTTAAATAAATACTTGCAATATAATATCTGTGTTGCTATTGAGATCTTTCATACGTTCAAAGGTGGTTGTTTTTTTTTATGTGATAGTGGCAGACGAACAGACGCATCACCTAATAGCCAGCGATTGCCGCCGCTTATAGACACCCGCGACACTAGTGGAGTCACAAGTGCGCTGGCAACCTTCAAACCCCCCTTTCCCCCGGATTGGACCTCCACTACCCTCACTCTGCGTGACTGAGAGTAAAGCGAAACACAGCAGTGCTGCTTCACGCTAGTTTTCTGTGAGGCCGTGGTATCACTCCGGTCGAGCCGGCCAATTCATGCCGAAGCGTGGCTCTCCCACGGTCAAAAATGGTCGGCCTCTTTTGTTTTTACGCGACAAATATTTTTAGTTCGTTAGAGGACGGTTTCGTTGTGGGCCCTCAGGGCTTAACTGCCCACACAATGGAGAGAAGATTACTTGTTTGTTTGTTAACAACATTGCTGAAATACCTGCCATATGGAGCAACGGTTTTACCCAGATTCGATTTAATTACACAAAATTCAGGCTGTTCGTGCTAGAAACTAAGACATTTGTTTGAGTAAACCGCTGGAAGGTAACTTAATTGCAGCATTACACATGCATTAATTCATCACTCGAATAATTACAACTGTAATTTAATGGAGCATTATGAATGTTACGTGGTAACTCTGGTTAAACCGGTACAGTAGGTATGGTAAATTTTGTTTTGCAACAACAAACAAGAACATTTCACTGAAAATAGCATCCCTAGAAAGAGAGATCTCGACATGATAACATACAACTGTACTTCATTAATTTCCGGGATATCCGGTCGCGTCTCACCTTTCTTATCCATCTCGTGTAGTTGACAGGTAGGGCACACTAGCGACGCTAGTCGATTTTAAGTTTTAGCTACTATACCGGATCTATTTTAAACAATTTCGGGGTTACTATCTCTCGGCAAATACCTATGCCATTTATTTAATACTTATAGTTAACTGTTTGGTCTAATCCTGCACTCGAATTTTGGATTACCGAAAAAATGGCCGCTTTTGGCGTGAATCAATTTTTCGCGTACACAAACGGACCCAACATTTGTGCATGGTTATTTAATAAATAGTATAAGTGTTTGCCGAGAGATTGTAATCAAGAAATTGTTTAAAATAGTTTCGGTTTAATAGCTAAAAATTAAAATCGATTGGCGTCGCTAGTGTGCCCCACCCGTCACCTTAAATGAAACAGTAAAAATACCTGTAACGTCATTAATATAATGTAGATACCTTAAAACAAACACGCAAAAAATCACCTGTCTGCGGTTGTGAACAAAGAACCTATTACCTCGGTGTAGGTAGGTAGGTGCATTGGGTAAAAATTTACCTCAATGGGTAGGTGTTAAGGTGTTACACATGCTTATTTTCATGATTAAAGCATGCTTCTTTTGAGCAAGTGCTACTTAGTAGCATGTGTGGACGGACGTGCTACCTACAAATAAGCAGGTTAATTTTCAGCATGCTCAAAAATCGCACGCCGGTCGATTTTTAAGCATGCTACCTGTAGTGCGGGCGAAAGGGGGTGGAGCGGAGTGCTTTAGCACGTGTAAACAGGTTTGCTTATTTTTAAGCATGCTAAAATATTGGTAATAGCATGCTTATTGATAGCAAATGTGGACAGTTCCTTAAGCATGCTCATATTTAGCATGCTTAAAAAGCATGCTGAGTTTGCATGCATGTGTAACAGTAGCTTAAGGCGACGGGTAGCCCTAACTAGCGACACCAATCGATTTAAATTGTAAGCTACTAAACTGGATCTATTTTAAACGATTTCGGGGTTACGACCTCTCAGCAAACACTTATACAATTTATTAAATAACCATGCACAAATATAGGGTCCGTTTTTGTACGCGAAAAATTGATTCACGCCAAAAACGACCACTTTTGGCGTGAATAAATTTTTCGCGTACGCGTTGGACCCAACCTTTATGCATGGTTATTTAATAAATAGTATAAGAGTTTGCCGAGAGTTTGTAAGCCCGAAAGTGTTTAAAACAGATCCGGTTTAGTAGCTAACAATTAAAATGCCCTGGTGTGCCCTACCCGTCACCTTAACAAAAAATGCTAGACTAACGTTTTTGCCAGTTTCAAACATCACGTCGTCCGCGAGT
Source organism: Marasmia exigua (assembly GCA_019059595.1). Lineage (NCBI taxonomy): Eukaryota > Metazoa > Arthropoda > Insecta > Lepidoptera > Crambidae > Marasmia > Marasmia exigua. The sequence continues at coordinate 12,508,634 of CM032479.1, forward strand.
GCATGGTATAAAGGACATCCCCTTGGCCCACGTGCTGACCAGATAAAGTGTTGTTGTATTCTGTAGGACTTGTCCCCCTGAGTATTTATTACTATGGCACCAAAAGTGTATTCTTGGTTTTATTTGACTGTGACCCTTGCGTGAGTCGTAAACCCTTGCGCTAAACGGGTCGTCAGACCCTACCTAACCTAGACCTAGACCTAGGTAAGAAAGAAGTTATTAAGTAAATTATAAAATTGCCTACTATGTAGGACACTGATAATACTTAACTATATTTAAATTTAAAGTTTTAAATATTTCACAACATCACATACATTGATCTGACTCCGAGATAGGTAGCTCAATCACCTGTGTTACGGATATCAGAATCAACAGTGGGATTACAAATATATACATATAATACTTTTCTTTTGTAAATACATACTTATAATACATAGAAAACACCCAGACCAATACAAACAGATATGTTCATGCACACAAATGTTTGTACTGTGCGGGGATCGAACCCGCAATCCTTGCACTATTCCAAACAGGTCGTCAAACTATGTGAGTAAACACACATACATATTAAGATAGGTACAAACCGCATCGTTGAGTGCAATTATATAATTTCGTCCAAAGTTCGGGGTCACACCATGTACAGTTAGCGTCAGATCAAGTTACCCCCTGCAGTGGAAAAATAGCACTTGTGGCCCAGACATAAGGACGGTCCAAAGGTCAACAAGGGTAACTCGACGTGACGCCGTATCATATATACATCGCATGAGTCAGAGCTAAATGTGTCGCTGTTGAAATAACACTCGTGAGTCGTGATCCTCAAACCGGTTTCACTAAATAAAATACAACTAAAGTGGAAGACTGAATCCCAAACATATCTTTGTAGGTAATTTGCAATTCATTATTATGCCTGGCTCTACACTAAATAACGAATACCTACCTGCCACTATACCTAGGTATAATTATAAAAAATACAACCAAAACCTACCTAAGAAAAAAAAAGGTAAAAAAGTAGGTATTACCAATAAGTAGATACTATCCCCTGATCTTATAATTAGTCCGTAAAATATAGCTTGATTAGAAACTCAGCCATTGGTGAGACAGAAAAATTATCTTTAGGTATATAGTAATAAAAATCTATGTATTGATACATGGTTAAATGTTAAAGCTCATATCTATTGAAATAAAGGTCAAGTGACAGCTGTCATTCTAGTGAAGCTATATTTTACAGAGTAATAATATCCTCCAACCGATTTCGGCTAAGGCGCCCAATCTCAACGATCAGCCAAATACGCAGGACATAATATAGTGCTCAAGTGTGTTCGCAAACACTAGTGCACTCTCTATTCCCTTGCCCTCATAATCCGATGGGGCACTAGTGTGAGACGACCGGAGAGGGATCGGGCACAGGGCCAACGTCTTAACGTGCTTTCCGAGGCACGGGGGTACAAGACCGCCAACTTCCAGACTCGGGGCTGATACTAAGAATTAGAGAATAAGAGAAAAAATCAGGTACATACAAATATTGACCCGACCCGGGGATCGAACTCGGGAGTGCGACGCACTACCCACTGCGCCAACGAGGCAGTCAACGTGAGTGTGTTACGTCCAAAACTATCGCTCTTGCTACATGGCTAGTCCTGCACTCATAGGATGTAAGTACCTAAAAAAGGTGGTAACCAGTGGTAACTACCTTTACTAGTTTAATTAAAGAAAAATTAAAAGCACCACACAAGTCTGGAGACCCATAAGTACTTACATTAATCAAAGTTTTCTTTAACACAAATTTCGAACTAAGAATAGTCCCGGAACAAAACTCGTGCCAGCCCGTTTTAACATTGCCTGTTGGAACGGAATGACATGCGTTTTAGTACGGTAATAACTTTAGATCGTGTTTTGTAATAAGGTGATGATAGCTCAAAAACTTCCTTAACTTGTTATTGCAATAAAAAAGTATTTTTGACTTCCACTGCCCATTAATTGGCTAACGACCTCCGTTTCAGACATTAACTTTAACGTGGGTTTGGCTTAATGAGTAATTTCTCATTAACACACAGTATGTATGAATCCTTGTCTTTAACAAACTATCTCAGCAATTTTTTTGTGTATTGGTGTTGTTCCTGGAGCCCAATTCTCGTGCTCGTGACATTTATTATCACACGACATATATATTACTAAAACCTAGTTTTTTGTATTGACCCCAATTCTCGTGCTTGTGATATTTTGAAAACATGGCGGATTTCACCTGAAAATCATACGAAAAAACTATGTTTTAGTGATATATGTCGTATGAAAATAAATATCACGAGCACGAGAATTGGGCTCATGGATTTCATGTGACATCCGTCATGTTTTCGAAATGTCACGAGCATTGGGCACCTGTGGTTTCCTAAAAAGAGTAAGTATGCAATCCAATCATTAACAAAATAGTGACTCAAAATAGGTGACAAAGTAAAACATTTTACCTGTTGGTACCTATTGACTTTCGTATTCAACCGACAAAAACTGAAATGAATACAATAAAAACAACATTATTTGTGAATCCATCAATTTCTCACAAAGAAATTGAATTTTGTTACATATTCATAACGGTTACTAAGCGGTTTTATACCACAACCGCTAAAATAAAATTGACACACATAACTACTGTTTTACAATTTTAATAAAAGAGTTTAGGTTCTGCGAAAATATGTCTAAACTGCTACCATTAGCAATATATGATCTACACATTCGAAATAGCGGATCATTATTGCCACAAGATGGCTCAAAAAATAGTTTACATTTTCTCTTACTGCCAACTGGCAGTTATGTTGTAAAATTAAAATCAATTGGCGTCGCTAGTGTGCCCTACCCGTCGCCTTAAGGTGACGGTTAGGGCCACTAGTGACGCTAATCAATTTTAATTCTTAGCTACTAAACCCGATCTATTTTAAACAATTTCGTGGTTACAACCTCTCGGCAAACACTTATACTATTTATTAAATAACCATGCAAAAATGTTCGGTCCAACGCGTACGCGAATTGATTCACGCCAAAAGTGGCCGCTTTTGGCGTGAATAAATTTTTGCGTTATTTAATAAATAATATAAGTGTTTTCTGAGAGGTTGTAACCCCGAAATTGTTCAAAATAGATATAATCGGTTTAGTAAAAATTAAAATCTATTTGCGTCGCTAGTGTGCCCTACCCGTCACCTTAAAATTATTGATGTTTGCATTATGTTGTATAATTTAACTAGGTCATACGATAAGCAATTATGCACAAAATAAATTTTAAGTACTGATTAGGCAGTTTATCATTGTTTTATTGATAGAGCGCCTACGGTTAGCAGTTAGCTAAGTCTAACTATAGACTGAAGCACTGGCGTCAGACTACAACAAACTGCTATATGTCTTCAACAGATAGGCACCTATTGAACTTAACTTCTGTAAGTAATTACAATACCTACTCTTTATTTGGATATGGTTAAAGAAAAATAATAATTTTACTGGCTGTAGTGCTGTTTCAATAGACTGGCATCATTCAATCGATAGGTAATACCTATTATCAGTGCTTAAGAGTAAATGTGTTGGATTGTCAAAGTTAAAAACAGTGTGAAAGAAGAAGGTATGTAATTACGTATTTTCGATTATAGTGATTATCGTAGATATCATTAGCTAAATAGCAATCAAGCTGTCATCACGTTAGTTGGTAAATAAATAAATTAAAACATATCGACGTTTATTTATTTACCAACTGGCGCGATCAATTTGTATTAAGGCGACGGTAGCGCTGACTAAGGAAGGACACCAATCGATTTTAATTGTCAGCATCTTTTTTAAACAATTTCAGAGCGGGAGTCTCTAAGCAAACATTACTTTATAGTAAGTATTTATTTTAATAATTGTGCACTACTTTTTGATCTGTTTTTGCTCTCGAAATTTGGATTAACGCGAAAGTGGCCATTTTAATTAAGCCATTAAGGCTGCAGCTTCTAAATTGTTAAAAAGATATAAGGTTTAGTACAAGGTATGCTCATTATAGGTATTACGAATATCTTTATTACCTCCTTACCTATTTTTATAGTAAAAATAAAACTAAAAATTGCCAAGGTAAATAAATACATTACTGCATTAATGCAATTGCTTTAAAAGGAATGTACATATCTACAATAAACTTTGACGATATCTAATTCTATTGTTTGAAGCGAGCACACCAAAATTAATAATATGTAGATAAGAAAACGTGTTAAAAACGTTAGCCGTGTGGTCACCGGCAGAGTACCGTACTCACTTTACCGTCGTAAAAGGCGACTAAGGTAAAGCTGCTGGCATGATCATCAGCACCCAGAGAAGGAAAACTCTGCATTTATATCAAAACCCTCGCCAACCCGTCTGCCAAGCGTGGTGAGTATGGCAATTACCCCTCATGTGATTGAGGGAGGCCCGTGCCCCAGCAGTGGGGACTTATATGGGCTGATGATGAGAGATAAGAAAACGTAGGTATTAATTTTGGAAAACTTCTATAGGCAGGTAAGTAACTGTGAAATGTGGCGAAAATAAATGTGTGAAGTGGCAAAGATAAGTTCCCATTGATATAAGGCATATTAGGTACCTAGACTAGGCTATCTATCATCTGAGCTGATAAGTTAGTAAGTAGAGCACCGTCTCCTGCAGATTGTGCGTTCGCGCAACATTCTGTAACCAAGTTTCTTGTGCGAGTTGCACAACTTTACCGGGTGTTGTAACGAATCGTCTAAGCAGTTATTAGCGCTCAAATCGAGAACAAATACCGGCCGCGAACGTTGTTACTATATAATCTAAGTGTTTTGTTTAAAAGTGAATTAAGAATGTATGTCATAAATTAACTTAGCCTTATAATCCAGTGAGTACATCTTTGTTTTTTCTCACGCATGCGTTTTATGAAAAATAATGGCGCGCTTTTGTGTTGCATGCTGTGTCGTCGCGTGCTGAGGGAGTCGACAGAGCGTAAGCATCGCGAATTACCGTGGTTTCACATTAGCAATTTCAACTTCCCAGTGTTTACTCTGATTTTTTCGAATTCCATATTTCTTTTTCTGCCATCTTTTCTTAGTAGATTAGTAGGTACTAATCTTACAAGAAAATATGGCAGAAAAAGAAATATAGACAAACCATGGTTCTTAGCTAACTCATCTACTTAGCGTGTATGTAAGATGGCGCATTTGGTAGTGATGACCCTCATACGGCAAAGTTCGATCTCCACCCTAGAAAAACATTCGTGTGATGAAAACTTGTGTTTGTTCAGTGCCTGGATGTAATATTAGATTGTACGACCAGATATCAAACCTTACCTACCATATTGCACCCCTACCTACTTACCTAACATAGTTCTCACATTCGGCAGGTTCTCGGCAATACAATACGTTACTAAGTAAATAAATAGATACAATAGGGTCTATTGATTTATGTCTGCGAATGCCAATAGAATTCAAACATTTATCACACAGCGCGCAATTTACAGTCATTTCGTTAACATTCAATGAGATTTTGAATTTAACCGATACCGTTAGGGCTAGGATAGGGCTGTCATACGTCGCGTATACGGGACATGTCCCTTGATTATTCTATTCTGCATTTAGTAATACGGTAACAACTAAAAGCAGCGCCAAATATCTAACATAACAATATTTTTGCTCTTAGGCTGGGATAAAACTGCCTCTTAAAAATACGTCCTCTATTCAAAGATATAATATTATACCTTTAAAGAAGAGAACAAGATATTTAATTTAGCATAGACAAGCAAAACTTTAATGTTTGATGAAGTTAACTTTTTACAAAGGAATTATGGGTTAATATACCTTTGCGTTGTGGGTACTTAATTGAAAACGTCGTAATGTCATGTCAATATGTCACGTCACGTATTGTTGTGCTGAATTTTTAACAGCTGTTACGTTTTTGCAGTACGCTACGTTAATGTGAAATTTTGAAGAAAATGAACAGAAATTACAACGGCAGAAGACTAGCAGAGTTTCACGATGAACACTGCTGCGCGGGAAATGTCACCGGTAACTTTCGGCGCACCTCTTCACTGCGGCTGCGCGGTGAAAAAATGGTGCAGCGATCTCCGCTCTCCACAAGGAAATTAATACCGATAATCACGGAAAATTCTCATCAGAAGAACCGAAGCGATGGCGCCCACCTCCTGGAGCCGGGCCATCGCCAGCGGAGCCACGTGAGTGCCGGCCTTCGGGCTGTTTTGAATAATTGAACTATTGCCATGGCTACTCGTACCAAGCCAATAAAACTAACTCAGTTGACGTCGACACTGGTAATTACATCAAACAAAAGACTGCCCACATCACTATAGTGATCCAACCAATTTATTATTACGAAATAAGAATATGAATATAGGTTAGTGTTAGTGGACTGAAAGATTTTATTTTTTAAAACCCCTTACATAGTAAACACTAAGAGTAGGTCATTGAAATTAATGCGTATTTTGTTCTTACTCGGAGATTACAGTTTTCAGATTTTACTAATTTGAAATACCTACCTATTTTCTTCTAATTATACTTATCCATTTAGGGATGCTTTGCAATTTTATGTGTGCGTCATCAATTCCTTTTTCTTAATTTTCAGTCATTCACTACGAATGGTCAGCAGAAGCCTAGAAAACCCGGACTAAAACAGGACAACTATTTAGATGGAAAACTCAGCATGACTGATTCTGCGCACACACCTCCTGGTTCACCTGAGGATTTGCCTGATGACGAATCTCTTCACAGCTATGGAAGTGCAGCCACCGCTGCGTCAGTGGATGCTGGGTATGCTCCATTTAACGGTACCACCTTCAGTGGCAGATCCATGAGGTACGTTCTTCATTGTTCATCACATGCTGGCCTCGCTGGTGATGAATACCTCACTCCAACTCAGCGTGCCCAGAAACAGATCCGTCGCCTCAAGAGCCTTCTTAGTCATGCTAAAAAAGATCTAGAAAAGAAGGATAGTGAAATATTCCACCTTACCAAAGAAGTTGTTGAGCTTCGCCTATACAAAGCCTCAATATGCTCACCTGATGAAAAATCAAATTCAAGTGAAATTGTTACAATTAGAGAAAATCCAGATGAGGTCTCCCTGGAACAAGACAGTCCTAAATGTGAAGAAGGAGCTTGTAGGAGTTTTGATGTCACAGATAGCTCATTATTTAAAGACCAAACTCCTAGCAGGTGTCGAAATGAAATGCAAGGTTCCTTTACTGACTCTGGCCACTTTGATGATCTCACTAATTCCTCGCTACACTCCAAAGAATCAGTTCATATGTTGACCCATGACGTTTCCTGCATGACTGATGTAGGAGATAATGAACAGGAACGTCTTAGCTTAATTGAGTTCTATGAGAAGAAAATAGAAGATGTAATGAGATCTCATGTTGGAGAAACTCAAGAATTAAAGAAGGGTCACAATGACAAAGTAGAAGCATTACTTCAGAAGCTAGCTGATGTAAATACTCGGTACTGTGAACTGTTGCCAAACTATGAACAGGCAAAAGAGAGAATCCATGTCCTGGAGAAGCAGTTGGAAGAGGCTAGCAAACAATTGCAAGATGAGGAGAGCAAGCATCGTGCTGTATACTTGCAAATGTACAACAAGGGAGTAGAGGCTGCTAAGTTTGAATTTGATAAGGTAATTTATATCGTTTACTATAATTAACTTAATATTATTTAATGAATAGATAATTATGTACCTATCGGTTCATCTCTTACATGGGTATTCTGCCACGGTTTGAAATTATCAAGATAAATATGTCCTTTGATAATTATCGAGATAATTATCCAGATAATTATCCGATAATTATCAAACAGATATAAGCCTAGTAATCCTTTTTTAACTGATATTACATATCAATATTTTACGTTAGAATCAAGTGATTTAAATAAATTAGAGACATTTTACAATCAAGGTCAACTATTATTTTTTTATTTTTATAATTTCGTGTACAATAACTTGCAAACTAAAATACGAGCAGTTAATCAACTAATTATATAATACTTTTACAACGATAATACTTGTACTTATTTAATTAAAATAAATTGATGAGTGGAATATCATCTTCATTAACCTCAACTGCGTTATCTGGACGGGGGTTTTCTGTATCTGAATAACAAATGGCAAATATTTTCGATTATACTTATCAAGATATTTATCAACCAATATTTATCTTGATAATTATCTTGATAATTATCTCAATTATCTTGATAATTATCAAAGATAATTATCAATGATAATTATCACTTCAAACCCTGATTCTGCTAAACCATTCATAATGGTGATATTAATGATACACACAAAAAAAGTTTAAGCAAAGCGAAATATTATACAATTTAAAATTATCTAATGTAAATGGAGAGTGAAAAAAAAATAAAGACTATAAATAGATAGTCAGGCAGAAAGGGATTCTGTATAAAATGAATCATCGCTTTTTTTTTGTTAGACCACAATCACGCCTGATGGAAAGCGAAAATGAAGTTAAGGATAATATGCGTTTGCCTAATAATTAATAATTGACATGACCATATTCTGTCCAGGATAATGAAGCAGGCCCGTCCCAAGTGAGCAGAGTGTCTGTGGAAGAATTGCTGGAGCAGTTGCAGATAACTCAGACTGAGCTCGAAAATGTCCGAGTAAGGAGCAAATTTTTCATAAAACAGCTTAAGTTTCATTGTCTGCCTCAGCAATCAAAACAATAGACTCACGTTGAACAATCATCCTTGACAAAATGTTTTGTTTTGAAAATATTTATACAAATATTTGACAGTCAGAATAATTCTCATTACAATCTACAGTAATTATCAATATTCAAGGATTTTTTTTCAAAGCAGCTCTTTGTAACCTTCATATTTCACTTCTCAACACTATTCTCTTTAATTCTATTAATTTAATCTCTAACAATTAAAATAATATTCTATCACTGGCCAGTGTCACTGGAGGCCAGACATGAAACTAACCATTACATAGTTTTTGTATCCTGCCCTCTGACACTGAAGAAAATTGGGTTTCAAATTGAAACTTATTATTTTAACAATAATGAAAGTTTGAGTATTAACCCACACATTGTACACCTAGAGTGCAGTAGTGTGTGCATGTAGTGGCAATTAACAGAAACCTGCTTTAACGTGTAGTGCATTACAGGACACGGCATTCACAGCGGACCGAACGGCAAAGTCACAAGCACTTCTAAGTGCAAAGGAGGCTGTTTCTTTATGGGTCCTAGGAGCTCGAAAGGTTGGATTTTTATAGAAGACAGCATCCACTTTAAGCCACTTCTATTTTATTATTTTTTACTTACACCTTGCTTAGCACAAAGGTTACGAGGAAGTCTTGCTAAAATCAATGCAAAAAGTTATGTAATAATATTTGAAAATAGTTACAGCTCGATCCTTTATGTTCGTAAGCAAAGGGGCGGTGGATATATTTGTGTTCACAGGGATGTGGTCTCTCCTGGATTGACTTGCGTGTTATTTATAAAATATGTTTATAAATTATTGAAAATTCAAAACAATTATCATTACCAAGTAAAATGGGTATATAAATTTGTAAATGTTACCAAATAATTGATTAAAGTACTTACTGTAAAAGATGTGACGCCTTTCGGTATTTTGGTTTGGCATTTTATAGTTTATAGCAATTTCTACTAGTATTAGATTAATATTACTAACAATAATATAATTTTCTAAAGGCCAAATAACATTCACGTAATTTTTTGATAAGAACAAAATGTAGCATTTCCAATGTTTTAACTTATTCGCATGTTTCTGAATTCTGGGCAAGGGATACTAATTTAGCAATATTTGCTCTTAAATGGGTCATATTATATATGGTACGATTCGCCGCTTCGATTGATTGAAAGCAGTGGTCCGCAAATCACTGGTGGTCACATCTCTTATCATTTAATTAGAAGTGGTCCAGGAGATGAAAACATCTCCTGGACCACTTCTAATTGAATGATAAGACGATGAACAAACTAAAGCGTGCGACGAGAATCTGAGCTGCATCTGAGTGGTCCACAGAAAGACAAACATTAAGTCAAATGATCCCCTACGACAAAACCACTATCAACATATTTACGTGACGTTTTCGATTATTGGCCTTGAAGTGATAATCTGCTAAAGCGATAGTAACTTAGTGGATAAGAACGCCTTCCGTGTGGGGTGTCGTGGTTCGAATCCAAGCATGCACCTCCGAATTTTTTAAATCTATGTGCATATTTCTACCATTACCTCGGCGGCGGTGAGGGAAAACATCGTTAAGAAACCTGCACGTGTCGGATAGTTTCTGAAACGTTTAACCATGATTTAGGTGGTCTGGTTTCCCTGTTAAAGGGTTGCGAAGGTCAGACGGCAGGCGCATAATTATAATTCCTCCTCCGAAGCGACCGCTTTGGATGCTTAACTTGGAATCACACGCTAAGATAAGAATTAGTGGTTTTTTAAAGATACATACTTACATTCTATTATGCACATGTAATACATATGTCGTTTCGATCGATCTGGCTGCAAAGACAGTTTGAAAGGGCTAATCGTACCATATTCTCGGCCCAGTGCATGTAAACGAATATTAGGTACTTCATAGGCAGCTTTGCATGTTTTTTTTATTAATTTGAAACAGCCTCTTTTGGTTTTTCGGGTATTATAGGTTTTGGTAAAAGTTTTTGTTTGTATAAAAATATTTTTTGACTTTCTATTACTTACTTAGATGCTATGGTTTAATGTTATAAAATTCATTTAGGTCAGTCATCCTAATGGATATCATAATCATGAATCTACCAAAGAGATCCTAAAATATTTACGCAGTACATAATATTTTCACGTACAATAACTCAAGTACCTAGATTAACCATAAATGCTAAAAACATCATTTATGACTGACATAAATGAAGGTTCATAAAGGTAATAAATTTGTAGTATTATATAAGGATTCCATGCAATATGCCATACTTGACGCAAACTACATTAAGGGCTTTATTCTTAAACGTTCAGTAAACCTTTGTTAGCTAAATCGGTGTTATAGAGCCGTTTGCCGTGTGGTCCCCGGCAGAGTAAAATAGGCCACCCTCACTCTTACCGAGGTGTCGTAAAAGGCGACTAAGGTAAAGCTTCTGGCATGATCATCAGCACCCAGAGATGGAAAACTCTGCATTTATATCAAAACCCTCGCCAACCCGTCTGCCAAGCGTGGTGAGTATGGCAATCACCCCTCATGTGATTGAGGGAGGCCCGTGCCCCAGCAGTGGGGACTTAAATGGGCTGATTATGAGAGCCGTTTTGACGTTTAAAACAAAATATTATCTTTCAAAATTTTCAACAAAATAATGAAAACTGCTCTCTTTTCACCGTTTTATCTAATAAAGATTTTACAAACATTTATGAATAACACCTTTACCACCTTATTACATATTGCGATCTAAAGTTATTACCATACTAAAGCTCATGTCGTCATCCCGTTCTAACACGCAATGTTAAACTTTTTTATGAGTCACAAGTGCGCTGCCAAACTCTAAACCCCCTTCCCCCGGATTTTCCTCCGTACCTTCACTCACGTAGCGAAACACAGCACAGTGCTGCTTCACGTCGGTTTTCTGTGAGGCTGTGGTATCACTCCGGTCGGGCCGGCCCATTCATGTTGATTCATGGCTCTCCCACGGTCATCTGGCACGAGTTTTGCTCCGGGTCTATCTTTAGTTCGCGATTTGTAATAAGGGGTCTAGAAAATATAGTTTCAATAAGTACTTCTTTTACATTTAGCACCAGTGAACGGAAATAGACACGTTGACTGGTTAGCACAAGTTGAATGGTGAGGGAACTATAAATAAAAACATACAAACAATCCAAAAAGCTGATCTGATGCCTTACCATGAGTTTGAAATACTATCCTCGCTATCCAAAACTATTACTCTGTCTCTTTCACATGCACCCCAATGAAAGGGACAAAGCGATAGTTTTCGATATGTAGCGAGAACAGTTTTTCAAACTAAATAAACTAAAAGGTACTGTACAGACGACAGCGTCACGTGGAGTTTCATTAAATTCATGTAGAGGTTTAGCATGTTACACCTATTTATTAGTTATGTAATGGAAGTAGGAAATAATGTACCTATCTTTTTGATAAAATGTGTTGTAGAATAGTTTCACTTTATTTTTAGTGGTGCATGAGTAAAACATCACTGCAACACACTGACCCCTTTATTATCTGTTACAGGCGATGTATCGTCGTATTGTGGAATGCCAGAAAGGTAGCAGGACCTAGCGTAGACCCCGAAGTGACTTTGCAGTTTTTGAAATCGGCAATATATTACTTCCTAACTGATCCAGAGAACCACCAAGGTCATCTTAACGCAATTGAGAATATTCTAGGATTCACTGAAGCAGAGAAAAAAAATATACGCAAGGCTAGGGCGACGTAGAAAAGACTGCTGTGACTGTGTGATATGTCCTGTGTTAGGTTAATTTTGTTGCTACTTAGATAGACCTTAATTGTTGCATGTCGTCTGAGACGATGTAGCCAATAGATTAAAAGTGTAAACTGTGTGCACATTAGCGTAAGCGTTATAAGCCGTCTGCATAGCATAATTTTGCACATAATAATTTTATTTTTAGTTTCGGTGATTGTTATCTCTCTACTTGATTTTATTGCGTTGGAATCGATTTTTTCCTACATTTGTGATTTCTTTTTTTAGATTTAGGGCCAAAGAATTAAGTTTCCTGTCAACTTGTGCAATTTTTATTTTAGGTTTTAAGTATAAGTACAGTGAACCAAACTACATTCCGTGATAAAGTTAAGTGTTGTTTTTTAAAGGTTTATTTCTTTTTTTAAACTTGTTTGTTTTTGGTTTTTGAATTTTCTTGTTACTTTGCATGCTGGTCAGCATTTTAAATCGTATTTAATTTACAATATCATAAAATCATGATAAAATTTAGATTAAGCTAAATAGTGATCTATTTATTGTTGTAAAATCAACATACTTCGTAGATAATTTTTATTTACAGTTGTTACAATTAAATACTACTTTTACAATCTTGGAATTCTTTAAATAAATATGATCTTCGAAGTATGGTGAACTGAAGGTAATTTTAACAGCTATCTTAGCCAATCATCAAGTCTTGCCACTGATAAAGGGAACATCTGTGATTTATAAAATGGTACCTACCTATTATAATAATTAAATCAAGGCAGCGAATGCATCCTACACTTTTAAAGTTTAAAAACCGTTGCAACTTTATTTTCAATTTGATATTAGTAGAATTGACAACTTTAGCAAGGTACGCTTTATCACTTTGTATAAACAACACTAAATTATTTGTTTATATTATTAGCAGAAGTGCATTTATAGTACCTATTGAGCGTTAATATTTAATAATTTTTTATTTTACCAATGTCAAATTGTTAAAAAAAACAAAAGTGTAGGGGCGTGTTGAATGGAGCAGGTGATTTTGCATCTCGACTAGCATCTCTGCTTCGAATGTGATAATAAGGCAGGTAATCTGAAGGCAAAGGTAACGTCCAATAGTCATAGGAAAGCTCTTGTACCTAAAATAAGCTTATAAGTTTATTTTACATAATATTAACATTAGTTTTAAATGGAATTCATAATGTAATATTGACTTTCACAATGAGATTAGTGTTTCTGTGACATGATTTGCTTGCCTTTGTTCTCATTAAATCAAATATACCAACATTGATGTTTAATTTTCTTTGGATATAACCACTTTCGATCAGATCTCAGAAATTTAGATGTTATGCTTACAAGGATTGTGCTTGATTCAGTGTTCAAATTCCCATAATGAATAGGTACTTCAAGTTAATTCATTATGGTGTAATATCAGCATCTGTCCACTTTCTGCCTCATTTTATAATCATAAAATGAGATGATCAGAGATATTTTGTTTTCAAATTACCCCATAAAAATAAATCAACATTACACAAAACATATTTACTGGTTTCTCTTGTATATCCCCAACTGCAATCATTCCTATATTATAATAAATAAAATAAAAATAAATAAATAAATTGCTTTATTACATGAACATAGGTATTTTTACATAATTATGGTTGGAGACTCCTTTTAAGCATATAGATGCCTGTGCCAGGAGCCTCCGCTCTGGGGACTACGGTGCGGCGGCCTCCTCGTGTGGCCCCTTCGGTAGTATTTTAGCTCTGTTTGGAGCTGCTACCGAAGGGGTCCTGGCGTCCCTGGGCAACGGCGGATAGTAATTTGGCGCGCTCGCCATATTGCTACCCGACGGCCGACGGCTGCACACATGGAGGGGGGGTTATGGTTCATAACCCCCCCTACGGACCTAGGCCGGTCTCGGTCTGGGTCTTTGAGTGGACCGCTCTGTTCTGGAGCGAGGCGTTTGGTGGGGGGTGTTCTGACACCCTGGAGTTTTGGTTGGTTGTGCGCGGACCTGGGTCTCTCACCGGCGGTTATCCGGCATGCCGTCTCTGACCGGTGGAGGCCCTCAGCACTCGCCACGAAAGTGGTTGTGCCCAATTCGTCCGCGCACTTAAGGCGGTGCAGGACCAGTGGCAGTTGGGGGGATGTCGGACGACTGAGGGCTTCAGTGCCCAGTCCAGCCCTCCCACTCTGGTCACGCTTTGTCTTGTGCCACCCCTTCCTGGGTGGAGAGCCCGCGGGCTCGGTGGCCGTAGGGCCGTGTGTTTTGGAGGTTCTGCGTCGGGTTTCTCAGCCAGAGCGGCTCGGCGGCAGTCCGGTGTTGCCAATCTTCCTGGCTCCGCATCCAGCGGAGTTGGGGCGGCTTCGCTTTTGAAGCCTGCAGGTTTTGTTTCCCCAACCCACTCTGCACTGCAGCCAGCAGTGTACGGGTGGGGAGGGGTACCTGCAGTCCTCCTCCCGGTGGTATTCTGCACTGCAGCCAGCAGTGTGGATGCCACTCGGGGGGCGGAGTTGGTGGGCCGTGGGAGAGGCCCTGGGTCCAATGGACCAGCGTTTTGGAAGGAGGCCGTGCTGGCGAGCCTCTTCGCCCAGGACGGTTCGCGGTGGCAGCCTGGTGGTAATCCCGCGTTCCGTCCCGACTTAGCGGGTGTGGAATGGAAAAAGCCCCGGTGGTTTTAGTGGGTATGCCCTTGGACGGCCTCTGATTAGCAGAGGCCTAATCCAGAGGAGAGCCCCACACTACCCGGCCGACTCCCAGCGGCCGGGTGTGCATAAGGCGGCGCCGACCACCCGGCGCCGACGTCGGCCCCTATCAGTGGGCCGGCGGCATTTCCACCGGGTCAAAAAAAAAAAAAAAAAAAAAAAAAAAGGAGCCTCCGCTCTTCGGTTTTTTAACATCATACTATGTTTAGAGGTACGTAACAAATAACAATCTAAAGACATTTTATTTCGTTATTATAAAAACAAAAGCATAATATGTGTGTGTGTGTGTGTTTGTGTTTGTGTGTGCGTGTGTTATGTTCGCTTATTTAAGTAACTTTTCAACTTCTTCGTACTTTAACGTTGTTAGCCATTCTGTTACAGTATATTTAAGTTCTTTTTGGGTTTTGTTGTAAATATCCAGTATTTGTTAATTTTGTTATATGGACGTAGTTATGCTACAACGTTCCAATCCACAAGGTGGTCAAAATCGAGTTTTCATGCTCAAGCTACGTATTTAGGACCGTTCTATCTACTGCTGAAGACACTGACACTCTTACCATAGTAATTATTGAAATAATTAAGCCGCCCAAACGATAAAACGTCCCAAAAGACCTAATTATATCCTTAAAATGTGTCAATTCATTTGGATCGTATTTTTTAATTCGTTTTGGACAAAACAATGGTCCAGTCAACTTGGAACGTTTTGTAAAAATGTATATTATGAAAATATCTATTTCTAAAAAACGTTCCAAGTACTTTGTAATGTTGTAAAGAAGTTATAATGGTAAAAATAAACGATTCAAAACGTATATACTAGTAGGAACATACATTTATCTAGTCCTGAAACGATCCATCACTTTTGTATTTCTTATAATATTGGTCTTGTTAAAAAAATAATACGTATTATTTATTTTGCTAGGCAACAAACTGAAACTTGAAGGCAGCTAAAATAATTAGATTTCTTAAAATTGGTCGTAACTATTTTTTTTGTAATAGGTGGCAGACGAGCAGACGGATCACCTGATCGTAAGCAATGGCCGCCGCCCATAGACACATGCAACACAAATAGAGTAATGACAAAAGTTTGATTTTGTATGGTTGAATAATAAATTATACTAGCTTAAACTATTACATACGTTACTTAACAAAGAACTTAGACACTGACCTGATAAAATATTAAAATTAACAATGGTACTACATTATGCTCATAGTGCTCTCAGAAAAAATTATATAAAGATAAAAGATAAAAAATTCTTTATTCAATTTAGGTCCATACAGAACACTTATGAATGTCAAAATAGGTAAGGCACATAATATCTACCGCTGGTTCGGAATGTCGATTTCTACTGAGAAGACACCACCAAGAAACTCAGTAGTTACTATTTTCAAATATTGATGATGTTGCAGAGTTTCAATTGAGAAGAGAAAAAAAATATAATTATGAAAGTTAATAGACAACTATGAATAACAACTCAAATGATTAATCAATTAACATGACCAAGAATCCTTATCATTTAAATAGTCTTGTACACTATAGTAACCTTTCTTCATTAGGCAGGTTTTAATATGAGACTTAAACTTATCCAGTGATAGGTTAATGACATTTTGTGGTAGCTTATTAAATATCTTAATACTTAAGCCAACAAACGAATTACCGATTTTAGGGACGGCAAGCCTATGTATATGTATATTTCTGGTGTTAAGACTATGACTATCGGACTTTTTTGGAAAAGTGTGCAAGTTCTTACGTACATACATAATGCAGTCGAGGATAAATTGGGAAGCTACGGTTAATATATTTATTTCTTTAAATATTTCCCTAAGTTAGTCACGTGATTTAAGGCTGTATATAGCGCAGATGGCCCATTTCTGTAAGTAAAAATAGTTTGTATGTCAGCAGCAGACCCCCACAATAGTAGACCATATGACATCACACTGAAATAGTTGAAATAGACCAGTCTTGCCGTCTTGATATCAGTCAGACGCCTAATTTTTCTTACTGCATATGCAGCGGAACTTAGTCTTCCTGCCAAGGCAGCAATATGGGGACTCCACTGCAGTTTCGCATCTATAGTCATACCGAGAAAAACTGTGGAATTAATGGTTTGAATAGATTCATTGTTCATCTTAATACTTGTATCGACCTGCCTTATATTTGACATGGTGAATTTTACACATTTAGTTTTCTTTGAGTTAAGAAGTAAATTGTTGGTCGTAAACCAGTGCAATACCTGTGAGAGAGTATCATTTACGTCGTCAATTGATTCTTTATATTTATCAACCTTAAAAATCAAGGAAGTGTCGTCAGGAAATAACACTATTTCACATAGATCTTTCGTAAAGTATGGAAGGTCATTAACGTATATTAAGAACAACAAAAGCCCCAATATTGAGCCTTGGGGCACTCCCATTAATAGACGCTAGAAGAGTCGATTCCATTAACATTAACCCTTTGAATTCTATCAGACAAATAAGATTGAATCATATTAAGTGCGTTATTCAATACACCGTAATGCCGTAACTTCATCAATAGTGTTTCATGATTAACGCAATCAAATGCTTTCGACAAATCACAGAAAACACCTATTGCATCCTGCTTTTTCTCCCACGCATCAAAAACATGTTTGATAAGAGCCACTCCTGCATCAGTAGTGGATTTTCCTTTAGTAAATCCAAACTGTTTTCCATGCAGTAATTTATTAATATTATTATTAATATCTACTAGGTATCTTTGGTTCAATAGTATGTAGCTGTAATAAACTTTTTTTTTTGCTGTTTATAAATGAATAAATATTAACTAAAGCCATTTTTGAAGGTGATACGCGGAGAAAAGTCCGCGATGCACGCATGTTGGAAGGCTGCCAAGCATGACGTGTACCTAAATATGTTCTTTTTCTTAAACTGCTGCAACTGAACTTTGTAAATGGACTATTGGGTGGTTGTAAATTAAAGTTGGCACATTCGTATCTCATCAGCCTATTACGACTTCCGTAGCTTTTGAACTTACTCCACTCTCTCTCCGAGTAGGTACCTACTCAGTGCATGCGAGTGCTTTTTTCGAAAGCTAATTTTGCGCCAATACTATCTAGGTATATAAATATAAATCATATCTATATATATAAAAGGAGAACCTGTGGTGACTAGGAATGTAAATGTAAATGCCTTTTTGTTAAAACGTTCCATGTACAATTTTTTTAAATTTTTATGGGTAATATTATTTTTTATCAATGAAAGGTTTATGATAAAATAATATTTATTTATTTCGTATAGATGATACACACTCCTCGGTTCTACATGCTACCATAAAAAAGTGTACCACAAAAACGCGTTTTTCTCAGTTCGACCTTCGTGTGGATTGGAACGTTGTAGCATAACTACGTCCATATATAGATGCTGAAATATGTATATATTGTAGGTTAGCAAATACGGTTTTGGTTCTTTCTATTATTTTTAAACATATTCTATATTTCAAACATATTCTATAAAAATCTAAACGTGATGAGATGATAGATTTCTCTGATCTGTACTTAAGTAAAAGATTTCCTTTAAAAGCAAACCAGTTATTACAAATGGTTAGATTTAAAACTAAGTGAACGTAATAATGTTCCGATGTTCAGAGTATAAAGCCTATACACTGCAGGGCAAAGTACCCGTCATAGAAATCAAGTCATCGCTACTATGATCGGATTAGGCTTAATCACCACGCTTGCCAAATGCGGATTGGTGATCACAAACTAGAGCCATGTTCGAAAAATTCGAAACATACTTTTCGCTCGACCCGCAAATCGAATCCAGGACCCCGAAATCCGAAATGTTCCGAGTGTGGAAGGTAATAAATAATAAGTCGTTATTTAGATTCCAAATTGGAATTTATTATGTAAAAAATGCTATTGAAGTAGATTACTGGTAAAACATAAATATTCGTAAAAATCGCATTGTTTAAAGCTAACGAACTTACAAAAGTACTTATTCAAAAAATGCAATTAGTCTTTCTGCATTGATTTGATTGATAGTGTTAATAACTACAGCTATTCTTCATTTATAACAGTCTGCAAATATTAAGTAGTAACAACGCATTCGCAAAAAGTGTTCACTACTTTATTAAAAATATTTATTTCATCATCGTAATAGCCTCAACAACTTACACTCAATAAGAATAAATTGCATCACAACCGTGTCTTGTACATATCAAAGTCAACAGCAACAACGACAATCGAATCACGAATAGCACTCGCCATTTACACGAAATATCCCAAATCTGATCACTGTTTCTATTCAAATAACAACAGTTAGCAAATTCGAAAAAACAATCTAAATAGCATGCCTAGTATAATTCATACAATAAATCCTTATAGTAAAATTACATCTTACAAGCTACGAAAAATATCAGTCGATTCTGATTTATTTTTGTCAGTTACGTTAGTTACCACACAACTATTTATGGCACAATTAAATTATGTTTGAGGTTACAGATAATATCACATAAGTTCGAGATTGTCATGGAGCTTTGAAGCATCGGAGATAATTAATACATTTCCAAGAGATTCTGATCAGTCTTTTGTTTATAATAAAATGATATAAAAAGAGATTGCTTTAACTAACGATCATTTAAAATAGCATCCCATGAAATTCTGACATTTAAAACTTATCACATGGATAAATAACCTTTGGATATTCTAATTTGAACTTCTTAATACCTACATACCAAAATATTATAAATAGTAACCATAACGGTAAACGACTTCAAGTACTTTGCAACCTATTACAACATTTCTTCTGCTGATATGCAATCATTTAATCCATTATACAAAGGTACCAATAATCTCAGAAGTTTATAACATTCGTTACAACCGACACAAAAATTAGCTGCCAAAAAATTAAGTGGGTAGCAAAATAAGCCTGATACATTACATAGTACACAGAAGACACAAGGAGCCATCTCTTAGCAAATTGATACATAACTTTATTAAATATTTGACGCGAATGGGTCCCGTAGTTAACTAAATTGCTAAAAAACAAATAAGTTTTTGTTTAAGTTGATTATATACGGAAAGTAGTCCAGATTATTCGCGGACGGTATTACAGCACTACGTAGTCCAAATTCTGTAACGACATACCTGGGGATCGATGTGCTCACTATATGTCGCGATTTCCGAGATGGAACCGTTTTCTATTAGAGATGGCTCCATAAAATAAAGTCGTCACCTCTGCTCGAACGTGCGGGTCACTAGGGCCTCCGCTGCATTTAAAGGTCTGTTTTATAAAACATACGACACTACATTCGGTCTCCTGCTTTCACTCGGCGCATGCCGAACCCACAAAAGAATATACACAGGTCGGCTAACTGACTAAATATCGAAGAGTTCGTAGGTCAACGAACAGTTCTCTCTTACATGTTCCGTATAGTCTGTCTCAGTTTTACGCCGAGATAACTGTGCGCCCGTAAGTTTGTGTGCGAAGCCTGTTCAGCAGGAGACACGCCTCGTTGCTATGGATGCGACTGACATCCACCAATCTTTCATTAGATTTCACATCTTCGCAACATAGCTGCATAGAGTCCGCGCCACGAAATAAGTCCTACGGCAAAACACGGACGTAAAATTTTAGATTCCTAGTTTCTATAGAGGTACAACCTGAGCGGATAAAGAATGGGATTAGAAATGGCGGCGCAACTATTCACTTCTCGCTCGCACACTATTTGCGTCTATACTCGCACCCCACGAGTGCGAGTATAGACGCAAATATTTGTGCGAGCGAGAAGTGAATAGATGCGCCGCCATTTCTGATCCTATTCTTTATCCGCACGGGTTGTAAAGCTAAAATTTGAATGTTGATGGCGATGGAAATCTTTGCTGGCGCGGACTCTAGTACATTTTTGGTGGAAAGGCACCCGTAGACAGCCTGCGTCCTGTGTCGACGTATTCTGCGCCGGCGCCGGACGGCGTCCCGCAGCGGAGGACCCTAGAATCAATCGAAGCTGAACTTGACCTCCTCGCGGGACGGGTCGTTGTTGGCGGCGACGGCCTGCAGCCAGTAGCGGCTGATCTGGCTCTCGATGGACGGCGTGCTCTCCTTGCGCGCGGACGCGGCGCGAGCTTTGCGCTTCGCCTTCGTGTGCTTGGTGCGTCGACGACCCACCTGGTATAAAAATATGTATTATAATAAACAATCTTACAATGTTTAAACAATGATGGACTATTGAGCACTGAATGCACCTATATTACAAGTACATTACCCTCTTCTTTATTATCTAATTTTTGCTAAACCACTTATATATTTGGCTAATACTAGCTAACTCATCGTCGCTTTTCATCAGGTGTGATTGTGGGCACACTTTATCATATAAAAAAAAAAACAAAATACCAAGGCAGGTACATGCACAATATAAAAATACAAAAAAAGAAAAAAAAAGATTGAATTATATGAGTTTGCGTGTTTAAATACATATTTATATGTAAAAAAGTTGATCGTTTGAATACATTAATTATTAATGTAGACGCGAACTCCCAGAACCATAGCATCTGAATTCCGAACCGAACTGTTGCGGTAACAACTTTTGGAGTTTCGATAAACGTAATTTAGGACTCTTTAGTTAGAACATTTTAAATGTGGGAGAGCCACGCTTAGGCATGAATGGGCCGGCTCGACCGGAGTGATACCACTGCCTCACAGAAGACGTGAAACAGCGCCTGCGCTGTGTTTCGCCGTGTGAGTGAGGCTACCGGAGGCCCATAGGGGGGAAGGGGAAAAGGTTGGCAGCGCACTTGTGACTCCACTGGTGTTGCGGCTGTCCATGGGCGGCGGAATTGCTTACCATCAGGTGATCCGTCTGCTCGTCTGCCACCTCTCATATTAAAAAAAAAAAAAAAAAAAACATACAGAAAGAGGATTTACGCGAGGTTTAAAAATTTCCAAAAAAAAAATTGCGTTCATGTATTACGAACGGCCTCGAAGAAAATTTTGAAAAGTTTTTTTTTAGTTTAGACTTGAGTTTGAATAGTTAACGTTTTAGAGAAATTACCTTTGTCTTCATCTCAGCAATCTTGACCGACAGCTGGCTGTCGAGCGAGTTGCGCCGCGACTCCACCGACACGTGGCGCAGGCTGATGCTGATCTGCGAGTCCTGCGAGTTGCGGCGGTCGGGCGTGGAGCTCAGCGACGCGTGCGCGCCCGCGCCCGGCAGCACCAGCGCGTCGCGCCGCCGCACGAAGCGCGGCAGGTTCGCCGCCCACGACGACGACAGCTCCGCACTGCCCACACACCTAACTATTAGATACCTACAAAGTCGACCTTCCCATGGTCCGCGAAACGCGGGGGGGCGTTGTGCTCTTATTCAATCAGAGAAGTTTACTTTCTCTTTGGGCCAATCAACAGGATGCGCGAGCTACAAATAGAACTATCGATTGGTCAAGCACACTAGCACCAGCGCGTCGCGCCGCCGCACGAAGCGCGGCAGGTTCGCCGCCCACGACGACGACAGCTCCGCACTGCCCACACACCTAACTATTAGATACCTACAAACTCGACCTTCCCATGGTCCGCGAAACGCGGGGGGGGCGTTGTGCTCTTATTCAATCAGAGAAGTTTACTTTCTCTTTGGGCCAATCAACAGGATGCGCGAGCTACAAATAGAACTATCGATTGGTCAAGCACACTAGCACCAGCTCGTCGCGCCGCCGCACGAAGCGCGGCAGGTTCGCCGCCCACGACGACGACAGCTCCGCACTGCCCACACACCTAACTATTAGATACCTACAAAGTCGACCTTCCCATGGGAGTGGCGTGATAAAGAAGAGGCCTTATTTAGTGGGCAGTAGGGCCTACAGTGGGTGGATATGGGTTGATATGATGATGATAATGAAGATGATGATGATGAGGAAAAAACATCATGAGGAAACCTGCACGTTTCGGATAGTTTCTAAAAAGTGTAACCACTATTCAGTTGGTCCGCTTCGCCTGTTTATAGTCCGTGAAATTTAGCTTGATTAGAATGACAGACTGATGAAGACGAGACTATCGACAGCTCATGTCGAATCAAGCACTTAAAAACTTTGTCGGCTTAGTAACACGTTCAAAGGCTTAATTGGTAGAACAGCCACCCGAATTTTGGAAGATATGGTTTCAGTTTCCGCCTGAACACGAGATGAGATTTTTAAGTGCGACAGAAAGAAAGAAAGAACCTTTTTTGACCACAACACATAAAACACAAAAATTAATTAGTGCAGAAACCATCGGCATTATTTTTATATGTGCACATTTTACTGGTCAATAAATTTATTTCTATTTCTAATAAAAAACGGTACAGAGCACAAAAGTTGCGGCCAACAAGGCTCAGCCTCAGCATAATTGCTGCAACTGACGCAAGCAACAGCTGCAGCGCTGGTTTTCAAGCTAGACTTTGGGTGACGCCTTTGCGATAGAAAAAATACAAATATTGAAGAAAACAAAACAATATTGACGACTGCTCCGCACTGCCCACACACCCAACTATTAGATACCTACAAAGTCGACCTTCCCATGGTCCGCGAAACGCGGGGGGGCGTTGTGCTCTTATTCAATCAGAGAAGTTTACTTTCTCTTTGGGCCAATCAACAGGATGCGGAGTGTGTTTGATCAATCAGCTATAACCGACTGCGCGAGCTAGAACTAAGAATAGAACTATCGATTGGTCAAATACACTAGCACCAGCGCGTCGCGCCGCCGCACGAAGCGCGGCAGGTTCGCCGCCCAAGACGACGACAGCTCCGCACTGCCCACACACCTAACTATTAGGCTACGTTTCCACAGGTGCATGAATACGGTATTTGACTATTTTTTTTTCATTTGTGTAATCAAAAGACCTCTCAATGATAGAAACATCGTTGAAAGAATTACTTGATTCTCATTTAAACTACCTGAGATATCACAACTTTAAAATCACATTATTTTGGGCAAACCCAAAACGCTCCATACAAATGGCTACTGAGATGTGACGTCACACGCAAGTATTTTGTATGCATTTCATTTGAATTTTGTATGGTAGCTATATCAAATGTTTCGTTTATGTCAATGGTTCCATTATAATAGTTGGTGTAAATTATATGAGTTATTCAATGGTATAATTTTTTTTTTTAATTTCATACTTTTAAAATGGACTTGCCCATGAATCTTTGAATGACCATAAAACCGGCTAGACGTTATATTTTTGATTGAGAATTTTTGCTATTGGCACATATTTACCTATAATTTGATAAAATATTTATATTTTGTAAAATCTCGAGCTTAGTCAAATACCCTATTGACCAATCACTACGCTTGAAATATCCGCTCCGCTCCGCTTCAATGAAAACAGGACTAGCGGAACGGAGCAGAGGTGAATAGGTTTCCATAGATAACAGCGAGCCGATGCCAACGGAGGCCGGCGCAGAGCAGCGGAGCGGAGAACAACGGAGCGGAGCGGAGAGGGGCGGAGCGGAGAGGAGCGGAGCGGCGCCGCGCGGAGGCCAGCGGAGAACAGCGTGGTAATGCGGCGCGGAAAATTATGTATTGCGCCGCTCCTCTCCGCTCCGCCCCTCTCTGCTCCGCTCCGCTCCAGTGGGAACATACGGATTCCCGCGATCTTCAGCAGATCGTCGGTCCACCTTGTGGGGGGCCTGCCACGGCTGCGAGTTCTTGTAGTGGTTAATTTTAGATTTATTAATCCACTGATATTTTAATAGCAATCTTTTGCTATTTATTCTTAAGCAAATAACACACTTAAAAATTTCATCTCGTGTTCAGGCGGGACACGTATTTATTAATGTAATCTCAAAAAATTACAGATTGTAGTCATACCAACACCATTTGGGCGCCTGCTGGCAGGCTGAATACCGTGTCTCTTGATACTAATGACCACGACCTCACAGAAAACCGGCGACCCACGGTGTTTCGTGGAGTGAGCAAGGATACCGAAAGCCCTGGAGATGCACAGTCGGCCGCGCATCAGCCTCACCTCTCGTGCTTGGCGTCGTCCGGGTAGTCGATGGGCGCGGTGTGGTCGAGGCACAGCCCGACGGGGTCCTGGCGCGAGCCGCCGAGCGAGATGGACAGTCGGCCGCGCATCAGCCTCACCTCTCGTGCTTGGCGTCGTCCGGGTAGTCGATGGGCGCGGTGTGGTCGAGGCACAGCCCGACGGGGTCCTGGCGCGAGCCGCCGAGCGAGATGGACAGTCGGCCGCGCATCAGCCTCACCTCTCGTGCTTGGCGTCGTCCGGGTAGTCGATGGGCGCGGTGTGGTCGAGGCACAGCCCGACGGGGTCCTGGCGCGAGCCGCCGAGCGAGATGGACAGTCGGCCGCGCATCAGCCTCACCTCTCGTGCTTGGCGTCGTCCGGGTAGTCGATGGGCGCGGTGTGGTCGAGGCACAGCCCGACGGGGTCCTGGCGCGAGCCGCCGAGCGAGATGGACAGTCGGCCGCGCATCAGCCTCACCTCTCGTGCTTGGCGTCGTCCGGGTAGTCGATGGGCGCGGTGTGGTCGAGGCACAGCCCGACGGGGTCCTGGCGCGAGCCGCCGAGCGAGATGGACAGTCGGCCGCGCATCAGCCTCACCTCTCGTGCTTGGCGTCGTCCGGGTAGTCGATGGGCGCGGTGTGGTCGAGGCACAGCCCGACGGGGTCCTGGCGCGAGCCGCCGAGCGAGATGGACAGTCGGCCGCGCATCAGCCTCACCTCTCGTGCTTGGCGTCGTCCGGGTAGTCGATGGGCGCGGTGTGGTCGAGGCACAGCCCGACGGGGTCCTGGCGCGAGCCGCCGAGCGAGATGGACAGTCGGCCGCGCATCAGCCTCACCTCTCGTGCTTGGCGTCGTCCGGGTAGTCGATGGGCGCGGTGTGGTCGAGGCACAGCCCGACGGGGTCCTGGCGCGAGCCGCCGAGCGAGATGGACAGTCGGCCGCGCATCAGCCTCACCTCTCGTGCTTGGCGTCGTCCGGGTAGTCGATGGGCGCGGTGTGGTCGAGGCACAGCCCGACGGGGTCCTGGCGCGAGCCGCCGAGCGAGATGGACAGTCGGCCGCGCATCAGCCTCACCTCTCGTGCTTGGCGTCGTCCGGGTAGTCGATGGGCGCGGTGTGGTCGAGGCACAGCCCGACGGGGTCCTGGCGCGAGCCGCCGAGCGAGATGGACAGTCGGCCGCGCATCAGCCTCACCTCTCGTGCTTGGCGTCGTCCGGGTAGTCGATGGGCGCGGTGTGGTCGAGGCACAGCCCGACGGGGTCCTGGCGCGAGCCGCCGAGCGAGATGGACAGTCGGCCGCGCATCAGCCTCACCTCTCGTGCTTGGCGTCGTCCGGGTAGTCGATGGGCGCGGTGTGGTCGAGGCACAGCCCGACGGGGTCCTGGCGCGAGCCGCCGAGCGAGATGGACAGTCGGCCGCGCATCAGCCTCACCTCTCGTGCTTGGCGTCGTCCGGGTAGTCGATGGGCGCGGTGTGGTCGAGGCACAGCCCGACGGGGTCCTGGCGCGAGCCGCCGAGCGAGATGGACAGTCGGCCGCGCATCAGCCTCACCTCTCGTGCTTGGCGTCGTCCGGGTAGTCGATGGGCGCGGTGTGGTCGAGGCACAGCCCGACGGGGTCCTGGCGCGAGCCGCCGAGCGAGATGGACAGTCGGCCGCGCGCCGCGAACTCCCCCCGACGCCTGTACGCGCGCGCGATGAGCTCGTGCTTGCGCGCGCGCCGCGTCACCTCCGCCTCCACTGAGCACCCGCACTTCCTGTCGAATGAAAATAAATTACGTAAAAAATTAACGCTTACATAATCATCATCAGCAACCCACACTCGTCCACTGCTGGACATAGGTCTCCCCCAATGCACGCCACTGCTCCCGGTTTTCGGCCACTCTCATCCAGCCCACACCAGCCAGCCTTCGAATGTCATCATCCCATCTTGTCGCAGGGCGTCCTACACTACGCTTACCGAGTCGCGGTCTCCACTCAAGGACTTTACGGCTCCAACGGCTGTCAGTTCTGCGGCTAATATGACCAGCCCACTGCCACTTCAGTTTGCTAATTCGGTGGGCTATGTCAGTGACTCTGGTTCTCTGTCTTACATAATACGAATACCCTATTATCCTTCTCCAATCGATTACGGCTACGGCGGCCAATCTCAACGATCAGCCACGTACGCAGGATATATTATAGTGCTCAAGTGAGTGCGCAAAAACACAAGTGCACTCTCCCTTACCCTCATATTCCGATGGGTCACTACTGTGACACGACAGGAGAGGGATCGGGCGCAGGGCCAACGGCTTAACGTGCTTTCCGAGACCAAGACCGCCAACTTCCAGACTCTGGGCTGCCACTAAGAATTTCTTACCGAAAACGTAGGTAAAAATTTTTGCCCCGACCCGGAGATCGAACCCGGGACCTTTTGTACAGCCGTCGCTTTAAAGTGCGACCTCTAACCACTGCACCAGAGAGGCAGTCAAATACCCTATAACCCCTATTATCTCTCCTCTACCCAAAGGTTGTCTGGAAGAAATCGCTACAAGCAATAAGACCGCCTTATTATACTGTCTGTTGTTGTTGTTGTATCATATTTGCATTTAGTTTTTGTGCAATAAATAATATCTATCTAATAGATAGTATCTTTATTTCTTATCGGCGGGCCGAAACGGACGCTGACTAAAGAAACTATGCACAAGTTAAAGGTGGCGCAACGTGCTATGGAACGTTCCATGCTTGGTCTTTCTTTACGAGACCGCGTACCCAACGATGAAATCTGAAAGAGAAGTAACGGTAGTAGACATTGGCACGCGAGTGTGTGAGCTAAGGTGATAGGTAGGACACCTTGCAAGGCGTAAAGATGATAGGTGCTATAAAAAAGCTTACCGAATGGCAGCCAAGAATGGGGCGACGTCCTGTGGTTAGACCACCTGCCCGACGGTCCGACGATATTGTAACGGCAGTGGGGACACAATCGATAAGACTGACAGGGGACCGAAGGGAGTGGCGTGATAAAGAAGAGGCCTTACTCAGTGGGCAGTAGGGCCTACAGTGGGTGAATATGGGTTGATATGATGATGATAATGAAGATGATGACGATGGAAAAAACATCATGAGGAAACCTGCACGTTTCGTATAGTTTCTAAAAAGTGTAACCACTATTCAGTTGGCTTCGCTTCGCCGCTTCACCTGTTTATAGTCCGTGAAATTTAGCTTGATTAGAATAACAGACTGATGAAGACGAGACTATCGACAGCTCATGTCGAATCAAGCACTTAAAAACCTTCTCGGCTTAGTAACACGTTCAAAGGCTTAATTGGTAGAACAGCCACCCGAATTTTGGAAGATATGGTTTAATTTCCGCCTGAACACGAGATGAGATTTTTAAGTGCGACAGAAAGAAAGAAAGAACCTTTTTTGACCACAATACATAAAACACAAAAATTAATTAGTGCAGAAACCAACGGCATTATTGTTATATGTACACATTTTACTGGTCAATAAATTTATTTCTATTTCAAATAAAAACGGTACAGAGCATAAAAGTTGCGACCAACAAGGCTCAGCCTCAGCATAATTGCTGTAACTGCCGCAATCAACAGCTGTAGCGCTGGTTTTCAAGCTAGACTTTGGGTGACGACTTTGCGTTAGAAAAAATACAAATATTGAAGAAAACAAAACAATATTGACAGATACAAAAACATCCAATTCTCAAATAAAATATTGTGAAATGTTGTCTTAGAGCGGATTTTTTGATCCGTAGTTGCCTTTTGGTTGAATAAACTATAGTTAACTGTCTAACCAATAGTCAAAGTGACGTAATTACTTGTAATATAACTATTGGTGAAGCTAACTTTGGTTCAAAAAACACATTTTGTTACTGTTACTTTTTTAAACCGTTCAGTTTAACCACAGATCAATAGAGACACGATTTCAATCTATAGCCTTCGCAATGGCATCTATGAATATAGTAAGTGTAATTTAAAGATAGTAACGAGAGCTTTTGAAAGTGGATTTCTCGCTGACCTTTTTTTTTTAAGCAGCGGAATGCCGCCTTATGCATACCCTCCTGCCGGGAGGCATACGGGTTATATCGGGCTCTAATCTAGCGGGAGCTTCTCCTAACGAGATGCCGGCCAGAGGGATACCGACTAAACCCCAGCGACGCTCCCTCGTCGTCAGAGTGGGGAGGGGACATGAGTACGAGTTGAAGTACCTTACTTCACGTCCATCCCCAGGCGGAGGGCCCACTTACACTGCGGGCCCGACAGTGAATTCTCACTGACCTGGCCAAATATCGTCTCCAGGAGGCAGCAGCGGCCGGGGTCCAGGTCCACGACGCCATGAGCGCGCCCGCCGCGAAGCAACAAAGCAACCGCAGCTGCAGCACCGACACCGACGGCCGGACCCCGCCGGAACACTCCTTCTCGCTGTCCTTTAGCGCTTCCAGTCGGCATCTGACACAACAAAGAAACGATCCAATTCTCTTCCACATTACATTATTTATACGAGTCCAGTGCAAATAAAAGATTATTACTCAATATTTCAATGCATATATATTCTATTCTTTATACTACTTTTGTTATCTAAATTCTGTTTGTTTTCAAGGTAATAAATAAATAAATAGATTTATTGTCAATCCCATGTATTTTTTTTTATGTCATAGGTGGCAGACGAGCAGACGGATCACCTGATGGTAAGTGATTGCCGCCGCCCATGGACACCCGCGACACCAGTGGAGTCACAAGTGCGCTGCCGACCTCTAAATCCCACTTCCACCGGATTGGGCCTCCGGTACCCTCACTCACGCAGCGAAACACAACACAGTGCTGCCGGTTTTCTGTGAGGCCGTGGTATCACTCGTATAATCGCATTATCTATCTATCACTCCGGTCGAGCCGGCCTATTCATGAAGAAGCGTGGTTCTTCCACGAATTTAAACTGATAGGTGGTTACTATTATATATTACTAAAGGTACTAAAAAGTCCACTGATGTTGTGAGTATCCAATAGCGGCAATAATAACTTGCCATTGGGTGAGCCGTATGACTAATCACTACGCTCGAAATCCGCTGCGCATCAATGGAAACAGGACGAGTGGAGCGGAGCGGATTTCCATAGAAAACAGCGAGCTGATGCTGATGCAGCGAGCGGTGCAGAGCGGAGAAAAGCGGAGTGGTGCAGAGCGGAGGATAGCGGAGGTCAGCGGAGAACAGCGGAACGGTGCGGAGCTGCGCTGAGCAGAGGACAGCGGAGATTGAGTGTAACTGACCAAAAACATCAGCAATACTCCGCTCCATTCCGCTACGCTCCGTTACACTCCGCTCCTCTCCTTTCCGCTCCAGTGGAAACACTCACCACTTTTCGCCGTTATTTACGCTAAGCCAGGTCGCTAAGCCACCGCGACTCCCTATGGCTTAGGGTATTTTTAGTAAGCGGACGTCAGTGCGGGGTTGGTCCCCTGGGACCCCTGGGACCTAACCTAACCTAACCAAGGTTAGGCATTTACTTTTTGGAGCCTTGTCGTTGCCTACTGTACTCGAAAAAAAATGGTCAGCTGCGAGAGCGCTTGGACTGCAGTTGGTTCTTGCTGCGAGGAGGTGATGTTGCAGAAGAAACCTGAGCGAGAGAGGGAGCAATATCCGCCCTCTCTCCGACTCCGCCGGGGTCGAGGCAGAAGGTGGGCTCGTCAGGGAAATGCTCTGGCCGGAAGGTCTCGGACGGTAGGTGCGGGGGCACCGCCTTCTAGGGGTAAAAGTGTGTGTAATTATTGCACCTCTCTGAGGCGGTCTTCCTTTTATACATAGGTGGATGTTGGCCACAGGCGAGGTTTAACGAACTGATGAGTCACCGTGGGCCTCGTCTACTCATATCAACAGCAGCGGGCGTCGGAGGGTTTTTAGTGGGTAAACCTCTGGCGCTACCTTCCAGAGGAAGTTCCACACACCCTGTCAGGTTAACTGAGCTGATAGACCGTCCTATACTACATTAATAAAAGTAGATATGTAACAAACGCTGACAACTCACATGATATTCTTCTTGAAGGAGTCCCTCCACAGCTCCGCGTTCCTGAATTCGTAGATGTGGCAGGCGAAGGTAACGCAGATGAAGACGGCCACCAGCGCGGCCGTGATGGAGCAGCGCGTAATGGTCTGCCGGATCTTGTTGGCCGCCCGTGGCGAGATCACGTCCTTGCTCGACACTCGCACCGCGATCAACGAGAAAACACCTGAAATATTTAAAAATAAATAATTTCAACGTAACATCTATCAATAAATAATTTTAATTTTAACGGACTGACCGGATGGCGCAATTGGTAGTGACCCTGCCTCTTACGCCAAAGGTCGTGGGTTCGATCCCCACCCTGGACAAACATTCGTGCGATGAACACTTGTGTTTGTTCGGTGTCTGGGTGTATATATTACAGTATTTAAGTATATATTTGTGTTCCTCTGTTGTCTGATATCTGTAACACAACTGCTTAAGCTACTTAGTACGGAATCAGGTCAACGTATGAGATGTTGTGAGAATTATTATTATTATTTATTATTATTATTTTAACAGGTGTCACGAGCGTCCACGGGCGGCGGCAATCGCTTATCATCAGGTGATCCGTCTGCTCGTCTGCCACCTATCACATAAAAAAAACATATAAACGCTACCTACGCTAATAACGTTGGTCTAGTGGTTTAAGTACCGGGCCGTGATATCGGGGTCCTGAGTTCGATTCCCGGATCGAGCAAAGTTATGTTTCGAATTTTTCGAATATAGCTCGGGTTTGTGATAACCAGTCCGCATTATGCAAGTGTGGTGATTAAGCCTAATCCCGTCATAGTAGCGATGACTTGATTTCTATGATGCGAGAAAGCGAGCGATCCGACCTCTAATCATCACATCCCTCTCAGCAGGAAGTATCCCCCAGCACCAGCTCCACGGACAGCGGCGCCAGCAGCAGGGCGGCCCGCATCGGGTGGTTCACGTAGCCGACGAAGCAGACGCCGGTGACTCTGCCGCCGTCACCTTGCCGAGCAATCCGACCTCTAATCGTCACATCCCACCTCTCAGCAGGAAGTATCCCCCCAGCACCAGCACCACGGACAGCGGCGCCAGCAGCAGGGCGGCCCGCATCGGGTGGTTCACGTAGCCGACGAAGCAGACGCCGGTGACGCTGCTGCCGTCACCTTGCCGAGCGATCCGACCTCTAATCGTCACATCCCACCTCTCAGCAGGAAGTATCCCCCCAGCACCAGCACCACGGACAGCGGCGCCAGCAGCAGGGCGGCCCGCATCGGGTGGTTCACGTAGCCGACGAAGCAGACGCCGGTGACGCTGCTGCCGTCACCTTGCCGAGCAATCCGACCTCTAATCGTCACATCCCACCTCTCAGCAGGAAGTATCCCCCCAGCACCAGCACCACGGACAGCGGCGCCAGCAGCAGGGCGGCCCGCATCGGGTGGTTCACGTAGCCGACGAAGCAGACGCCGGTGACGCTGCTGCCGTCACCTTGCCGAGCAATCCGACCTCTAATCGTCACATCCCACCTCTCAGCAGGAAGTATCCCCCCAGCACCAGCACCACGGACAGCGGCGCCAGCAGCAGGGCGGCCCGCATCGGGTGGTTCACGTAGCCGAGAAGCAGACGCCGGTGACGCTGCTGCCGTCACCTTGCCGAGCGATCCGACCTCTAATCGTCACATCCCACCTCTCAGCAGGAAGTATCCCCCCAGCACCAGCACCACGGACAGCGGCGCCAGCAGCAGGGCGGCCCGCATCGGGTGGTTCACGTAGCCGACGAAGCAGACGCCGGTGACGCTGCTGCCGTCACCTTGCCGAGCAATCCGACCTCTAATCGTCACATCCCACCTCTCAGCAGGAAGTATCCCCCCAGCACCAGCACCACGGACAGCGGCGCCAGCAGCAGGGCGGCCCGCATCGGGTGATTCACGTAGCCGAGAAGCAGACGCCGGTGACGCTGCTGCCGTCACCTTGCCGAGCAATCCGACCTCTAATCGTCACATCCCACCTCTCAGCAGGAAGTATCCCCCCAGCACCAGCACCACGGACAGCGGCGCCAGCAGCAGGGCGGCCCGCATCGGGTGGTTCACGTAGCCGACGAAGCAGACGCCGGTGACGCTGCTTCCGTCCACCTCACCGAACGCCATCGTGGCGATCGTAAGGATCAGCGGCAGGGACCACGCGACCAGGTGAAAGTATGCCGCCTTCTTGTCTATTCTATCTTGGATTTTACCTGAAAATAAAAATTATTAAACACCTGTGTTTATAGCAATTGGCTTAGCGCAGTGTTTAGCGCAATCGACTGTTGTCACGATTTTTTTCGGTTTTTGACTGTTTTTTTCCTATTAAAAATCTCTTTTATGAGAAATAAAATAAGCTTAGGTGCATTTTAAAATATCTTTCCAAATTTGTCTAATAGCCAATTTGAGACTAAGTTTTATGCCATACATTTTAACACTCAGTCGAATATAGTTTACTCATATTCGTCTGAGTGTTAAAATATAATTTTAAATATTTGTGGTATGTTCATTTATCAGACTCCAAAAACCTTACAAATGCGTAATTTCCTTATAACTAAGATGATTGGAAATAATTACAATTTCAATATAGAAAACGTACCTAAAGCTCGAAAACTCATGTGCCACGCATATGTGAATATGACGAACCACACGCAGGCCGCCATCATGAAGTAGTATACCTGTGATCAAATAAAAAAGTATTGCAGAAATCCATCATATTCACTTAGCGATAAAATTGCAAGCATAGAGAATCAATAAATCATAGGTGAACTAAATCCTTGAACCAGATTATGAAATAGCGACATTAAAGTTGAGTTGTATGTTTTTTGAAAATTTTAATAAGCATATTTATTTGAAAATATAAACCCCCTCCCCCTTGTCAGCAGAGTAGTAAATAACATGTTTTTCCTTCTCCTGTTTATGAAAAAAAAAACCATTTAAATAATATGTTTTCAAAACTAACCAATACGAAAACTACGACGCAAGATAAGTTTTCTTCAGCGGAGGGTTCGCCTTGTCTCCTGGTCCCATCTTTTGAACAAACTATGTCATCTCTTGACCCTACGCCGAATTGGACAAGCCATCTGAAAACAATATACATCATTGAATAAATAAGCCCATTATTGCACATACAATAAATAAATTCAATGAATGAATTTCCATGTGAAAATATCATTACAGTTATAAGTATGTATTGTTTCTTTTATAATGGCTAGTCAAACCAAATTGTGTATCAGATTGTTATGCCTGCCATGATGATATAACATGATACGTTTTATGGGACAGTATTCTAAACATTTCATAACAATGAATATGAGCCACAGAAAAAATTCAATGGTAAATTTTATACAAATAAAACCGGTAAAGTGGGAGTCGAACTTGTGTACCTAGGATTCCGTACTAGCATAGGGAGGAAAAAAACTTTCGAGTGTTGTAGGAAATCTACATTAAATCTGGAACTTAACAATTTTAGTCATACATATATTAATAAAACGTAAATGTATAATTCATACATAGAAGTATAACAAGACTAGAAGAATAGTTTCCATACTGCTATCACCTCAGATTTGAAGCACAAATTTGGTTTTTCAAGTTGGTACTACTTACGTAGTATCAAATTAAAAATCCTAATTAATGATACCAGTCACAACCTATATCCCTAAAACATGGGAAATGGTTATTGTAGTAACTGTACTGGTTTTAATAGTACCTAGAACAAAGCTTACAAGTATCTACCTAGCTGTGATTATAAAATTAGTTGGCAAAGTAATTATAATGAAATTAAGGCAGTAAAAAAAATGTTCAGGACATTTAAAATAAAAAAAGGATTTATGATTTTTCAAGCTTATTTTGAGTTCGCCATTTTGTTCATGTCACAATTATGTATCTCTAGAATGAATTAAGTTATGCATGGATCCCAATTCTCGGGCTTGTGATATTTTGAAAACATGGCGGATATCACCTAAAAACCATACAAAAAACTATGTTTTGGTGATATATATCGTATGATAACAAAATATCACGTCCCGAGAATTGGGCTCATGGTCATTTTTGAAATCATACTAGGGATGATTGTGACATGAAGGGCGTGTGCAAATAACCTTGATACCATTGGAAAACACCTTTGGTTTTTATTGAATAATTCTAAATTAAACAAGACAAAGCATTTTTTGATGATTCTAGAGACACTGCTTCACGCTGTAAACATCAGTAGCAACCGATTAAATTAATCAGTCGAAACAATCAAATCTTACAATAAAGTTGAAATGGAGAAAATATTTTTTTTCATTATCAGGCAACACTGAGCATTGTAATAAATCGTTTGTATTTTAAGCTTATAAAACACAAAATACTCTGAAATATTGGATGCTTTCCTGTTAAATGTGATGTTATTACACTTCTTGTATTGCTGTTCCGAATCATTATGACAAAATTTAGCAGCACAAATCGTCATAGTAAATTAATTTTCGCGAGATGTGTTCGACAGGCATTGACATTCAACGACTGCGGAGCGGTCCGGGCGTTTGGAGCCCTCCGTTTGAGTTGCTTTAAATTGTGGGCACAGACTAGGTTTCTAGTCTTGTTATAATTCTATGAATTCATAGTATGAACTGATTTTATTTAATTCATTCTATAAACTTACTGATTTTGTTTACTGATAGCTATATAAAACTACTAGTCAATTATAGCCCTCATATCTACTCAGCTCTCACCTAACACATAAAGAGAGGAAGGTGTAACTGAAAACCAGCGCTTCGCAGGACTCTGCCCTACGACAGCATAAGCTGAGTCATGACCCTTTGCTCAACCAATTTGTTGATTTGTATGTTTTCTATGTGTTTGGTTTGTCTTGCTTCACTATTTGATTAATTATTCATAGGAAAAACAAATATTGTAATAACTATTAACTGTTATTTTGAGCAATAAATTGATTTTTATTTTATTTATTTATTTAAAAGTTTTCTGAATTTCGTTTAACCCGAGAATAGAACTCGTAATAGGCTATTTGACAAAATTCTGAAAACTATCTTAGGGTATTCATTTGTTTATAAGGAGCCCTAAAAATAAATTTTCTGTTTTTATTTTAATAAAATAACGAAAAAGAATATGCAATATTCAAATATGCCGCAAAAACGCGTCTATTAGCAATATGGCGGCCTGTGACGTAGATTGTCCATAAATAAACATTGAGCTTGTTGGTGTTTCAGTGTTTCTTTGAAATAGTTTTGATTTTCTCTTGTTTTACTTGAAATGTGCTACGTCATTTCTTCCTATTAAGGAAAGCAATCAACCATAGGCAGTAGACTTACGCGTAATCTACGTCACGGGCCGTTTTTAGTCACGTGACCCCTGTTTAAAAAATAATTATTTTAGAAGACGAATTTTGATGAAATAATGCAATATTTTTATCTCGCGTTATTACAAATCGCTCCACAAAAAATATATTAACACTGATGTTATAAAAGAAATGTATATTTTTATCACTGTCAAATAGCCTATTGTTGAGAAAAACGAGGAATAGTTTGTATCTGTGGTATTGAATGTTGCCTCTGGTGCAAGGGTTGTGGGTACGATCCCCGCACTGTACAAATATTTGAGTGCATGAACATGTTTGTTTGAAATGGTTGGGGTGTTTATATGTATTATAAGTATGTATTTACAAAAGAAAGGTATTATATGTATAAGTATATTTTGTAATTCCGCCTAAAGGTAAAGGTAGGTTCTATGGTATCTCGGAGTGAGATACCATATGTAAACCAATGTAACATATGTAACATATGTACCAATGTATGTGATATTGTGAAAAAAAATAATTAGATTGGCTATTTTATTCCATTGATACATACCCCATCGAAGCGACGGCAAAGCAGACGTTGATATAGAAGATGACCAGCGCCGGATACTTGTTAGCGCTGCGCCAGTCTATGAGGAAGGTGGCCACGGTGAGCAGGTTCAGCGCCAAGCAGGAGCCGGCGCCCCACGCCACCAGCCGGTGTATCTGTTGGTGCTCGTCTTCCGTGTACAGCGGGTCCCGGCAGGGCAGGCCGCATCCAGATATTCCTAAAACAGTTAAAAGCTATTCAAAATGCATATACTAGTGATTTGATAGTTATTTATTTATTGATGTACGAACATTAAGAGAAAAAAACTTAGCTTTTCTAGTGCGATAATAAGTGTTAAAATTTTATTGCGATAAAAGATGAGGAGAGTCAATTTCATAATTAACTATTTTATACAAGCACATAACATGCATTGCTCAATTCGTTCGATATGTATATTATAGATTGGCGACCTAATATCTGTATTATATTCTACTATACTTCGTACTAATGTATAATACAGAGTTACAGATGACGAAACATTTTTAAAATGTTTTGTTGTTCTGTAAATGAAACCCAACATACGCGACTCTCGATCGAAAATATGATCATAATGTTATCGGAAACGTTGACGTTGACTCTATCGAAGGCCTTGGAAAAGTCGGTATAAATTGAGTCTACCTGTCTTCTTTTTGCAAAGGCACCGCACAAGTAACTTTTATATTCCAGGAGTTTACTGGCTGTTGATCTACATTTAACAACTTATTGTATAAAGTACATAAAGGTACAGCTGTACCACGTTTATAAATTACATCGGTAAAATTCATTTACGCAGAAGAGCAAGTTAAATAAATCTGATTGATTACGATTGCGAAAGCACTTGAAATACAAACTTTATTGCGTTACGTTAAGATTAAATACAATAAATCCAGAGAGGAATGCTATCTCTCTCTCAGCCGCCCTCGCACCGAATATGGCGCTGATGCATCAACCAATAAGAAATTGTAATTTCTGGCGCGTGTAAATGGAGCGTTGTGATTGGTTAAGATTTTGCCGCAGTATTCGAAAATAAGACTTCTGCGCATGTACATTAGTGTAACTTATAAAATTGGTAAAACTGTACAATGATAGTTTAAGCACTGGCTTTCAAAAGCAGAGGAGTTATTCCATCTGGTCCAGGTCCCTTGTGATCGTCTAAGTGTATAATCCTATTTTCAACTTCTTGTGCAGTTAGTCCAACAGATTTAATTATATGTACATGCCTGTGATCTACAGATGATTGACAATACTGACTTGTTAAGTTTTTTGAACTATCATCATAAACAGAGTTAAAATATTTAGCAAATATTTTAACTCTGTTTATAATACAATATCTGGAAGCATTTACACGCACGAATTGAATGCAGCTTAGAGTTCTTCCAGATTTTAAGTTCAGTATTATACAATTTTATGAAATTGGACGAACATATTACTACAGTAATTAATTTAAATTATACACCATAACACGAGTGCAATTTTTTTTTCTTTTAAATCTAAACAACTTTTAACTGACACTCAGTTGGAATTTGGAGAACTAAATGCTTAAAAGGCAAAAAAGGCATTAGTGATCAATCAATATTACCTTCGTAAAAATGTAGAGGTTTATTCGTGTGTATCAGAGGAGGAAGACATTTGCCAGTCGTGTTAAATTTCATTTCCCTCTCTGCGTTGTCGCATCGCGGTGGGAACAATGTCGAATTGCATTTCAAAAAGGACGGAAAGTAAGAGGTATTGTGAAGTATTGCACAAGGCTCCATCGTGATCTTGCACATTTCGTATGACGGTAAGTACACCATGTCTTGCCCTAGAATCTTCTCGCATTTGGGCATAAAGGTGGCACAGAGCAATGGTTGTATGACTGCCCAACATTTTGGCACATTAATTAGTTCCTTATATAACTCCAATTGGGTCTGGATTTCAGTCTGTGTTTCATAAAAAGTGAGGTGAACGCTGGTCTTGTCGTAAGCTAATTTGGCACCCAAACATGTGGTTACTTTCTCTAGAGATTCACAACGTGCCCTCCTTACGCAACTGTCTAGTTTTATTTCTCTCTCGGGATACCATGGCGTTGCTCTATTTGGCTTCAACAGTCTGTAGTTGGGCGTCCCGTTGATCGCTTCGAGGCTTTCGGTGACATTCTCATCAACAATTGAGTTTTTGTCGCCCCCGTTGCTGAACTGGCTGGCTTGGCACGTTAATATAGTCGACACCCAACATAAACATTGCACAAGATTCATCTGCAACAAAAGAAAAATATCTTGACTATCGGCAAAATTCATCACTGGGGGATTATACCGAAATAAAAAAAATTAAAACTACACTTTATTTTTTCATTATTCTTTATTTAGAGGTGTGGGCAATATCAAATGAAACCCTTGAAAATTCCATATGTTTATTCATTCAACAAGATGTCTCTGTGCTTAAAGACAATCAATATAATGTAAATATAATTACCTACCCAAAATATTCAACGTTCAAGGTATAAGGAAATATTAGGTGAAGGGGATCATGAAGTCAGTACACAGAGGATATTGTGCAGCCATATAAACGAAAACGTTACAGACGTATGCATTAAAACTTGTATTATTTGATGTACATTATTTGACCTACGTCACAGGCTTGTAAGCAACGTCATTTCTATGTGCGATCAGTTTCGCGCTCTATTTAAACAGTGCATTTTCTAAAGAAGATAAATTGATAGAAAAAATATTTAAAAAAAAGTAATTTCAACTGTACACATACCACTGCAATAAGAAGTTTTAAGAAATCAGTCAAGTAGCCTATTTCAATATAAATTTATATAAATTATTTGTCAAAATATGTTTATATAAATTCCTACAAAATGAAATATTAAATAAAATTCTGGGGGGCTTTTGCAATCAAAACCCATCCAAAGATGGGTTTTATAGATTTAGGGCAGTGGTTCTTAAACTTAAAAGTTTATGGAACACCGGACCAATACCTATTGATGGAAGCCTATCTCAAATGATTACTACAACACTTTTAAAACAAAATAGCGGAAGATACGCACGTGCCTTCAATTAGACAACTTCAAACGGGCCCAATGCACAACTACATGCACAAATACTAACAGCTGTAATGGTTTAAAGTTGTACGATATTGGAAGACAGAGACAATCCAATTTTTTTATACATCATATATTCCTATCTTACTCTGCAAAATGAGAAATTAAAACTCTTCTTTTACTTATGAGTGAAATGTGATTCCATGAAATATGTTATTTCTTTTTGAACAATTTTACTACGCGTAAAAGCGCGTGAAGGCATTTTGGTAACCTTTATCCCACGTAAAACAATTAAAGAATATTTTTATGTGACACGACCTCTTTCAGTCAGACTCGCCAATTTGCGACTGCGTGAAATTAGGCGCCGGGCACCTAATCTAAGCGGTCCACCTTGCACTATTTTGATTTAATCTAAGCTACTACACGATGGAAATGAAAAAGTACACCTAAAAATTTTTTGGGGGGAAAAAATTATATTCTATTAGGACATCTGTATGATCCATTCATGTAAACACTTACAAACAGTGCCGCACATTTGTTTTATGAGTATGTGTGATTGTAAATAGATTTTTTTACGCTCGCGAGTGTGTGATTATATATTTTTAAATGATGATGGAAAACAGGTCTCAAAAGCCATTTTCAGTACTGGGGCCACTAACTTTGATCTCTGTTATTTTTTCCTAAATGGAATAGGAAAAACTATTCAATATCTCAATATTCCGAAAAAATAAGAGGAGACCTAAATCCAGCTAGAAAGACCCGGGCTGTTGCATTGAATTAATTTTATAAATTGTGACATATGACAATATTAGCAAAATTTATGATATGAAAATACTCATAAATCCATAAACTTAAATGACCCTAGACAATGCTCTATTATTATGAATGTTGATACTTTTATTACAATAACATAGCATAGAAATGGCTTAACTATTAAGGTGTATAAAATATGAAGATAGCGGTGATATTTCTTACTGACGATACTTATTTGTCTGTTGAAAGACCTCTGCAAAGTACTGGCTATTTAATCTATAGGAGAGGATATACCTTGGAAGTCTTTTTTATTTGTAATTTATTATTTTATTAAACCCCTTAATGTTACAAAGTAATAATTTCCAGATATGTATATTTATTCGTTTAGTGGTTGCCTTTATTTATTATTGACAAAACAAATTCAATAAATACCAGTTTCTTACTATAAAGTTGAAGTTGATGACTTGCAGCTCCAATAATAAATTCGCTTTGAAGGACCTTCCGGCCTCTTCAGAAGTTCTCTGGATAATGTTTCGCCAGTCGTCTTCTGAGCAGGCAGAAGTGGTGCAGCCAACCGTGTCTTGTATCTGTAGATTACCTGACATCAGAATAGTACCATATTATTAACAAATCAACATTATAATTAATTATACCATAAGATTGCAACTCACCAGTTTATCCAACAATGAAAGGTTTTACCTGCGCAAAAAATCTATTTTTTTTTTGTGACGTAATACAAATTTATTATGTTTCAGCTTATTACGAAAATAAAATACAAGCTGTAAATAAAAATTATGTACAACCTTTTGTAACGCCAACACAGTTATTGTCTTTACACTTATCCACAACTTAACACTTGTCATAAGTCTCGATTTTAACATAAATTGGTATGAGTCTGTGCATGCATACAAGTTGAAGACATACTTGAGCTAGTTAGACATTTGTTTTCCACCTCTTCTAAAGTTCCTATTGGGATTACCTCCTCTTCTGTTCCACGGAGAGCCACGCGGGCCACTGTTACCTCTCCAGTTGTTGCGCGCGCCGTGCCCGTTCACGCCGCGGCCCCGGCCTCGCCCTCGGCCGCGGTAGCCCCCTCCACCGCCGCC
Organism: Marasmia exigua; assembly: GCA_019059595.1. NCBI lineage: Eukaryota > Metazoa > Arthropoda > Insecta > Lepidoptera > Crambidae > Marasmia > Marasmia exigua. The sequence goes on from CM032479.1 coordinate 12,550,470, forward strand.
TCCGTTACCGCTGTCCCATCTTTGATTTCGAGAATATCCTTCATCTCCATTACCATCCTCATTATTATAATTATTCTCTTCTTCATAGCTCTGGTCATAAGGATTATCTTCTTCATTGTATTCATCATTATTCTGCTGATATTGCTGATTATCATAACCAGAATCAAAGTGACCTTTGTTATATCCATTATCATTGTAAGGAGGCCGGGGTGGCATATTACCCAAAAGTGGTTGCATATTATTAATAGGTGGACCCATTGGTGCCATAGTACCCATGGGTGAGGACATGTTGCCCATAGGCGATGGCATATTTCCCATTGGTGGCATATTACTTATGTGCATTGGACCTGGACCCATAGGACGCATTGGAGGTCCCATTGGTGGTCCCATAGCAGGACCCATTCCCATTGGTGGTCTCATCATATTGCCCATTGGAGGCATGTTATTTCCCATTGGCCCCATATTGTTCATGTTATCTGGGCCATTATTGTAATGTTGATCATCTTGACAATTTTGGTCATTGACATCCATATCATTATCATAGTACTCCTCAACTTGATCATAATTTCTGTTATTATCTTCATTATCCATTTCAGATTGATCATGTTCATTATCATGCTCAGGATACTCAAATGGTTGGAAGTTTTCTTCATCAGCATCATCCTCCAAATGAGGCATAACATCATGTAGCTCCTCAATTTCACCAGTTGCAATGTACTTTTTTAATGCTAGGGGTCCATCTGATATGGCTTTCTCAAGTTTAGAGCCTGGTTCAACAGCTATTAATTTTCCATAAATGAATATAGCAGATGGAGTTATCTGGTGTAGTGGTATAGCTCCAGGTACAGATTCCACCAATGCTTGAGTCAAAGCTTCAGCTGCAGCATCATCTGCAGTGGGTCCATGGTTCCACTGAGCTTGAAAGTTTCTAGGAATAGGCTTGCTGTATGGTACTTTTTTGACTTTCTTTTCAAACTCCATTGGCATATTTGTTGTATCAAAATCAAGTCCAGGAATAACTTTATCAGTATCAGAAGAGAATATTTCTACATTATCTTCAGGGCCCATCCCAGGTATAACCGCAGGTTCTTCTAAATCATGATCATCTTGGACACCAGGAGGTAGAGTATTAAGATTATACTTGTCTCTCATCAAATCACCTGGTCGGTTTCTTGTCCAAAATTTGGAAGTGTGGTCATTGGAACCTGAACATAATATATGCCCCAGAGGATGCCATGCCATTGTCCATACAATAGATTCATGAGCTCCTTCAATGCAACCTACTTCTTTATCAGTACCAACATTCCAGAACAAAATAGCACCATCAGACCCACCAGAACAAAACAATCCTTCATGTGTTGGATGCCATACTACACTTGAAGCTTCCTTCTTATGACCTCTAAAGATTTGCAGTTCTGTCCCAAGCTTACGTATGTCAAATAATTTCAGCAAATGATCTCGAGACGCTGTTATCAACCAATTACCATTTTCATTCCATTTCAAATCCATTACAGTAGACTTATGCGCATGAAGTGTTGATAGAGCAGTCCCTGACTTCGGATCCCATAATTTGATTGGTTGCTGATTGTCTTTACTGCCAGATACAATAAGTGCTTTAGTTGGATGCCACTGTACACATTTGACGTCAGCTCCATGACCTCTCAATATTCTTTCCTCTTGACATCTATAGAAGTCAAATATGCGCAAAGTGCCATCATCAGAACAAGTTACTATTTTAGAATCACTGGGACTGAAACTGATGCCTCTGACAGCTTCTTTGTGTGCTTGGTACATTTTGACATTGTTCATGTTACTCTGCCAGTATTTTATGAATCCAGAGTGATCACCAGTTACCATCCATCCTTCACCATGGGACCAAACCATAGAGCGAACCGGTGAGTCATGTGCTTGGAGAATGGTTTCAAAATTGAATGTCAAACCATTCCAGAGGGTAAATTCTCCTGAAGAAGCTCCTGTAATTAATCTACGACCTTCAGGTGTCCAGGCAACAGCAAAAATAGGGCATCTCATTTTATTAGTGGCAGTTTTTACAAATCGTGTTGTGACGGCGTTGATGGGGTTATCAGGATAGGAAGGTGGCGGCAACAGATCTGGAGTATACATAGCGTCGGGTTGAAGCGCGTGCCTGTCCCGCCAATCACGTTGCCAAACGCGACACTCTAAAGCCTTAATTATAGCAGCATTATAATCTACAGTTTTCCGCATAACTGATTTACGTAAACGTTTACCATCGAAATCATCTTGAGTCATATTCAGCGGCCCCTGAGCCGGAAAACGCATCTGGTAGTTGAAAGGTCTAAAATTGTGGCGCATGTTGTTACGACCGGGACCCATAGGCGGGCCCATCGGCGGACCCATAGGTGGACCCATAGGCGGGCCCATGGGAGGACCCATAGGTCCCCCCATACCGGGTGCGGGCATGCCCATGTGCGGTGGAGGATGCCCGAAATCCATTGTTAATGACTTCAATACCTAATTGAACAAAATATGTATTTATTACAATTTAACTATAATAAATTAGGAAATCGTGCAGGTTTTATTAAGTTTGTGACAATTAGGTGCTCTCTTACCTTGTTTAGTTAAGTAACGCTATGACATCATCCCTGTTTATTCACTTTTTCACTGATAAACTAATAGCGAAAACCACGTAAAATAACATAAAACTTTCAACTTAGAACATAAACTCTGTGATAAACGCTAACCTATTTATATGAACGGAAAGTACGGAGGAAGAAACGCAAACAGCCATGTTGTCTTTAGTTTTTTTTTATTGAATTATCGCACTGCGCACGTCGCATCACTCGACTCAGACATTTGGTTCGTAAATTCATTGATAGGTGACTCTGATGTAGGGAGGAGTAAATACAGGTTGTACTTTTTTGCAGTTTGCGGTGTAGGTAGAGAAAGTTCGTGAAATTAAACTTCAAACAGTAGAAATCTTTAAAAAAATATGAATTTTATTAAAGTCCGAATACCACCAAACGATGAAGGATTAGAATCTCGATATATTGATAACTAGCGGGCCCACCCTCACTTCGTATTGGGACATCGGCCTCCGAAGCTGGCCCCTGCATTTTCAATCTCTAATATCTTTAAAAGTGCTCATTCAAATCATACACTTTATCCATTCATCATTTTATTATTAAACATATTTCGATTTGATTCTAAAACTGTTGTTAAATTGTTCACCCTTCCAAAGAAATCATCATATCGCGATGTTGTGACGTCAGATGGGTGTTTTGATGTGGGAATGAGTAACTTTTCTCTAGTTGTTTCTTCCATGTAAGGTGATTTTGAAACATCATTGGTTCCTGGTAAATATGTATGAGGTTCATATGTAGTATCCGTTGTTTCAGGTAGTGTAACTGCTGGTATATGTAGATTTCCGTACATTTCTAAATCTAGTGACATAAAGGTATCATGCTTGACGTGTTCCCGTGTATTTCCGTATTTCCCGTGCATCATCTACGCCACAGATATTTATTACAGTAGGATAGATGTAAAAATCCAACCAAAAAAGGCCGATCAATGAAAAGTAATCTCTTCATCCCTTTAATAAAACCAGAACACTCAATCACCTTACCGATATCTTCCTGATAAATAAGCTATATATAAATTATAAATAAATAAGCTTACTCAAATTATTTTAAAGAAATATGGATACTATTTATTGCAAGAAAGAAAGTAGATAAAGACTTATTTATTAACATCACACTTACTGGACACAAAGTTCCGTATGATTTCGTCAGCAAAAAAGAGGACGTGTTTTTTATTTTGTTTTTATAGAATATGTATGTACGTCTTGTAGGTGTTTTCTAAATATAAATACCTTGCACGGAGGGTGCTGACTACAAAGAAAATTATTTTCATGGTTTCAAATTTTCCACACTTTTCTTGAGGAAAATGGGGGTTAAAGGTTTGTATGAAAGTCCGCCATCTTTGATGATAGGAATGTGAAAATTTGTATTCAGACTAATAATTTGCAATAAAGAGTAACCCATTTAATGTTTTTTGAAAATCACCCTTAAGATACCCCTGGTAAGATAGGGGATGAAATGCTAGTATAGGGGTTTAGCCATTTTAAAGTAAGAAATTTGAAAATCGCTATACGTTCTCCTTATTTTAAACCAAGAACAAGTTGTTTTAACTTTTTTTTAAATTCAACCCTTAAGGGATTGAAAAGGGGGTTTGAAGTTTGTATGGAAGTCCGTCATCTTTGATGTTAGGAAAGTGAAAAGTTGTATATATCGGAATAATTAAGAAAAAATATTTTACTTCAGCGTTTTTGGAAAATCACCCTTTTAGGGGATACATTAGAGAATGAAATGTTGTATGGGGGATTAGACAGTTTAAAAGTTACAATCTTAAAATTGATGTTTGGGCAGCGGTTTTGAATAAAAAAGTGACTTTTGAATTTTCAACCCCTAAGGGGTAGTAGTTTGAATGAAGACTTTTGTAATAAAGACTAAAACACGCAGTTTTAGTCTTTATTACAAAAGTCTTCAAAGAGTTGAGTTGTGCAATAAAGAGTAGGTATGTATTTAATAAAAATGTGCCTAAGCTTTAACCAACCAGGTGCAGCGTTCGATCTACTTAGAGAGGTTATTTAAGCTAATGTTCACTAACTTTAGTAAAAAAAATTGATACGCGCAAAAAACGGCCACTTTTAGAGTGAATCAACATTTCTGCATGATTATTTAATAAATAGTATAAGTGTTTGCTGAGAGTTTGAAATCCCGAAATTGTTTAAAATACATCCGGTTTAGTAGCTAAAAATTAAAATTGATTGGCTTCGCTAGTGTTCCCTACCCGTCACCTTAAGGGAACCTTAAGGTGACGGGTAGGGAACGCAAAATAAAATGGCGTGAGACAAATAATGAACTTTACTTTACTTTTATAATGAAGACATTGTTCAATGATGGAGTAATAGATAATCATGTGATTTAAGTAATTTTACAACATATTGAGCTTCAATAACATGTGCTTTTTTTCCTAAAAAACCAGCCGGATTCTTAAAATCCATGTTGACTGAAAATATTAAACAAATTACCCCGTGTAGTCCCCGGCAGAGTAGAATAGGCCACACTCACAGTCATGTAGTTCCTGTTTTTAGGTAAGGTATAGGATACTGCGGGCTATCTCCATATTAATTAAGAAATGTGCACAGTAAAATGTACCTTCAGTTTAACCGGCTTATAGGCCGAGCGAGTCAGTTTAGCCTTATGTATAGGTTGACTCATAAAATAAGATATTAATTTAGGCGACGGGTGGCGACGACTAGCGACGCCATTTGATTTAAATTGATAGTCACTAAACCTCTTTTCAACAATTTCGAACTTCGACTCTTACCGAGGTGTCGTAAAAGGCGACTAAGGTAAAGCTGCGGGCATAATCATCAGCACCCAGAGAAGGAAAACTCTGCATTCATATCAAAACCCTCGCCAACCCGTCTGCCAAGTGTGGTGAGTATGGCAATTACCCCTCATGTGATTGAAGGAGGCCCGTGCCCCAGCAGTGCCGACTTAAATGGGCTGATGATGATGATGATGATGATGATTAAACAAATTTAGATAATTCCACTAAAAGAAACTGTCTTAACTCCGACAGTGAGCAGTTATCTACGAAATAAATAATGTCAATATTTTATGTAATGTTGCAATTCCTCCAATCTGTCCAGCGCCCATTTTTTCCGTTAGTTAGATCATGTCACGTGTTTAGAAGTTATTTAAGTAACTATACATTATTTTTGCCATTGATAATACAAAGTTTCCCCCTAAGATTTTTAAGATTGTGTAACGACTACAAATTTTAATACCTAGCAGCGTGAATTTTAATTTTACACTACAATACTGATTTATCAGCAATATCATTCAAGTAAAACCAAACATTTATTCACTTATGTTGGTTGGGTGAACCAATAATATCAACAAGTACATTTTAAGCAATGAAAACATCAGGGATTTTTGTTGTACCATCATTAAACCATGGATTGAACTAAGTAACTTGTATTTGTCTTATGTAACTCGTTATAAATAAATAAGTAATTAGGTAATGTAGGTTTAGTTATTTGACGAAAATTCTTTATTTAAGTTAGGTCTATGCATACCATTTATGAATGATGATTTCTAGCCAGGATTGTGCCATTAAAGTTGCACTGTATAGAGTTCCAAGTTTGTTAGGTAGATCGTAATTTAATTCTACAATAAATTCAATAATGGAAATAAATAAGTACCTACCTACCTATGTTACGTATATTCCATTAATATAATATTATAAATTTGTATGTAACTGAACAACATAATTTAATGTTATCCTTTGAAATAAAGACAAAAAAGGGAAGGAAGGGAAGTCATCCATCATACATAACATGCATAGGGTAGGAACGACCAGTCTGGGGACTCAGGTGTATCTACCTCCTAGAGTGGCCCCGCTGGTAATCAGTTCTGTCCTGATTCCAGCTTAGGTTGGTATTAGGCAGAAACGGTTACCGTGGGGCACGGTTTTCCCCGGGCAACGGCGGGTAGTAATTCATTCGTGGATTGCTACCCGACGGCCAAAGGATGCACAGATTTCCGGCGGACCAGCCCCGACGCAGTGGATCGCGTGCAGCGCACACCACTCGGGGGCTTTCATTGTCCGCTGAGGGCTTAGAGGACCGGCCTCTCTTTACGGACCTGAACACAATAGGGCCGGGCACGGAGGCTGCCTTCTTTATCCAGCCCCCCCTTCTGCCGTGGATTGGCGTTGGGGTGTGGTGGCACCCACTGTCGGGCGCTTTGGCGTGCGGTGGGCCGGTGTTCCTAGTGTGATGGTGCCGTATGGGGGCCATTTTGTTCTCGGGCCTTGAACTGTCGCGCCTTCGGGCGCGTTCGAATGTTGGGGAGTTCCACGGTGGTGGAATTCCTCCCAACAGCCTGTTGCGCCCCGATTCTCGGGAGCGCTCTCCCCGCCTTTATGGTGGGGGCTTTGTTGGTGGGTCTGTGTTGAGTCCCGCAGCCAGTGGGATGCAGCTACGACTCGAACGGGAGGGTTGGTTGGGTGCTCTCTCCTCTCTCTGCCCTGCAGCCAGCAGGGTCTGCAGTCGTCCCTTCCGGAGCGTCTGCGTTACAATCCAGCAACGTGGACGATTCCGGAGAGGGGGGAATGGTGGGCCATGGGAGTGGCCCTAGGCCTCGTTTTTTCGGCGAGGCCCGGTTTTGAAGAGGCCGTGCTGGCGAGCCTCTCGTCCTTCGAGGGTGGGCCGCGGACTTGGTTTCTACCCGTTACCGTAGCCCACCCCACATGGACGTAGCAGGAAATGCCCCGGTGGTTTTTAGTGGGTAGGCCCCTGGGAGCACCCCAAGGGAGAGCCCCACACTACCCGGCCGTCTCCCAGCGGTCGGGTGTGCTTAAGGCGGCATTTTCCACCGGGCAACAAAAAAAAAAAAAAAAAAAAAAAAAAAAAAAAAAAAAAAAAAAAAGGAACGACCAGTCTAACATGTTGAACTTGAACTTTGAGCTTTCTAGTTTCCAAATATTGATAAGAAATGAGTCACATTATTTCATGAAATGTTTAATATTCCTACATTTAATAAGGAATAACTTTTCCTTTGTCTCTACCTTGCGTAATATATGAAATCATAGAATAATAACAAGACTAGAAACCTAGTCTGTGCCCACTGTTTGACGCAAGTCAAACGGAGCCGTACGGCTCCAGACGCCCGCATCCAAAGAGTAGTATTATATTGCCCGCATCGCTCCGCAGTCGTCAATGTCAATGCTTGTCAAACGCATCTCGCGAAAATTAATTAACTATGACGATTTGTGCGGTCAAATTTTGTCACAATGATTCGGAAAACCATAAGAAGTGTAATAACATCACTTTTCACAGATAAGCCTTCAATATTTCATAGTATGTTGTGTTTTATAAGCTAAAAATACAAACGATTTATTAAAATGCTCAGTGTTGCCTGATAATGAAAAAAATATTTTCCCCATTTCAACTTTTGTAAGATTTCATTGCTCAAACTAATTAATTTAATCGGTTGTTACTGATGTTTACAGCGTAAAGCAGTGTCTCTATGTGTTTCACTGCGTGAGTGCGGGTACGGGAAGCCCAATCCGGGAATGGGAGGTTTAAAGGTTGGTAGCACTTGTGACTCCACCGAGTGTCACTGGACGGCGGCAATTTCTTACCATTAGGTGTTCTGTCTGCTCGTCTGCCAACTATCACATAAAAATAAACTTTATTTCCACACAATGTGACATAACAACCCTCCTTTTTTTAACGTTTGCACTTGTGACTCCACCGAGTGTCACTGAACGGCGGCAATTTCTTACCATTAAGTGTTCTGTCTGCTCGTCTGCCAACTATCACATAAAAATAAACGTTATTTCCACACAGAGAGCCTCAAAGCCGGCCTCAAAGAGAAACTATTTGGAGAAACAGATACAGTGGCAAGGGCATTAAAATTGGAAATGCAAGGCTATAAAACTGTAAAAAATAACATATTAAAAATAAATACGTAATGTACGTACAGTTATAAGTACTAAAAATTATTTTAAAGCTGTAATTGACGAAGTTAAAGTAGTTTCAAAGTTGAATCCTTGAAAGTGCGGGAAAAACTATCGGTTTTTTTATCTGTATTTTTACTTGAAACTTTGATTGTAAATATCTCTAAGTTTTTGGTATTTTTAGCGATTTAATTTTTTTTATTTATATGTGTTAAAAGTACTGCTATTGTCATCTGCTTGTCCATGAACATAAATTAGCTTGAGTAGAACTGAGAACTTTTATATGTTAATAAATAAATAAGCAAGAATATTATGCAATTGGTTTATTCATTTAATAATAATTTTAAGATTTATGTAATTTGATGTGCTTCTGACAGTGCAATACACGGATCCACATTTTACACGAATTAAAAACTCACCCTGATAACCATTAAAATAAGTAGGTAAGCTCTTTATTTATTTATTTCTTATTCATTATTGTATTGTCAAGGCATCATAAATATCAAAACAACTTGCCAACTAATTTTATAATCACAGTTAGGTAGATACTTGTAAGCGTTGTTCTAGGTTCTATTAAAAACAGTACAGTTACTGCAATAACCATTTCCCATGTGTTAGGGAAATATGTTGTGACTGGTAACATTAATTAGCATTTTTATGTTGATACTACGTACGTAGTACCAACTTGAAAAACCAAATTTGTGCTTCAAATTTGAGGTGACAGCAGTAAGGAAACTATCCTTCTAGTCTTGTTATTATTCTAAGTATGAAATATTATTTTAATACTAATATTAATATTTGATTCTAAAATCAAGGCTTATCATTAGGGATTATGCCTTTCACACTCATGTAGTTCCTGTTTTTAGGTAAGGTATAGGATACTGCGGGCTATCTCCATATTAATTAAGAAATGTGCACAGTAAAATGTACCTTCAGTTTAACCGGCTTATAGGCCGAGCGAGTCAGTTTAGCCTTATGTATAGGTTGACTCATAAAATAAGATATTAATTTAGGCGACGGGTGGCGACGACTAGCGACGCCATTTGATTTAAATTGATAGTCACTAAACCTCTTTTCAACAATTTCGAACTTCGAGCCTCTCGGAAAGAATATATACTATTTATTTAATACTTATAATTAACTTTTGATCTGTTTTTGCACTCGAAATTTGGATTAACACCATAAGTGGTCGTTTTTGACAGTAATTCATATTTCGAGTAGGAAGCAAACAAAAAACTTAAGTTTAGTATTGAATAAATAATATAAGTCCTTTTCGAGATGCTCGAATTTGGAAATTATTAAAAAGATAGCAGGTATAGATGCTAACAAGTTAAAGCAAATGGCGTCGCTAGTGTGCCCAGTCACCTTAACAGGGTAAGCTAAAAATGAAGGTAGGTTGTATGGTATATTTATTACTTTCTAGGATTACAGAAAAACAACCCTTATTTTGAATAACAGTAGGTAATTTGTATTTAGAACATACGAATTAAATAAACTCTGAAATAATACGCTCATCGATCCTCTTCCGTTTCATCTTCTGGAACAGTGGCAACAGATGGAGTTGATGGTGCATTGATTGTAGAAAAATCAAACGACATGTAAGCGTCGTGTTCAACGACTTCTCTTGCATCATCTACGGCACAAGTTAAGAATTTATTGTACCTTCCTAGATCTATAAAACCTACTCCACATGGGCGATCCACTAAACGCGACACCATCATGCCAACAGCAAATCCAGAGCACTCAATAATAGACCCAAGGTCATCCTGAAAAAAGTATTTAAATGAAAGTTGTTTATTAATTAAACCATGGAGGATTTACATTTAGGATAGCACCTTACCGGGCATAATGCTCCATATTTGTTAGACTGAAAAATAGAATATAGTCATAAGGTATAAGCTTTATCATTACTATGCTACCTAACCTTCCTTCACGTATTCAAACTATTTTGTCCAACTGTTCCTCGTGGTCAAAATTCATTGACATTGCATCTTTTCAGCACGCTGTATACATGATGTGGCGACCCCTTCGTCGGTCCCACAGTGTTGTGCGTCGTCGTATCGTTAATACGGGGGGTAAACGTCAGTACTAAAAGTGGCTTACATATAAAATGAGAACGTTTTCTGGGCTTGCAGCCAACGACGAAAGATAAAGTGTCGAGGATCTTTTACTCTGAACGCACCATACTAATTATTACCTCCAGTCATTAAATATAGATATCATACCTATAATAATAATGTCCTCCATACCGATATTTCGGTCATGGCGGCCAATCTCAGCGATCAGCCATCGACGCAGGACATATAATAGTGCACAAGTGTTTGCGCAGACACAAGACGTAACAGTTCCTCATAATTTGATATCATTTCTCTTGGCGGATTATATTGATGAAACTTGGCAGATTATGGTCTTGTGCTCTGAAACTAATTGGAAAAGAATGGTTCAGTTGTAAGAATATTTTGGGGATGGTACATTCTTCAGCTGCCCAAATCCTTGTTATCAATTATATACGATGCATGCTGATCTATCTTCATCAACAACAACAACACACTTACTCCCCGTTGTTTACGCTTTAATGACATTGAAGAATCATATACCATCTTCTTTTCTATGATACAGTCAAGAGTACCGAAGTGGACTTCAAAAAAAATTCATCTCGATTTTGAAACTGCTGCGAGCAATGCCATTTCAAAAATTTTTTTCCGACATTCGAATCATAAAGTGTTTTTACCAGATGTGCTAATGAGAATCTTTGCCTCGCCAATAGATGTTGGCTATTTTTTAAATAAAGTGCGATAGGGATTGTTTTTATGTAACGTATAATATTTTTAAACAGTTTATCTGTGTTCATTTATTTTAATTAACGGTTGACTGTAAACATTTTCAATTTAAAATTCATACAGGGTGAATGATTCGATTAGTTTGACCATGGGGAATAATAATTCCTTTTGGTCAAATCAGCTGGACAAAATAGTTTGACGAACATGTGTGCAGGTGTTCTACCTGTGTGATAGATCCATCCCAAATTAAAGTGAGACAAATATTAACATAGGCGTGTCGCGTTTTATACTCCTCTTCTCTTTTTGTTGTCACAGGATGTGACTTTTTTCTTACCTTTTTCCTTTCCTCTGATAGGGTGTAATTTATGAGCACTTTCATACCTCTAGTGTTACTAAACCAAGTTTAACCTTGCATGGGCGTTGCTGAACACACAGATATTGAGAGTCGTAGTTCCACATTTGAGCACAATCTTCGGTCGGAAGTAAAGTGACCTCCATCCGTTGAAGGTGAATCAGAAGTGGTACCAGATATCCCTGAAAATATTGAAATAATATGTAAGTGAGGGTGTGGAGGTATGCAAAAAGTACCATATTTTTCTGGATAGGTATTTAACACAACGCTGTCTCTTGTTACCGTTAAAATTATAAACCTTATGTCTATTGAAATATACCATTCCATCAATTTTTACTACTATAGACATTTATATATATACATTTCTGTATTTTTTCTGCACCTAACACCAAAAACCTGTAAATCTGACCAAGCTACATTTTAAGGACTATATGCACTGTAAGTATATTTAAGCTTATGTCTCCTTGACCTTTTATTTTGAGTTGGTTGGAATGAAATAAAATTTGCACGCGACTTGTTAAAATACGTTTAACAACAATTTTAAAACATGTTAAACAAATAATATCGAAGTTACGGCTTCTATTATGATATTTGAGGTAAAATCTTACATTCCTTCTGCTGCCCCAACCATATGATTGACAGTGTACGGGTTCACCTCGCTTTGGCTTATATGGTAGCACTGCATAGCGTACCCTGTTGATTTCGTATTCAGCCGGAGGTTCAAGTTGATGTAATGAAAATTGTTTTGTTAAAACTAATATAGCCAAATTATCAGTTGAACATTCCATAAATTTCATAGTATGGTTGTAGCCTGGAAAGTGTTTTAAAAATGGTAAAAAATGCAAAAAACATATTTTTGATCTTTTATCTTACACTTACATTACAATTAATTGAATTTATTGTATGTTTATAAAATATGACTGAAAACGCCTGCGGGTTCCATTTGTGACTTATTACATATACATAAATTACAATCTATATTAGGTCCTTACATATGAAATTGGCGTTTTTCGTACTGGCCACTTTAATCACGATTTTCTCCTCATTTTGGTAAGGTTTTCCAAATTCTGACTTCCAAATGACGACTAAAACTGCGTGAGTAACGCCGCGGGCGCAGTCTAGTTTATAATTGCTATAGAATTCAATGATACAGCCACACATCAAAGTGAACAAAACTGTCAAATATCTTCAGTCGAGTCACACCTTAATGTCCAACATCTTCGGTTCAATGTCAATTGAGGAATTTAGACTTTTTATTTTTCATCCAGGTTTCACTCCAAATGTCGGCGCCAGCTGGGAGACCGACGTCACGACGTGTAGTGTCGAGCTCTCCCCTGGGGGAAATCCCAGCGGCCTACCAACTAAAACACCTGGGGCTTTTCCTTCCATGCTCTGGAAGTTCGAGTGGGGCATAGGCTTGTAGCTCGAAGCCTAGCACCATACCCCACCACGGAAGGAGGCACGCCAACGCAGCCTTGTCCAGCCGTCCGGGGTTTAAAACCCCCCAGGCAGTTCCCAATGCCCTCCGCGAAACCCCTTCCGGGTGGTGTCTACACCGTTGGATTGCGGTGCGGGTGTCACTGGAAAGGATCCTGCAGGACCCCCTTGCAGACCCATACACTGCTGGTTGCAGTGCAAGAGAGGAAGTGGACCACAGGCTTACGAAAATTCTCCCAGAAATAGGCCCGTGCGACCAGTTCCGCTGGATTGCGGAAGCTACCGACGGGACGCGAAAAGCAGGGGTTGCAGGTCGTCGCTACATACCACTGGCTTGTGGGATACAACTCGACTCACACGTTGATACAACGCCGATGTGTGCCCGGGCGGCCGCCGAGCATAGGAAGGCGGGCCATACAAGTGACTACGCCCGTCTCCTTTTCTTTCTCGACGGTCACAAAAGCCCAGATGAAGCTGGAAAGGGCCCCTTAGACTTCCTCCAAGATCAAAATGTGACAGGGTCCGCGGCTAGTGCTCTATCGGAGTGGGTCACACCATATTACCGGTAAGCAGGCTGAAAATGCGCAGGGCCTCGGGAACTCCTGATTTGGACCCATGGGTCCCACCGCTCTAGGTCCATTTTTGTCCTCGCAAAAATAGACATAAAGCGGTGGGTTTTCACGTCCATCCGCAACGTGAGTCCGGTCCTAGACCCGAGCGGGGGGGTTAGTTGAGTAGTCAGAATGACCCTCACAACCCCCCCCATCATGGTGCAGCGGGTAGCAATATGGCGGAAGCCAAATTACTACCCGCCGTTGCCCGGGGACAACAGGACCCGTCGATAATAATTCCAAATAGAGTAAAAATACTACCGAGGGAGTGCACGTGGAGGTAGCCGCACTGAAGTCCCCTAGAATGTAGTAACCTGAGGTGTGGCTGTAGGTTACAACCTAATACTATTTTATTTTTGTATAGATACTGTAGTATCTTTACAGCAATCAAACCTCCTGAATAATCCTATCCCACAAATTAAAGTATCTATGCTCGGTATTTCGTTAGTTACTTACCTCTGTGAATACATAAATGGTTAACGCCTCGAGAAATACCAGCGTGTTGTAAAAAATGATGCGTGCCAGCATAGATTTCAAATCTGTATCTCTCACCAAATACACAAACAGCAGGAGTAAGCACTACATGTGGCTCAATCATGGTGCCCATACAAAATATTAAAGCATGTGAAAAGTAATGAACCTGTAAATAAATTCATTCTTATAATATCTCATATATTGCCTGATTCTATATTAAGTAGCTTATGAACTTGTGTAATGGATATCAGCCAATAGAGGAATATAAATATATATACTTATAAGTCGGGCCGCTGCTTAGAACTAGAATGTGCGGTTTCCGGTATATAATACTACTCTTTGATGTGCGGCATCCGAAGTCTATGGGCCGCTGTAAAAAGCCCGATTTGACACATGTCAGACTGACAGCACTAGTGAGGGACAGCGGTAAAATTGCCGAAACATAAAAGTAACAGTTATTTCCTGTTTCTTTTTATTATTAAATTATTTTAAGTAATAAAAGACAAATAATTAGACAATTATAATTAGATAAAGGCACCCTTCACATTTTGACATAAGGTTTTATTTATAAAAGTTGTTCTTTATGATTCGCTAAATGTGTTCCTCTTAACAAGGATAAAGTCAAATAAAAAAGAAGTGACAAATTCTTAGAGTGGCCCGACTATAAGTACATATATTATATGAAGACACTGAACAAACGCAAGTGTTTGTCCAGGGTGAGATCGAACCCACAGTCTTTGGCATATGAGACAGAGTCACTAATGCGCCATTGGGCCCGTCAACAATTTTTCACTCAATTGTAGATTTCACTTAAATTTTGTCACGTTTTAGTCAAATTAATATAATAAATAAATCAAAAGTCGTAGATTATATTGCCATCAGTATTTTTGTATACATAAATAAATTATTTTAAGAAAAATAGTTTAGAAAACCCGGCTTCTCTTACCGCATACTGCGCCTCAGTTATATCAGCTTTTGTCCCCAAAAAACCGGCTGCATTTTGGAAATCAATTTCAACTGAAAATGACTCGGTTACTTACTTCTGGCTTTTAGTTGACAATATTTTTTTAGAAATTTGTAATGGAAATAAAAACATTAAATATGACAATTACATAAGTTATGATGAACATAATATTGAAAATAAAATAATAAACATTACTATTAAATACAAGCTGTATGTGTGAACATTTACATCCCCTTACCCACGTGTTCTGCCAACCATTCTGAACAACATTTGTTCAACGACTTTTCGAAATTCGTCGAAAAATTTTTCGACTCCCCATACAAAATGACCATCTCACATGACCGACTTTGTATGAAGAGTAAAAAATTTTCTTGCGAAATTTCCAAAAGTGATAGAACAAATGTTGTTCATAATGGTTAGTATAACACGTGGTTAAAGGTATGTAAATTTTCACAGATAGACCCTGTATAAAATTGAAACTTATAAAAAAAACTAAATTTTAAACATGGAAGCTAAATTAAAAAACATTCAAATATTACGGAGTGTCGCAATTCCTCCAATTTGACCAGCGCCCATTTTAAATTTCAATAAAAATACATTCTAATAAAAATATAAATGTGTAGGTAATATTATAAAAACTACACTAGGATAACACGAGCAAATACAAAATAAGATCGCTTATCTGCATACTGAAGTTAAAAACAATGCTTCAGATTAAATATGCATGCAGTTTAATTTGACGGTGTAATAAAATGCACTACTAATGAAATTATTCAAAGTTTGATTTAGTGAGAGCTAGATCTATAAACACGATTACATGCAAAGACTAATAAGGGCCACAGGCCACAGCACACACCACGATACTTTTAGCATCGGCGATTTTCGATCGACAAGACATGGCGATGATACGATTTCCTGCATTCGGAAAAATGACTCGATCGGTGCGTACTAAAAAGTGGATAAATCGCGACTATGGGCTGATGATTGATGACGACCAAATTAAAACAACTTATCTACCTGTTTTATATAAAAAAACCGTCGCGAGTCGGACTCGTACTATTTGGGCATGATGGGTTTCGTATAAACAGACACTTATCAGTTTATTACAATCTGTCAAATTTCGTTTATTGAAAATGAACCAAACGTGATTTAACATTAAAGTAAGAGTCGATTGAAGAAATTTGCCAGTTTTGTTTACTTAGATGCATACAAAGTATCTTACACCATGTGGCGGTACGTACAATAGGAAAAAATGGCATTTTTTGTATGAGGGCCTAGAATTATTCCTGTTTCATTCGTGTTTATTCTCTGCCAATTTTGGCCGGAGCCCAAGGCCCATCTGACTGAGGCCGACTTAGTCCAGCTCCGCCGACTGGCTTACCTCCAGGCTGCTGACCCCTTTAGGGTATGTTATTATATCGACAACAGAAATACATGTAATTTGTGAAAAATTCAACTGTCTTAATATCGCGGCTTTTGAGTAACAGCCTGGTGACAGACATACGGACAGCGAAGTCTCAGTAATAAGGTCCAACGGGTGATTCTCGTTTGAACGTTAGAAAGGGATATCTGAGACAAAGGAATGCCGAAAGTAGCATTCTAACTTGTAAAGTGTATAAGTAGGTAGTGGTTCTTCATAAGAAGACAGGGTTAAATTTCTTTTTTTTTACGCTTCCGCTGCTCGAATATATATTTATTAATTTTTTATATTGCTTATTTACTGAGAAAAAAATTAAAAACTAAAAAACGTAAGATGACGTCATCGGACGGCAGAATGTAAAATATTTCTTTGCTTAGCACATTATAGTTTTAAATTTACGTAATGCCAAACTCATAACATGTAACTGTCAAAAAAAAAAGACAACTTGTCAGCGTTGAATGTATGAATGACATTGACAATGTTGACACTAGTATTATTTACCTTTGACAGTAGTACCTTTTTTTTATTAAAACAATGATAAGCAAAGGAATATCGCTGTATTCAGCCGTCCGATGACGTCATTTGGCGCTTACGTCTATTTAGAATAAAAAGAATTTCAATAATTATTTTATGCATGAAAATGGACAAATTTTGAAAAAAGAAAAAATATGGGTCTGCTCATTTTATGTCTACTTTCATATAAAAAAACAATATGGACATGTTAAAAATATGAAATGTTGTCCATTTGCCCTGTTAAACAATACAATGTGCTGCCATCTATAGTTAAACCACAGCACATTTTTGTTGCACGAACAAAACAACACCATGTATAAAACTGTCAATGTCATCCAGCTTATGCGGAATATTCCATTTCGTAAATTATTTAAAGATGTTTTGCCTTTTATAAAATTGTTAATAAAGTTCTTCAAAAATTAACATGTTTTATTTCTTTGTAAAATTTACAACATTGGTTTCGAAGAGATAAAGGAACATACGCTTTCTATATCGGATTGATTTTGATTGTCTTGTCTTGTCAACTTGGAGGTCCAGCCAAGTTTTTTTTCACTGAGGCAGTAATCACTTACGTTTTATTTTTTTTCTTGGTCTGTGCAGCCAAGTACCTACCTAATAATACAATCATTTGATAACATTAAATGTATTAATGCCTACCTACTCTGACTGATTTATCACTTTATACGCCTACGCACAAATCGGCTATGTAAAATATAAGATCCTTTAAAGTAAATGAGGAATATAGTGCAATAAACACAGTGCATAAACATATATTCCCTATCAAATGAATATGTTAAGTGCTACCTGTTTAAGTTTCTTCATTTTATTAATTGCTTTGAATATAGAAATATCATTGTCACAATACAATAAACCGTGGAGTGATAAATATGAAAACAATAAGTGTCCCAAGTTGTACCCAAAAAATTTCATAAATTATGTTCCAGTGGGTAAGTGTGATTCTTTAAATAAGCAGGATATAATTTCTCTCTTATAATGAAATATGGTGAAGAGCGCAGCATTGATATGTGAATGTTTTACGTTTATTTAGGGAACCTGACAGCTGGTAATTACTCTGAAAAGAATGGTCTGAAAGGTCTGCGGCAGTGCGTGATGGCATGCTGCCTCAGCGACACGTGCAACATCGTGTTCCTGGTGGAGCACCGCTGCTTCCACGTAGAGTGTGTCAGCGATGAGCTCTGCCTGCCGTTGCCTCGACTCGGAAGCAGGAAGTGGGATGCACATGTTTCTATGATACTGGTAAAACCGGTATTGCCGAATGGTGAGTATTGTTCAATTTAGCAAAATGTGGTTAGTAAAAATCACAACTTTTAGATAATTTAAAAAAAAATACAATTTATATACAAATCTCATAGAAATGACACAATTCAAGGTAAAGAAACATAATTAAAACATATGTTTGTAAGATCCTTACTCAATTATTAATTAATAAATGCAAATATAAAAACCCTTAATGACATCCACTTTGTATGTCCTTAAGGGTTTTTATATTTGCAACAATTTTCTTGTCATATTACAACACACAAGCAATTTTTTATTTTTGCTATCACACCTAAGAATAGTTTGCAATTTATTCTTAAGTAAAACAACTCAAAATAACTGAATAGCCACCTGGAACAACGAGAATGTGAAGCATTTGACCCCAATCCCACCAGATGATAAGTGAAGATGAGGTCTATGGTAGGCCATGCTTGCCCATGGAAACACTATTCACTCTTGCTTCAAAGAGACCGAGGTTATATTGTTCAGGAAATACATTTGTGGGCAACGAGTTCGACTCCATTTACACAATTGCACAAAATATAAGAGGTTGAACTAAGAGAGGAGGAGGGACCAATCCATGGTAAAGAAAGTGCATATATACTCGGATGGGTCTAAAACAAAAGAAGGCTCTGTAGCAGGTGTACACTCAATCAATCTTAATATAAACATCCATATAACGCTGGGCCTACACAATTCAATATGCCAATGTGAATGTGTGGCCATAACAGAAGCAGCTAAAGCCGTACACCAACGCTGTCTGGAAAACTACCATTTTACCATTAAACATAAAATTTATATCGGACAGCACATCAATTCGAATGGCTTTGAAAAATAAACATACCAAGTCCAAACTAGTACTGGAATGCCACCAGGCCCTGAAACAGATATGTTACACATATAAATTTACCCTTCAGTGTGTCAAGGGACACAGTGGATTATATGGCAATTACACTGGAGATGCGCTTGCTAAAAGAGGGTCAGAGATGGAAGTGGCGGGCCTGGACCCACTCCTACCCCTACCCTACCACTTGGATTCGCCAAAGATCTACAGCACAACAAAACCAGAAATGGTCGCCAAGCACAGGCTGCAGGCAATCAAAAATAGCGATGCCAGCAATAAACCCGCGACTCACAAAACGCCCTAAAAACCTCACGAGAGGCAATCTTAAAATAATGATAGGGACAATCACGGGCCACTACCCAAACAAACATTTGTTTACAATATGCGTGACAGACAGCCCTCTATGAAGAGGGTGGTTCAACGCGGAGGAATCCGTCACACACGTAATCCTGGTGTGCAATGTTGTGACTACCCAACGCGAACAAATCCTCGGATCGGTGAGGTCGCTCCGCGAAGCCTGTAAAGCTCCCAGGGAACTTCTGCGCTTCTGGGCGGAGCTGGGCTGGCTTCAGTAGTCAGTCGACGTACAATGGACCGAAAGAGAGTCTAAGTGCGGAAAAGGGAGTCCACCTTATATTACATTATTACATATTCCACTCCATTTCAATTGTTTATCTTTATTTGTATCAAAAGCTAGTTAAGTTGGTCAACTTTACAATTTTAAATTTCCATTTATATCAATTATTTATTAAGATTAGAGATGCGCCGAATATTCGGTTCATATTCGGTATTAGGCATATTCGGTTTGATATATTATTTTCTTAGCTACATGACTTTGAGTAGACCAAAAAGAGAACAATTATTGTGTATGATTTGCGTTTTATGTGTCGAACTTAAAGGGAACCTATAACAAATGTGTTGAATAAAGTTAATAAAATGCAGCAATTAAACTTCAAATCATCTTTTATTTGGAATCCTTTGGTTAGCATATTTATTTTGAATAGTGACAGAGCTGTGTGGTAGCAGGTAGCGGGTGATGAGGTGCGTCTTACTTGTCATCTAGCCAGCAGCACTACGTAGCGTTCATTGTTGGAACCTGTTAGCGCGGCCAATTCAATGATAGACCAAATAATTCGGTCGAATATTCGGTTCCGTAAAAGTTAAACCGAATATTTTTCGGTACTCGGTAATTCGGTGAAACCACTATTCTGCGCATCACTAATTAAGAATAAAGAACCAAAATTGACTTTATAATTGCTTTGAGTAAATTTAATAAAACATCAAACTATAATCTTGATTGCAGAAAACTGGTCCGATATATTAGATCAGTCCAGCTATACAGAGGTGAATAGTAACTTTCCACCAGAGGAAGAGACTTTGTACTCACCATACACAAGCCATAGAAATGATCTATTATCAGATGAGGATGACTCCAGTTTCCTGTCCCGTTTCATCAACAATTTGCCATCAATGGAGGAAGATGAAAGGAACTTCGATAAATACAGAGATAATAACGACAGTGACATGATATTAGATTCAACTAGTTTTCTTGAGAAAGTGCCATGTGAAGTTGGGACTAGTGACTGTCCCTACAATGCTGAGTGTATTCCTCTAGGCCTCAAATTACGAAATGGAATATGCAAATGTATCCCGGGCACAGAAGAAAATGCACAAGGTCAATGTATTCAAACTATAAGACCCTTTTCAAAAGGCCCAACTATTCCTATTGACTCTATAAAGAAAAGTGACGACTTGAGTTCTAATCCCAAGACTGATGATTCAAAAACTGAA
This sequence comes from Marasmia exigua, assembly GCA_019059595.1. Lineage (NCBI taxonomy): Eukaryota > Metazoa > Arthropoda > Insecta > Lepidoptera > Crambidae > Marasmia > Marasmia exigua. The sequence goes on from CM032479.1 coordinate 12,571,448, forward strand.
ACATCATCTCCTAAAACGATCAAGAATTTAACAGTATCAGTATCAGATAAAAAAGTAAGTGATTGACTTTTATAATGTGTTATGATTTTTATTGTTAACTTTAGAGCCTCAGCGTTAGTTCCGACTTATCATCATCATCATCATCATCAGCCCATTTAAGTCCCCACTGCTGGGGCACGGGCCTCCCTCAATCACATGAGGGGTAATTGCCATACTCACCACGCTTGGCAGACGGGTTGGCGAGGGTTTTGGTATAAATGCAGAGTTTTCCTTCTCTGGGTGCTGATGATCATGCCAGCAGCTTTACCTAAGTCGCCTTTTACGACACCTCGGTAAGAGTTAGGGTGGCCTATTCTACTCTGCCTTGGACCACACGGCCAACTTATGTTCCGACTTATGCCACGTGCCAAATAACCGTATGATAACTAAAGTATAGAATCTATACTAATAGATAACTTGATTCAATCATATCTTTTATTTCAATAGGTTCAACTGCCTGATAATGAAGTGACTTTAGCTGCATACACCATTCCTGATGAAAAAACTACAAACAGCCATTATAACTATGTTTGGACATTAGTTGATCAATCTAAAGGAGGTTTTACAGGTAGGTCTATAAAATAAAAATTAAGTAGTATACATTCGGCGTCAAAAAAATCGCACCTCTAAGAAAATTACTTTTTTGCCAAAAAATGAAACACTAAAAAGCTTGAAATAAATTTTTCTGCGAAAAAAAGCCGCCTTCAATAACCACAAACTGAAAAGTGTAAAATAATATTTTAATCACTTGATACACTTCAAATAGGTAACATTTTATAACAGTACACTCCAGAAAAGTACTTTATTTCTATAATTTTTTTAATACTTTTTTCTTGAAATCTCTTAATAAAAAGTGTATTAAATTTACAGATTCTGTCAATCACACCAAAAGTCTAGGACGATTTTACGGATCAGTGGTGCCGCCAATTGATTTTTTAGATAAAAGTGGCCACTAAAAATTCAAATCATACTCAAGACCATTGTGACATGAATAAGCTTCAAAATTACAAATACTTTTTCACGTAAAATGTGTGAACAAAATTTTATTTAATGTCTGCGGCGTCGCTGATCTGTAAAAGCGCCCTTAAATCCGAGACAACACATACGACACAATAGCAGTGTCAAAACAAATACATTTGTGTTTTCATATTAATACCACTTCAGTGAAAAAAAACAGCAAATATTAATTTAAAACCTTATAATTGCATCTACCGAATACATACATGTAATGTGTGACGTTCCAACATTTTTATGGGCAGGTAACATGAAGCAAGACGGCGCCACAGTGAAGCTGACAGACCTTACAGAAGGGCAGTACCGTTTCAAGGTGACTGTGAACGGTACCGACTCGTACGGCGAGGGCTTCGCGACGGTGACGGTGCTGCCCCCGCAGAGGATCAACAAGCCGCCGCAGGTGGTCATCACGCCGCAGTCGCAGACGGTCAAACTGCCTAACTCTGTAGCTGTGCTCGACGGTAGTGCTAGCAAGGTAATGTGTACATAAAATAATAACTTTGTTTCAAAATATTGAAAAGGATGCAGAGGGTCCATTGTAAAACGTACACTAAATTAAAAATGTATTGTGTAAAAATACAATAGGCACGCACTATCGCAACAGGAGAAGAGAACGCAGATGAAACAGCATGCACTATTATGGGCTGGCGCAGTGGCGCCATCCAGTGACATGTATTATAAGCTAGCTGTCGGTATGGCAGCATCTGTTTACATATTTACCAATGTTATTGATGCGATGAGAAACCCGCAGCAATATTTTGTTTTATTTTTAAATAATAGGTATCACAAGCCTTAGAATAGATTAGCTTTGTAAAATAGATTAGGTCCGTACAAGTTCGAACTGGTATATCAAGCGGTATTCTGCAACAAACTACACTTAAAATGTAAAGGGATCTTTTATGTATCAATGGCGTCGACAGCTGATTTTTTTATTTATTGTAATAAAATTAAGATAATAAATAAAAGTTTGTTTCAAGATTTGAAAAAAACTTTTATTTATTAAATGTCAAAAAGGACTTCATAATTGAAACTGACTGTAAAAACATAGAAGCTAGAAGGATGTCGTCGAGAATGATCTGCGAGAACTTTAGGCCGGTGACTGGCGACAAGTAGTGCAGGATCGATCAAAGTGGCGTTCTCTTGTTTCGGAGGCCAAGACTCGCTTCGGGTCGTTGAGCCAGTGGAGTAAGTAAGTAAAAACATAAGTCATGCAAGAGGTGATTCTGACATAAGTGGCGTGTGGCGCCACTGATACGTAATAGGGCTCTTAAGACATAGTTTCATCACTTTTTCCGATAGATGTTTGGCAGACGGACTTACCATTTTTCTAATGGACACATTTGCCATGAAAAGAAATTTAAATTATGCTATTCAAGGCATAATAATATCAGTACCGCATAAAAACAGGCCAAAGTTACTTTGATATCAAAAGTAACTTTGGCCTGTTGTTGGAGCCTACAACGAAACGAAATTCACGATCGAATCTTTATCCCCGTCCCATTCACACGCGCTGTGCATCGCTTTTCTTTGATGCAACCGGTATTCTATTCAGTACTGGATGGTTTTGTTTTAGGCCCTCTTTGTTCGAAATTAGGTGAAGATTCGATGGCAGTTTATATACTATACAGGTGTATCAGTAAACATTTTCATACTTTAAACCAACCTCCTCTACCAACCATTCTGAACAACTTTAATAATTATAACACTTATGGAAATTCGCATAAAATTTTTCACCTTTTCATACTAAGTCAGTCACGTCGGTCATTTTATATGGGGAGTCGAAAAAATGTTCAACGAAATTGAGAAAGTCTAATTAGGTGAGGATGTAATGTATCTATTATACCTCTCATTTTGCCGGCTGCTTCTCAGGGGATATTTATTCCGCCTCTTTTTATTATACAAGTATGTAGGTAATCATGTTTTGTCTACATTGTGTTATCATTTATAGGATGATGACGCCATAATATCCTGGCACTGGGACTTGACGTTAGGGCCTATCGGGTACCAGCCGCCTCTGCAAGACGGGCCGACCCTAGTGCTGAAGGACCTTAAGCAGGCCGGTAACTACACGTTCCGGCTCACGGTCGAGGACTCGGACCACGTCAAGAACTCCACCACAGCGAATATAACAGTCTTAAACCATACGGATTATCCTCCTGAAGCGAATGCAGGTATAGTTAATATTTTTGCAATAATTTAATTTGAAGTAAATAATAACGCCCTCTTGGTCTAGTGGTTAAAGTACCGGATCGTGATCTCGGGGTCCTGGGTTCGATTCCCGGGTCGAGCGAAAAGTATGTTTCGAATTTTTCGAACATAGCTCAGGTTTGTGGTGGTGACCACCGCATTTGGCAAGTGTGGTGATTAAGCCTAATCCCAACATAGTAGCGATAACTTGATTTCTATGATGGAGGCCTTTACCCTGCAGTGGGACAGTTTATAGGCTGATACTTTACTTTACTTAGATAAATAATAACGCACTACATGCAATTGCATGCCTCAAGTGGCAATGGGCAGGGCACATCGCAGAAAGGTCCTCGAGTGGAGTCCGCGTATAGGAGGTCGAAGCCGTGGCAGGCTCTCCACAAAGTGGACCGATTACTTGGGAAGGTCGCGGGAATTCCTTGGGTGCGGTTGGGAGATCATTGGGGGAGGTCTATGTCCAGCAGTGGACGTATATTGTCTAAAATGATGAATGAAATGAAAAAATATTTAAAAACAATAATTTTTCAAAATGTATTCCAAGTGTGTTATTTTTTCATTGATATTTGTTTCTTTATTTTTATCTGTTTATTGAATAATCACGAGGCGTTCATCATAATCGTGTTTAATTAATTTGATTATAAACTAATAATTTGGATGATATTTTAAAAAGTTGATAATCTTTATTCACAGTGACTTCTCTTTTCCTGAACTGAGAAGAACTAATAGAATGATATAAAAAAAATGCATTGACGCATTTCGGAATAGCCACAACTAAAAAAAAAAAACCTAAATTCTAAAAGAATAAATTGTTTCAGGACAAGATGTAATAATCTATCTGCCAAACAACAAACTGACGCTGAACGGAAGTTTATCGACCGATGACCATGAGATCACATCCTGGGAGTGGACCAAATCTGTAGAGGATGAGAACAAAGCTGTAGATATGCAAAATACACATTCGCCGTATTTGCAGGTTTGTATTCAATATTCATTTCTATTTGTATTTTTTTTGTATTAGTAAAAAAAATACAAATATATTTTTTAAATACAAATAGAAATTCAAATTGAATTTTGTGTGTAATATATAACCGTGCCAGTCTTATGTGCTGTGTTTCGCCGAGTCAGTGAGAGGGTACCGGAATACAGAGTGTCCCGTAAATACCGGTACTGGATGTACTGGTAATTTGAAAAGTTTTTCAAAAACTTTAGGGTTTCCAAGAAAAAAAAATTTTTTTTTTTTCAATTTTCTGCCTCAAAATAGTTGTTGTCTTCTTTCTAGTTATTCGAAATTGAAATGATAACTATGGCCGACGAAAGTGGAAAGATGCGAGGATATTTTTTTTAATTTTTGCGGCCAGTACCGCGAAGGCCAAGTAGCGCCGACACTAAAACCTACAACTTTTTTTATTTCCATTCTAAAGTTTATACCCAGCATGCGTTTTCAAAACAACGATCGATACGGGCCATGTATACATATACGCCGGAATTATCGCCTGTTATCAGTAAAGTTTAAATGGGAACGAGCTACGGCGATGCAATGCAATCTGGAATTATTACATTCAGATGTTTCCCGTTTCACTGATTTTGGAAATCTGTGGAAATGGAAATACCATGGACAATTATTAAAGTCCATGGTAATACGGTAAAAGCAAGGAGAAATTTTAAATGACCACCAAAGTAATAAAAAATGACCCAAGCTATACAATTAGACATGCCGAAGCGTGGCTCTCCCACGGTTGCCACAAGCCTGCTGCATTGCACCGTCTAGTCTTACAAAAGCTACGTCCCTGGCCTGAGGGTCTACATGGAATACGTTGTTGTCTCTGCTAGTAACTTCTCAACTTCCAGCTGTCTAACCTCTCGGAAGGCGTGTACACGTTCGTGCTGAAGGTGACGGACTCGTCCGGCCAGTTCTCCACGGCGGAGGTGCACGTATTCGTGAAGCCGCCGACCAACACGCCCCCTGTGGCCAGCGCTGGCGCCGATGCGGTAAGTACTGAGACAAGTAAATAACGCAGTTACAATAGGGTATTTGACTAAGCTTGAGATTTCACAAAATATAAATATTTTATCAATTGCAAACATTCTCAATTAAAAATATAACGTCTAGACGGTTTTATGATCATTCAAAGATTCATGGGCAAGTCCATTTTAAAAGTATGAAATTATTAAAAAATAATTATACCATTGAATAACCTTATAATTTGCACCGAATATTATAATAGAATCATTGACATAAACGAAACATTTTATATAGCTACCATACAAAATTCAAATGAAATGCATACAAAATACTTGTTTGTGACGTCACATCTCAGTAACCATTTGTATGGAGCGTTTTGGGTTTGCCCAAAATAATGTGATTTTAAAGTTGTGATATCTCAGGTAGTTTTGATGAGAATCAAGTAATACTTTCAACGATGTTTCTATCATTGAGAGGTCTTCTGATTACAAAAATAAAAAGGAAATAGTCAAATACCGTATTTACTCAAGAATTTATTGCATTCTATTGCTATTAAAAATACAAGTACTGAGATAATTGAACTGAATGAAATATCGATATGAGGCCTAATAGACTTAAAAAGGTGTGACGTCGTAAGGGATGACATACGTGCCAATAAATTGACTACATTGGATGCACAAGATCGTGCGAAATGGAGGAGTAGTGGCAGGAAAGCGGACTCCGGGCTCCGAAGTGACGGCTTGAGACGCAACCGGTACAAAACGCTATGATGATGATGATGAAATATCGTTATGAGGCGTGCTTGTTTAGTTCGCCGTAATTTTACTGTTGTTAGTAATTAATTTATTATATTTCAAGAAAAATCACTTCGAAGTGTACTGAACAGCAGTCATTACATACTGAATAGTAAACAGATAGCACGAAACGTCGGTAAAGTTCTTACACCACGTAAGTAATTCTTTGGCGGTTTTGACATTTCGATGCCATTCGCTAGAGAATCCATAGACGCGTCATTTCGCCCAATCAGAATTAAGATACGACCAATAAAGACCACACCACGGAAGTCATAACATGACCTACGCTTTGATTTAATTTTTTTCAATAATTTATTGGTGGCGGTTGTTTATTTATTTATTTATTAATTACACAGGTCCTTAAACCTAATTACGTAATTAAAGACGGTAACAAAAGTAAAAAAATAATAAAACAATATCAAAAAACAGGCAAACACGTGAATTATCTGATATACCTACAAAGAAAACTAGGCTTATATTACAATACTACGGAGATCTATGCGCAGTGTTCTTCGCAGAAGGACTGGCATGTGGACACTATACTGTGCCACGGATCTGCAAATACATCACAATGGGGTTGGTGACCCAAGAGTTATGACATTTTGATACCATTCCTTAGATACTTGGAAGACGGATCGTTTTTTTTTTTAATCAGAATTCAGTTACGGCCAGCCAAAACCTTTTAAATGTTGAATAGGTAACAGAACGGTAGTCAACAATTGAATACTAATGGAAATAGCACGTAAGTCTCGGATCAGTTTTTTGGCTTTCCTGACAAGTTGCTTAAAATGAGTTACGTGGTGTTAGAACTTCACCGACGAAATGCAGAATTTGGCCACAGTCATATAGGCAGTCTTATTGTTATTTTTTTTCCAGTCAACCTGGGGGTGAAAACTAATAATAGAAATCTAGTTAACTCGCCATCGTGCTCGATAAATATACGCACCCTTAGTAAAATACCGACCTAACTCAAAATTGTTGATATTTTTATAGCAATTCTTTGCAATTTATTCTTGAGTAAATAACGCACTTCAAATTTCATCTCGTGTTCATATGTGAGTGTTTACTTAACTCAAAATTGTTGTTAGATGACCTTTCATCCCTGGATTTTAGCCGATACTATTTTCACTTAGCATCTATATTAAAATTTTGAGTTAGGTCGGTATTTTACTAAGGGTGCATATGTATTTACCATTTTGGGTAAAGGGATCAATTTTCAACTAATAATGTATGACTAAAAGCATGAGCATGTGTTTCTCTATCAATAAAATCATACCCTGCATTATTAATACAATATCCTACAAAGGTACATACGCATCCAATGTATATCGCCCCACAAGGCGTAAGTACTCGTATATTGTAAAAATTTAAAGTTATCGTATTTTAAATGAAACCGAAGAGTTTCACAGCATGACGTGTTATTGCATTATAAATGTGAATTTTATTGCATTCTCGTAATTGTTATAGCATGGGATTATACGGGTGGTTATTATGACATACCTACGAAGTGCATTCTGTCTACGGCGTAACAGCAATGGCGACCATGATTGATGTGTATGTCCGATAAACCTAGAAAAACTATTGGACATACATACATTTGGATGAAAATTAATTATGATCTATTTCGTTCATTGTGGCTTATAATGAATCAGTCCCGTAACGAAGGAGAATATGCCTGTCGGTACTTCAAAACAGTCTTAATAACGTTTTTTTTTTAACAACGCGCCATTCATAAAGTAGATAAGATAATTAACTTCTCGATATAAGTGGTGTTCCCGAATAGATATGACCTGGTGACTTTCCAGAAATGGGCTTATTCCTTCCTCAAGAGCCTTCAACGTATGTGTGATACTTCGGTGCAGATGTCTTGTCTATGGGCGGAAGTGATCTCTTACCATCAGGTGTGTCGTCTGCTCGTTTATCCACTATAATGAATAAAAGGAATTGTACATTATAATATCGGGCAGTATTTTTTCTCGTAAGTGAACAATAACAATGAGTAAATACAATACATATTTGTGGCGGTAGGTACTATAACCCACATACAGTGCGACAAGGATCTTTTGGCACGTGAAAAATTAGAACTAATACTCTTAAGAAGTTTAGTGTCTCTGTTTTTGACACTTACCGTACCGACCCTTTGACTATAAGTTACCCACGTGCCGCAACATCCTTGTCCCCCTGTACCCGACAACCGTGTGTAATTCCAGTTCATATCGCTCCCCCAAACCTGGATCACGCTGAACGGGTCCGCGTCCCACGACGACCACCGCATAGTGGCGTACACCTGGCGCTGTCTCGCCGGCCCCACTAACTCTAACATAGTAAACTTTAACGAGTCGGTCGCGAACGGCACGGGACTCACCAAGGGGCAGTATGTCTTCTCGCTCACGGTGCTGGATGATAATGGAAACTCGGCGACTGATAACGTCACCGTTACTGTAACACAGAGTAAGTTTAAAAAAATTCGCCATCTAGGCTTTATAAAATTAGGTATCGATATACAATTTCCATACAAATGTTATATATACTCCATAAAATATACCTTAATTAGAATGACAGCTGTGATTTGACCCTAATTTTAATATACATATGGTTTATCATTTTAACCCCTTATTCGCACGAAGCGATTTGCTTGGACATTCATTATGCGGACAGCTAAGAAATGGAACTCCTTGCCAAGGTCTGTTTTTCCGGACCACTACAATCTGGATATCTTTAAGGCAAGAGTGAACAGGCATCTTCTAGGTGAACATGCTTTCCGAGGCATGGGGTACATGACCGCCGACTTCCAGAATCCGGGCTGCCACTAAGAATTTCTTACCTTAGGTACACATTTTTGGCCCGACCCGGGGATCGAACCCGGGACCTCTTCCAGAGCCGTCGCTTTAAAGTGCGACCCACTAAACACTGCACCACCGAGGCAAGTCATTATCAATACCAAGAAAGTCTATTTTTAACCTTAATTTGTAATTTATTGGATAATTTACTATCCAACGGTCATTCATTATTGTGTCAGCTGATTTAAAATCATCATAAATCTTGTCATTTTATAATAGCCTAGCTAGAAGGCTATTATAAATCTGTTTTGCTCGTTTGGTCATAGAGTTTGAACTTGCACCCTGGGGATAAGTTACTTGGAATTGAGAAAGAATGAAATAACAAAGGGAAAAGGTATGCATGACTCCGTGTTCACTAACAACTCTGTGACTAATAATCATATTGTGAATGAACTACACGGTTTATATTTTTATTGATGTTTGGAATTAGGATGTTATTTATTAGTTATCTAAATATTTGTTTATTTTCATTACGATATAAAGTGCATAAAAGGAGAACTGTTTGGGCTTAAGACTGCCATTATACAATGGATGAATGAAACATAGTCATTCATTAATCAATCACCAAGCTTGATCCTTGAGCATTTGAAAACATGGACTCACACATTATAAGGTGTAATGTTATCTGAAATTAGCGTTTCCCCTCTGGAATACGGTTTTTAGTTCCTATAATTTAACAGAGTTCTGCCAATTTCTTGATGGAGAAAAAAACCTTTTAAATAGACATTTGTTAGGCAGAAAAATTCCATAAAAATCGCCAATTTCATAGGCAAGAAAATAATACAAGCAAATAAAGGTTTTACTGCTATTTTATATGTTATTAAATTAGATAAAAACAGTCCACCGAAAGCTGACGCCGGCGGCGATCAGATCCTGAACCTGCCACAACCTGTGCTCATCCTGAATGGTTCCAAGTCCTCGGATGACTTCAGGATCGTGTCGTGGAAGTGGACGCGCTCCGGCTCAGGACTGGCCTCTGGGACTGTCATACTCAATTCTGATACGCAACCGGTGTTAATGGTAAGTCATAGACAAAATCTCCATACAAATTAGATAACTATTATTTATAAGACAAAGGCAGTTCACGATCAGATCCTGAAACTGCAACTGCCGGTGCTCATCCTGAACGGCTCCAATTCCTCGGATGACTCTAGAATCGTGGCAGGGGACTTCATACTCAATTCGGATACGCAACCGGTGTTAATGATTAAACATACATTTCCTTATCATATCTATTGTATCCTTCCAGCTCACAAACATAGAACCAGGAAGATACGTATTCGAGTTAGCAGTCACCGACGACCAAGGCGAGACGGGGCGGGACACCGTCAGCGTCCAGGTCAAAGCCGACCCTCTGGAGAGGAACCTCCTCGAGATGACCCTCATCAGCCCCATCTCTACATTCACGCAGGGACAACTGGACTCGCTGGTGCAGAAGATGACCTTGCTGCTCAAGGACGATATAAAGGTCAACGTGACTGAGCTGAGAGGACAGGTCGACACGGGGAATACGCAAATCATCTTCTTTTTGTCTAAAGAAGTAAGTTATCCCTGAACCAAGTAACTACACATCATTTATTTCGTTGGTTTTCAACCTTATCTCATCTGCATACAGTTCAAAATCTGATGGTCCCGTATGATTAACTGCCTGGTCAAACGTTTTATTGTAATAGTACCTATCGAAGGGAGATGCCACAATGGCGGATTGCGAGCGTTTTTAAACCGGAGTGACTACGCAGCGAACACGCCGCGTGTGCGTGGTAAAGATGTCTGCGTTCGCGCCGCGAATGGGCGACTGATTCGCCGTGGAGATACGTCTGATCGCCATTGTTTCATTGTGGCGGCCACGCAGAAACACGCCGGCGAATCCGTTGCGCATCCGTTGGTCGCTGCGGGGCCGCCCCGCTTTGAAAACGCCTGCAATCAGCCAATGTGGCATCTCCCTTACCGTTTCATTCCTGGTTGCCTCCAAAACAGAAACCCGGGAAACGCTTTCACCATTCATGATGCACCACAATTAGTTGAGTCTGTTAATTAGGACTAACTAATGCGTGTAAAAAAATCGCTTGATGGCGTTCTCTCTAGTAAATCTCTAGTTAATCATCAAGGTGATTGGTTATTTTAAATACTCTCCCTCACTCTGGGAAACACAGCGCATGATTACTGAAAACTGTTCAGTAATGCTATTTCTCGAATTGAAATTTGGTTTTTCTTTAATTAGGTCTCTGGTACTTCCGGCCTTCTCATTCACTCGGCGGAACACAGGACTGTAGCGATGATTTATGTCCGTTTTCTGTGAGGCCGTGGTGGTATCAGTCACGACGACTTACGAATGACTATTACCATTTCCAGGGCAAACCCATCGAAGGAATGGAAGCGTTAACGCTCGCTCGTATCGCAGCTACTGTGGAGGAGAGCGCGCACGTGCGCTCGCTGCTCTGTCTCAGCACGTGCTCCGGGCGCGGCGTGTGCGACCAGGCCACGCGGACCTGCCGCTGCGACGCCTTCTGGATGCAGAGCCTGTTCGCGCAGCTGGAGAGGGACGCCATGCCCGACTGCGGTGAGTGCGAGCGAGATAAAGCTTGGAAAGAAGCTTTACACTAGTTAGAGATGTCAGTATATACGTGTTCCGGGCGCGGCGTGTGCGACCAGGCCACGCGGACCTGCCGCTGCGACGCCTTCTGGATGCAAGAGCCTGTTCGCGCGGCTGGAGAGGGACGCCGTGCCCGACTGCGGTGAGTGCGAGCGAAATAAAGCTGGGACGAGGCTTAATTAACTCTAGGGCATCAATGATACGACATATCTTGGCCAGAGATAAGCACGTGCTCCGGGCGCGGCGTGAGCGACCAGGCCACGCGGACCTGCCGTTGAGACGCCTCCTTAATGCAGAGCCTGTTCGCACAGCTGGAGAGGGACGCCATGCCCGACTGTGTTGAGTGCGAGCGAGATAAAGCTTGGAATGAAGCTTAACACCAGTTAGAGATGTCAGTACCCCCACCTATCGGTGTAGTACCTTTTGATATTCGGACGCGGTATGTTCGACCGGGCCACGCCCACCTGACTCGTTGCAGAGGACCAGGCGGATAACCTGATGGTAAGTGATTGCTGATGCTCATTGACATAAGTGGTGTCCGAAATGCATAGGCGCACTACATCATGCCGGTGCATCGCATAGACACATTTAGTAGCCATAGCATGCGAAGTGTACTGTTTCAACCATCATAAAATTTCTCTGACCAATTTTCTACCTAATGTTAAATAATTATGGGTTCGATACCTGGAGCAAAAAGTGTGTTTCGAATTTTTCAAACATAGCTCGGGCTTCATCACCAATCCCCATTTGGCAAGCGTGGTGATTAAGCCTAATCCGATTATAGTAGCGATGATTTGATTTCCGATGATTGGAGCCGTGTGGTCCCCGGCAGAGTAGAATAGGCCACCCTCACTCTTACCGAGGTGTCGTAAAAGGCGACTAAGGTAAAGTTGCTGGCATGATCATCAGCACCCAGAGAAGGAAAACTCTGCATTTATACCAAAACCCTCGCCAACCCGTCTGCCAAGCGAGGTGAGTATGGCAATAACCCCTCATGTGATTGAGGGAGGCCCTTGCCCCAGCAGTGGGGACTTAAATAAAGGCGATAGGAGGGACAGCCGGGAGCGCCGGGCTGTCCCTACCAGGCTGAGGCAGAGGCATGTGTAGTGCCTGTGCTGGTACCCCCGTACCATGCGCCGGCGAGCCTATTCAAAATTCAAAAATTCAAAATTCAAAAGTGCTTTATTTGCATAGGCTTATATACAGCTCTTACAAATCGTCATACATGAAAAATATAAATTATAGCTATGTATATTATACATGTTATTAAACATATATGTCGATACAAAAAATATACTAAGAAATGAATAAATATAATGTGATTCTACCACCGGAACCGGAAAGTTGATTCTGACGAGAAGATCCGGCAAGAAACTCGCCAGTTACTCTTTTTAATCACCAAATTTTTTTAAGTACAGTGTCATGGGTGTAGGCGAACAGTTTATCATTTCCACAAATTCTTGTCATTTAAGTAATCATTAACTGTATAATAGGCTTTTGCCATTAAATAATTTTTAACATGTGTTTTAAATTTGGGCATTGGTAAATCAACAAGCTTTTGTGGTAACTTATTAAATATATTAATACTCATTCCTACGAATGAATTACCAATCTTATGAAGTCTGAGATGTGAAACAGCAAGCTTGTGTTTATTTCTAGTATTTAGGTTATGGTTGTCGGATTTTCGAGGGAAGATTTCTAAATTTTTATAAACATACATAATACAGTCAAAGATGTACTGTGATGCTAATGTTAAAATGTTAATTTCTTTGAACAAGTTTCTAAGCGAGTCTCGTGGTCTAAGTCCGTATATGGCCCTGACAGCTCGTTTCTGTAGCACAAAAATAGCTTGAATATCAGCCGCAGAGCCCCATAACAGCAGACCATAAGACATAACGCTATGGAAATAACTGAAATACACAAGTCTGGCTGCCTCAATATCGGTCAGATGTCTTATTTTTTTGACTGCATATGCAGCCGAACTAAGTCTCCCTGCCAGGGCTGCAATATGAGAACCCCACTGTAATTTTGAGTCTAACGTGACGCCTAGAAATACTGTAGAATTAATTACTTCAACATTTTGACTATTCATATTAATCCTAGTGCTGACCTGTCTTACGTTGGGAAATGTAAATTTGACACATTTAGTTTTTTTAGCATTGAGAAGTAAATTATTTACAGTAAACCAATGTAGCACTTGAGTGAGAGCATTATTTACATGGTCAAAGTTATCTTTATGTCTATTAGTTTTGAAAATTAAAGAAGTATCATCTGCAAATAATACTATGTCACACAAGTTTTTAGTAAAGTAAGGTAGGTCATTTACATATATAATAAACAGCAAGGGTCCCAATATCGAGCCCTGGGGCACTCCCATCTGTAAAAGGGCGCCAGAAGAATTAGTTCCATTAACATTGACTTTTTGAATTCTATCACTTAGGTATGACCGTACCAAGCTCAGAGAGCTATCTGTGAGGCCGTAATGCTGTAGCTTCATTAATAATGTTTGGTGATTAACGCAGTCGAATGCTTTGGAAAGGTCACAAAATATACCTACAGCATCTTGCTTATTTTGCCATGCATCAAAAATGTGCTTGATGAGTGCAACTCCCGCATCAGTAGTAGATTTGCCTTTAGTAAATCCAAATTGTTTATTATGCAATAATTTGTTTAGATTAAAATGACCCAATAATTGATGGAATATAACTTTTTCATATATTTTACTAAGGGCAGGTAAAATGGATATTGGTCTGTAATTAGATGGGTCACTTCTATCACCTGATTTGAAAAGTGGTAGAACTTTGCTATATTTCATCAGATTTGGAAATTGACCAATATCTACGCATTCATTAAATATTACAGCTAAATATGGGGCAATGATTTTTATTATATTTTTTAATATTTCTACTGATATTCCCCACAAATCTTCTGTTTTCTTTACGTTGATGTCTTTAAAAGTTTTAAGTATAGTTTCCGGGTTGATGTGATGGAAACTAAAAGAAGTCAGGCACTCGTCCACACTCGATTGAAGAAGACAATTAGCAAGCTGAGGACTAGAATTTAAGTTACTAGTGGTAATAAGAGGTATATTAGCAAAGAAAGATTCAAATGCCTTTGCTATTTTATTGAGTTGTTTATTATCAATTTTCAAAGAGTACTTGAGGTCTTGAGTAGTATTTTTACAAGTCTCTTTATTAATCATATTCCAAGTGGCTTTGATTTTATTATTTGAATTTTTATTTTTATCTTTTAAATAATTAGCTTTTGCTATTGCGCAGACTTTTTTAAATAGCTTGGAATAGTTTCTAACATGTTCAGTTAGGATCATTGGAGTTAGCTTTAATGTCATATAATTCAAATAAAGTGCGCCTGCTTTTGAAGATGCCTTTAGTAGCCCAATCGCTAAATATTGTTTTAGTATTGTCTACTTTGACTTTTTTCTTAGTAATCCTTTTTTTCTTAGTATTCCTCGGAGAGGAGGAAGACGCGCCTCTGGTCGCCGTCTTCTTCCCCTCCTTGCCCTTCTACGAGCGAGGTGTTTGCCCTGCAGTGGGACAGTTATAGGCTGATATGTTAGTATTTGTGCGCAGAGTGGTCGGTGGTGTACGCGTCGCTGGGCGGGCTGGCGGCGCTGGCGGGCGGCGCGGCGCTGTGCTGCGGCGCGTGGCGCGGCGCGCGGCGACTGTGCGCGCCGCGCGCCCGCCGCCGCCCCAAGTACCGCCTGCTGCCGCTCGCCACGCACGAGGACACGCCGTGTAAGTCTGAATTTTTCAAACATAGCTCTGGTTTCATCACCAATCCCCATTTGCCAAGCGTGGTGATTAAGCCTAATCCGATTATAGTAGCGATGACTTGATTTCCGATGATTGGAGCCGTGTGGTCCCCGGCAGAGTAGAATAGGCCACCCTCACTCTTACCGAGGTGTCGTAAAAGGCGACTAAGGTAAAGTTGCTGGCATGATCATCAGCACCCAGAGAACCCACGCCCCAAGTACCGCCTGCTGCCGCTCGCCACGCACGAGGACACGCCGTGTAAGTCTGAATTTTTCAAACATAGCTCTGGTTTCATCACCAATCCCCATTTGCCAAGCGTGGTGATTAAGCCTAATCCGATTATAGTAGCGATGACTTGATTTCCGATGATTGGAGCCGTGTGGTCCCCGGCAGAGTAGAATAGGCCACCCTCACTCTTACCGAGGTGTCGTAAAAGGCGACTAAGGTAAAGTTGCTGGCATGATCATCAGCACCCAGAGAACCCACGCCCCAAGTACCGCCTGCTGCCGCTCGCCACGCACGAGGACACGCCGTGTAAGTCTGAATTTTTCAAACATAGCTCTGGTTTCATCACCAATCCCCATTTGCCAAGCGTGGTGATTAAGCCTAATCCGATTATAGTAGCGATGACTTGATTTCCGATGATTGGAGCCGTGTGGTCCCCGGCAGAGTAGAATAGGCCACCCTCACTCTTACCGAGGTGTCGTAAAAGGCGACTAAGGTAAAGTTGCTGGCATGATCATCAGCACCCAGAGAACCCACGCCCCAAGTACCGCCTGCTGCCGCTCGCCACGCACGAGGACACGCCGTGTAAGTCTGAATTTTTCAAACATAGCTCTGGTTTCATCACCAATCCCCATTTGCCAAGCGTGGTGATTAAGCCTAATCCGATTATAGTAGCGATGACTTGATTTCCGATGATTGGAGCCGTGTGGTCCCCGGCAGAGTAGAATAGGCCACCCTCATTCTTACCGAGGTGTCGTAAAAGGCGACTAAGGTAAAGTTGCTGGCATGATCATCAGCACCCAGGGAACCCACGCCCCAAGTACCGCCTGCTGCCGCTCGCCACGCACGAGGACACGCCGTGTAAGTCTGAATTTTTCAAACATAGCTCTGGTTTCAGTCACCAATCCCCATTTGCCAAGCGTGGTGATTAAGCCTAATCCGATTATAGTAGCGATGACTTGATTTCCGATGATTGGAGCCGTGTGGTCCCCGGCAGAGTAGAATAGGCCACCCTCACTCTTACCGAGGTGTCGTAAAAGGCGACTAAGGTAAAGTTACTGGCATGATCATCAGCACCCAGAGAACCCACGCCCCAAGTACCGCCTGCTGCCGCTCGCCACGCACGAGGACACGCCGTGTAAGTCTGAATTTTTCAAACATAGCTCTGGTTTCATCACCAATCCCCATTTGCCAAGCGTGGTGATTAAGCCTAATCCGATTATAGTAGCGATGACTTGATTTCCGACTGATTGGAGCCGTGTGGTCCCCGGCAGAGTAGAATAGGCCACCCTCATTCTTACCGAGGTGTCGTAAAAGGCGACTAAGGTAAAGTTGCTGGCATGATCATCAGCACCCAGGGAACCCACGCCCCAAGTACCGCCTGCTGCCGCTCGCCACGCACGAGGACACGCCGTGTAAGTCTGAATTTTTCAAACATAGCTCTGGTTTCATCACCAATCCCCATTTGCCAAGCGTGGTGATTAAGCCTAATCCGATTATAGTAGCGATGACTTGATTTCCGATGATTGGAGCCGTGTGGTCCCCGGCAGAGTAGAATAGGCCACCCTCACTCTTACCGAGGTGTCGTAAAAGGCGACTAAGGTAAAGTTACTGGCATGATCATCAGCACCCAGAGAACCCACGCCCCAAGTACCGCCTGCTGCCGCTCGCCACGCACGAGGACACGCCGTGTAAGTCTGAATTTTTCAAACATAGCTCTGGTTTCATCACCAATCCCCATTTGCCAAGCGTGGTGATTAAGCCTAATCCGATTATAGTAGCGATGACTTGATTTCCGATGATTGGAGCCGTGTGGTCCCCGGCAGAGTAGAATAGGCCACCCTCACTCTTACCGAGGTGTCGTAAAAGGCGACTAAGGTAAAGTTACTGGCATGATCATCAGCACCCAGAGAACCCACGCCCCAAGTACCGCCTGCTGCCGCTCGCCACGCACGAGGACACGCCGTGTAAGTCTGAATTTTTCAAACATAGCTCTGGTTTCATCACCAATCCCCATTTGCCAAGCGTGGTGATTAAGCCTAATCCGATTATAGTAGCGATGACTTGATTTCCGACGATTGGAGCCGTGTGGTCCCCGGCAGAGTAGAATAGGCCACCCTCACTCTTACCGAGGTGTCGTAAAAGGCGACTAAGGTAAAGTTGCTGGCATGATCATCAGCACCCAGGGAACCCACGCCCCAAGTACCGCCTGCTGCCGCTCGCCACGCACGAGGACACGCCGTGTAAGTCTGTTTTTTGGCTTCCGTAGCCAAATGGCAAAAAACGGAACCCTTATAGATTTTTATTTATTTATTTATTATTGTACAGCTTGTTCCGCTGTACAGATCAGTTAGTAGTAAGTTGACTTGATAGTAGATGATGTAGATGTTGGTGTGGAGTGCCAGAAGTTAAAGATCACAGTTAAAGTTTATTGTTTATTTACGCACACAATTTAATGAGAAAAGTGGTTCTCAAGCGACGTTAGTTATTTACGGTTGTTAAAATTGCACTCGTCAATAAGTAAGTAGGTATGCATATCGCATGATTCATTGACCTCAATACGATATGTCAACACAAGGAAATCAATGTACGAGTAAACCGTACAATTATCATAGCACACAAAACAGATTACAATCAATGAGACTTATTTTAGTAGCATGAAAATGTACATAACGAGATTGTAGTCCAAAATGATGTATGCCTAAAAGCTCAAGAGTTAATTAATACAACAATAAACAAATGAAGTATTAAATTATAAATTATTCGTCATGTCTGTCCGTCCGTCCGTATTTTACTGCCACTTTTCTCCGAAACTATAAGAACTATACTATTGAACTATATTAACTTGCTTAATAGGTGTATTTTGTTAACCGCATTACGATTTTTACACAAAAATTGGAGAAAATAAAAAAAATTGGGGGGGTCTCCTTACTTGAAACTGAAACTCAAAATTTTTTTTTTATTAAACCTTTGCGTGTAAAATTTTTATTCATATTTTTTTATTATTAAGTCATTAATTTAACATGACTTATGTACTTAATTCACCAGAACATCAGTTAAGTAAGTTTTGACCTCATCGCCACCTCGTTCTGTTCTCAGCGATATCACACAAATCCTCAACGCCGAATTTCCGCAACTCAACCGGTTTATTCCCGCTGTCCACCCTCTGCTTGTCCACCCCGGGTGGACAGTGAAACAATTGTTAAAAAAATTCCCGCTGTTCACCCCTTCTTGGTTGAAAGAGGGGGTGGACAGCGGGATTTTTTTTAACAATTGTTTCACTGTCCACCCGGGGTGGACAGCGAGAATAAACCACTCAACCAACGTCTTAAGTCTCACCATAAGGACGTCTCTTGTTTCAGTCGCCAACAAAGACCTGTCCGAGACTGAAACGGACTCGGACGTGCTCTTCGAGTCGAAGGGCCAGACGACGTCGTTCCTCACGCGAATGAACGGGGAAGCGCAAGGGAACAGTTGGAAAAAGAACGGACACTATAAAGGTAGCAGAAAGGTCAAGACGTAGCTCACAGTCCGGTTGCATTACCTCTATGCCTTGTTCCAAGTACGAAGTCTTATTTATTCATATTTAATTGTTATTAAGGTACATGCGATTTGGCCGGTCTGAACAGGGTTTAGAAACCTTGATTATAGTTTGTCAATGAAGGGACTGGAATTGCCGAAAAAAAAAAAATGCTTTATAAAATTACGATAGTAAACTCCTATTGTAGCCACCTTAAGATCAAGATATTTTGGAAAGTAACCATCACCTCTATAGTAGCTGGTAGTTCTTACCTGTGTTACAGAAGTGAACAGAAAAAAAACAGCTTTTATAGAATAGCGATTGTCTGGCTATCGTGGGCTCTTAAACTAATACTGGGAGCCTGGGGTCCGTGGATAGTTCGAGTATATCTCACGTGCTATTGTTCGAGTTTGTTATGGTATCTGCTACGTGTTCATAGAAATCACTGTGCAAGTTAGTACATACCAAGTTCGGGTCGGCCATTTTTTGTCGCACGATGTGTAAGATCATCTGATCTACACTCGTATTTATGTGGTTTATCAAAGTGTACATTTTCTAAATAAACATAAAAGGCCGCGCTAGTGTTAAACTTTAGGTTATTTAAGTTTTTTGCTGTTTGTTAAGTTCGTATTCGCGTCGTAAATTGGTCATAGCAGTCAAAATTTTATTAGTTTTAAGATTTACCTAGAAATAACCAAGCGCGGATCCAGCATTCAAAAAAGGTTGTGGTCACAGCATTCAAAGTGACATTATTGAATCCAATCATGGTGAAGTTGGACCTCACGGCTACGTTACGCCATCTAGCGGTTTAAAAAATTTTAAGCGCCACAGACGCCTCGCTACGCGGCTCGAAGTTTTGGCGGCACGGCAATAAGTTGTCAAAAATGTGACATAAGTCATAACATGTCAGCATATCGTCTATGGCTCTTGGCTGCGTTCCAAATCACGCACGTTTCATGATTCATTGTGTTTTTTAAATTTTATTAAGGCTTATCGTTCATTATCATCAGCCTATCGATCTCAATAGACCGTAAAAAGGTGACGTCACAAGTCTATTAAGGTTGTGGGCATGCCCATCGTGCCCACAACGGTGGATCCGCCCTTGGAAATAACTGCTAAGTTCGTATCCGTTCCTATTGTAAAATCGTAAAGTTCAAATACTATTCACACCCAATAAAACCTGAAAATTTTCAGATGTGAATTGGTTAGGGTTCGACAGAATTTTCATTATTTAACTTACAATTTGTTTATTTACATTTCAAAACTATTTTTGTGTTTACATTCAACTGCACTTCGTATAAATTCTTTTCAGACACCAATATTCACTTAGGTAATTTAATTCGGTTTGATTTAAAGAAAAATACAAATAAAAAGTTTTCCCGACATTGTGCATAAGCATGAATATTCCATTATAAATAGAATCTACTGCAAACATTAAAACTCATGAAACAGTTAAAATGACGGGTAGGGCACTAGCGACGCCAATCGATTTTAATTTTTAGCTACTAAACCGGATCTATTTTAAACAATTTCAGGGTTACAACCTCTCGGCAAACACCTATACTATTTATTTAATACTTATAGTTACCTATTTGGTCTGATTTTGCACTCGAATTTTGAATTACCGCCAAAAGTGACTGCTTTGTGCATGGTTATTTAATAAATAGTATAAGTGTTTGTCGAGAGATTGTAACCCCGAAATGAACAACATTTCAAAATTGCTGAGCTATGAAACAAAAAATACCAATTATTCATTTACTTTTCCGCTTCTCGAATATATATTTACTTATTTTTTATATAGCTTATTTTCTGAGAAAAAATTAAGATGACGTGAATGTAAAATATTTCTTTGCTTAGCACATTATAGTTTTAAATTTACGAAATGCCAAACCCTTGACAGTCAAAAAATAAGGGTCTATTCATTTTATGTCTATTTTCACATAAAAAAACAATATGGACATGTTAAAAATATGAAATGTTGTCCATTGTTTTAAATAGATCCGGTTAAGTAGCTAAAAGTTAAAATCGATTGGCGTCGCTAGTGTGCCCTACCCGTCACCTTAATTATATGACAATGCCACTTCGTATAATGGGACAGGGTACAAATTATGTATGAATATGCCAGCGTCGTGTAATTCGCTAGTTAGATTTAATAGGTAAAGTGATTAAAGTGGTCTCGAAAATATTACTCATACTGAGGTACCCATATTGTATCATCTACGGAGAAAAGGGGAATGTGATTATTAGAACTTTGCACCAAGTCCCGTAGAACCTATCCAATGCATTATTATGAAATCTCATTTCCATGATGATGGAACCATGTATGTTACTAAATTAGGAATATCCATTAGTGTGATGATAATTATTTATATTAACATTTTTGTATTTTATGAAAACTAAAAAAACTGGCATGGAACTGTAATCAAAATTATTAATCATTTATGAAAAATTATTCGTTATTTATTTTTAAGCTAAGATGTGCTATGAATTATGTAAAGACTTAGCCAAGGAACATACGTTTTCGTAAAGTCGACTTCAAAAAGGTGTGTCACTTTCCTTTTTTTAACTGACTTTTTTTATGTGATAGGTGGCACACGAGCAAACGGATCACCTGATGGTAAGCGATTGCCGCCGCCCATAGACACCTGCGACACCAGTGGAGTCCCAAGTACGCTGCCGACCTTTAAACCCCCTTCCCTCTGATATGGCCTCCGGTACCCTCACTAATGCAGAGAAACACAGCACAATGCTGCTTCACGCCGCGGTATCACTCCGGTCGAGCCGGCCCATTCCTGCCGAAGCGTGGCTCTCCCACGGACTCGCACTTTGTTACACAGAAGGTACTTACTAGTAGTAAATTGACAAGGTATATTATATATACATATTTTTGAAGTCGTCTGTAGAAACTTTAGTTTCATCTTGCCTACCATAATAAGTACCATGTATGTACCATTATTATCATGAACAATGTTATTATAAGTACTACCAAAAATAATAAATGTACGCATAGTATGACAGTGATATCATAATAAAAAAAAACAAGGCTAGTAGTTAGTATCCAATATGTCGTACCTAATTATTAGGTAGTTGCATACTTTGATAAATTATGTATTTATTATAAGTGAGTTCTCAAAACGTTTTACCATTGATTTATATGTAAGAAGATAATTTACCTACCTATAGCGAAACGAAATACTTACGTACCTACGTACCTTTAATTTCTTTTGTAAGTCCTCTGAATCCTATGGATTTAAAGATCTCTTTATAGCTAGATTGTAATTGATGCTGCTTGGGCCTAGGCCATAAAATGAAATTCGCCACTTCTCGCGTATAATGCGTCAAAAAGTCGTTACGGCGATTTTCCATGCCAAGTCATACCAATCGGGATATCTTATACTATGACCTAAGCAACTGTGGCGTTATCATTTGCATTCAAGACTTTATTGACAAATTATATGTTGCGCGCCCAGAGATGCGTTTTGAAACGCGAACGTTTGGCGAATTCCTTATCGTGGCGAATTCGCTATCCGAGTTTAACATGGCCACAAAATTTTAAACACAAATCTTAAATTAATTTAAATGTGGAAGGAAGATACATAATGCGTTGCGGCTTGTTTATTGTTTGTTAACTGTTTTTTTTTTGCTTTTAAGCCGAGTACAAAAACAATAACGGTCTGCTTATAAATTGCCTAGCTAGCATGGTGTAAATGGCTGTGGTACAAATAAATTCAATCGTTAATATAATAACTGGCCATATCTATAGGTATGTTTGTTTGCACAAAATATGACGTTGCTTTCTTGTGGATATTTATTTAAATTATCAGATTTTGCACGCACAAAAACAAAATGGTGTGGAATCAATGTATGTAAAGAAAATCGGTTAAAATAACAATTCTAAATTAGTGAGGATAAATAAATATAAGCATTAATTATATTGTAATATATTATTCAAGCCATTTGTAGGGTCTATGTACAGAAATACATTTTTTAGATTAAATTAGTAGAACACTACATACTAGATTCATACATTATAAAACAATTACTTGCTGTAAATAAAAATAGAAATCAATTTTACTGTTTAGGTAAAACCATTTCACTTTAAAACACAATAATAAAATCAATATTTTTGTTATCTCAAAAACAGAATCAGCTAATATTCTACTGGTCGCCATTTTGTTTCCTTTTCCTGTTTAGTTCAAATCATTCGCAGCATTTCTTAGAATTGCTACGTACGTACCTACTTGTATAAAATGTAGAGAAAAGTTAAACCTTTTGATCTAAATTATTATATTATAGTAGGGAAATAAGGACCCAGGAGCCATTGCTGGTCAACGCTAGGTACTTTTCCGACAGTTTTAGTAGTTAATACTTTTCCGCATATACAAACTATGTAGTAGATAGGAAAAAACAAATTTAAGTTCGAAGTACCTATAGGTATTAAGTTCAGTGTACACACCGACTACGTAGATACCCTTTTTGGATGGATCGTCTTATGTCTAAGAAACAAGTGCTATATTTGCACTTCGGGGGTACGTGTCGCTGACTGTACTTCACACGAGTGTTTTTATGTAAAAAAGCGTTAGTGGACTTAACAGAACCATGAAATGTCTAAAGTTAATCTAGTCCTAGAACTTAGTGATATAGTTTGTAAATTGTATCAATATGTACTTAAATCAAAAATATTTTTTCCATTTTTTGTAATTATTATGGGTTAATTTATAATTTTATTACATTGTCCTCGAAATATGGACAATAGCAATTATGAGACCGTAAATAAAATGCTTGAATACTATTTAAGATTTTTATTATAAAATTATTGCTTCATTATTAGCCTCCTGAAATAAAATTAATATAAAGTAATTACGATTATTTATTTGGCTTGTATGTGTCGCAGCTATCTGGTTCAATTATTAATAATCCATTTAGACGCCTAGGGCATAGGCCAGTAGCGAAAACAGCGTGTATGTTATGGTTTGATTATCTCGTTCTCTGCTTCAATCTTCCTTTGTGCTATTTTATTAAAAGTAAAATTAAAGTGCAATACTATCAAAATAGTCTATACACATAGGTTTTTACGAAAAGTTTGAGTCAAGTGATTTCAGTTCAAACAACTATCGGCCTAAGCATCCAATTTGATGATGGTGGCGACAAACTTTCAGCCTGTCTGGTTAAACGTTGTGTTCAACGACATGGCCATTCTATAGCCATTTGATTAGATGCCGGCGTTTAATAATAACCCAAGATATCCAATGACTAATTTAAATGGCTGCGACATATGCATATCTATGGGACATTTACTTGGCTCGGTAAGTCGGTCGCCTTCCCGTTCCACCCGTATGGGCCCTATGGCGTGCGTTGCCCGCACCCGTATGCGGTTTTTAACGACCAATGTAAATGCGCCCTAAACAATGTCTTGAAAATAAAGTGTTAATGGTACATAATTGGAATGTCCTTTAAGTCTAAGGTAAATGTCGAAAGTACCTATCAATAAAATAAATAATATAATAAGTTTTATTACATAAATATCTTCTAAATATTGTAGATACAATCTTAACTAATGTTGCTAACTTGTTAAGTAAAATCTTACATTATAAAATGGATTATCATAATTGATTGTTAGAAATGGTGTACACCAGTTATTGTTATGAAATTTACAATCACAACCTTTCTTTTTGAATAATAACCAACCTATATGTCGAAATTTCGAATTAACATTACAAAAAAAAACATTGTAAGTAAAAACCAAGCATGAGAACAGCTATTATATGAAAATTTAAATTTTCAAGTCCTTACCAAACATTCGAATTCTTATAAATATATTCTTATAAATGTAAAATAAATTAAGACTGAAAGCATTCAGCTATCACAAGTACAAAATAAATTATAGATAGGCCTTCCAATTGCCTGAATCTTAAATCTAGTCCTAGATTTTAACTCATTTTTTTTCAATTCAACTTTCAAATATCCACCTCAAACCAGTTTATGTAGTTCCCCAAATGTTACCAAAACTTTAAAGCATTACTACTAGCACAATTTTTACAGGTTCTTTGTAATTATTTTGCTTTTTTCTTGCCTGATTTTACAGTTTCTTCTACCTCATTCGACCAAAATATGGCGTTAAGTCTTTCTCCAACAGTGTAAATTCCACCAACAACAACAAGACTTAGTATATAGAATATAATCCGCACCGGCCAGTTCAAGACATTTAATATTGGATATACCCAGCTACCTGTTTTGAAATAGATCACATGTATCCAAACAACATAACAAAACATGAAACTAAACAGAATAGACAAGCCAATTTTCCTTTTAGGATACATTCTGAATGATGTTACAAGCTCTGCTAATGTGAATATCATGATATTGGTATGCATCACATGATTCAACCAGAGAGGAAAATATGGGTCTAAACTCCTGGGCAATATTAACTCTCTGTCTACTGCATAAATAGCCCAAAAGAAGACTCCTACAAATGTAGCCAGTGGGAAGGCTAGAGAACTAAATACAACATCTTTTATGCGCCTTATTAATGGTTTTTCTGAAGGTGTTTGTTCATTGCTGCCAAAAAGGTCATTTGCAAATGCTATAGTGAAGTACAAAGTCTGTACCATCTGAAACAACAAATGTATTACTGAACATACATTCAGAATAAGATTTAATTTAATTGTTTATTGTCAAAAAAATATAGTTCCTTACAGCATTCAAGAAGGTCAAATATTTAAATTTGCCACCAAAAGGTGTAACTACACTGGAGGTACTGGGTACCCTCACGTAAGTATAATCGTAATAGCATCCATATAAAAAGTGGAGCGCTCCAACGAGATGAAATAGAGCTTTCAACATTGTTTTCCCTTTGTAACCTAAAAAATATAAATATATGTTAGTAAGATGCATTAATAAGACTGATAATTAGGATGCATACATCATCAACAACAAATTTTAAAATGACTTAGTGAATCTTGAAAAGAAAATCAATTATTTTAGTATAGTTTGCCGACATCATATAGCGACATCTAATAAACAATTATTAGATACACAAAGTACTCTGTGAAAACTAAGAATTTTATGATACAAATCTTACCTCAGTTGCTGAAAATCCTGTTAAAACTATTTATTTAATAAGTATAATGTTCTACTTATAATTGCAATTAAGCACAAACTAAGTAGAAGATACTCAAATAAGTGAATAAACGCGACGACCAAGCAAAGGGAAAAATCTTTCGTTATGTCATGTTGACAGCTGACTTCCTTTTTTTTTAATTGGGCCGGCAGAAACTAGAGCTTTTGCAAACCGTACATAGAGTCCGCGCCACGAAAGAAGTCCCGTGGAAAAGAGACGGATTTAATATCCAGAAATATCTATGATCCGGAGAACCAGAGGGTTTAATTTAAAGCAGATTTATTTGGTTACATTTTTTTAAAGTAACGTGAGGATATGCGTTATTAATTTGTCATGACGAGTAATGACGTCATATGACGGAATACAACGCTTCCTCCAGATCATGCAAAAGGGCTTTTGCCAGGGCCAAATTGGGCTACATTGCCAGGATTGGCGTGAGGCTTGTACGCCTACCATCAGGATCTCGTGCATTCTGGTCTCTTGCCAAGGCTGTCCAGGGAAATTTCAGCCAGCCTTCCCTACCATCGCTCAACAAGGGGGATGATTCGCTAGCCCATGACGCAAAAGATAAGGCCGATCTTTTAGGTTCTCTTTTTGCGTCCAACTCGACTTTGGATGACAAAGGTTGTGAACCACCTATCACTCCGCGGTTTGAAGGTGAAATGCCGGACGTCTTATTCACACAGAAGTCTGTGCGGAAAGCACTTTCCTGCCTAGAAATCCACAAGTCGAGTGGGCCGGACGGTATACCGCCCATTGTCCTGAAGGTGTGTGCTCCGGAGTTGGCACCAATACTTACGCGTCTGTTCCGGTACTCCTACGCCGAAGGCATTGTACCAAACAAATGGAAGATTGCTTTAGTACACCCGATCCCAAAAAAAGGAGACCGCTCTAATCCGTCTAACTATAGGCCGATAGCCATTACCTCCTTGCTCTCAAAAGTAATGAAGTCCATTATAAATTGCCAGCTGTTAAAGTATCTGGAAGACCACGAGCTCATCAGCGATCGCCAATACGGCTTTCGTCGGGGTCGCTCAGCTGGTGATCTTCTAGTGTACTTAACTCACAGATGGGCAAGTACTATTGAGAGCAAGGGCGAGGCGTTGGCGGTCAGCTTAGACATAGCGAAGGCCTTTGATCGGGTGTGGCACAAAGGGCTCTTGACTAAACTTCCATCCTACGGGCTCTCGGAAAAACTGTGCAGATGGGTGACCAGCTTTTTGACAGAACGTAGCATTAAAGTCGTCGTCGACGGAGCATGTTCTGATACTAAAGCTGTTAATGCTGGTGTTCCCCAGGGCTGCGTTCTATCGCCTACGCTGTTTCTTCTGCACATCAATGATATGCTCCACGATAAGGGCATTCATTGCTATGCGGATGACAGCACGGGCGATGCCTTATACAGCGGCTGTGCAAATGTTTCTCGAGAAAATGTCAATGAGTACCGGAACCAGCTTGTGTCAGAAATTGAGACCATATTAGGGAAAGTCTCAGACTGGGGCAGACTTAACCTAGTTAACTTTAACCCCACAAAGACTCAAGCTTGCGCGTTTACCGCAAAAAAGTCACCCTTTGTCGTATCACCTCACTTCGACACAACACCCCTAACTCTTTCTGACAGAGTTGGAATTCTCGGAGTCGAAATATCTGACAGAGTTGAGTTCCGCGGCCATCTAGAGGAAAAAGTTAAATTGGCTTCCAAGAAGCTCGGCGTGCTGAATAGGTCGAGGAGGTATTTCATGCCGGGGCATCTCTTGCAGCTCTATAAGGCGCAGGTGCGGCCTCACATGGAATACTGCTCTCACCTCTGGGCTGGAGCTCCCAAATATCAGCTTCTTCCTCTGGATCGTATCCAGCGAAGGGCGGTCAGAACTGTCGACGACCAGGCAATTTCCGACACACTTGATCCTCTGTCATTGCGTAGAGATGTAGCATCACTGTGCATCTTCTATCGCATTTACAAATGGGGAATGTTCCGAGGAGCTGTTCGGCCTTATTCCAGCTGCAATTTTTCACCACCGCACATCACGTCAGAACGCGAAATACCATCCACATCACCTGGATGGATTTATATCGACTACAGTGCGTTTCTCACGTCATTTCCTACCACGCACAGTAAAACTGTGGAACCAGCTGTCATCCGTGGTGTTTCCGAGCAGATACGACTTGGTGACCTTCAAGAAAAGGGTGTACTCCTTTCTTAAGAGCCGGCAACGCATATGTGATACCTCAGGTGTTGCAGATGTCCATGGGCGGCGGTGATCACTTTCCATCAGGTGTGCCGTCTGCTCGTTTGTCCGCTATAATTTAAAAAAAAAAATATGAGGATATTTACGTTTTATTTTTCTTCTCCATAAATATCTCATTAAAAATTCTGAAACGACCAAATCGGAGTTTCCCTCACAGCTTCTTTCACACGCGCTGTGTGTCACTTTGTTTGGATGCTACAGGTATATTCTCGTTCGTTACGGGACGACTTTAAATTAGGCCACCAGCGCCGATTATAATGAGAGCTTGTAATATGCTGCAGCCGTGCTGTGCGTGACAACGGATTTTTGAGGAACTAACGTAGATTCCATGTTTTATAAAATAACTAATGGGGGCAATGGGGCTACCTCAGAACAATATAGTTATTGCTCTGAGGGGGCTACTAAAGTGTAGTGATTATATTCTCTTTGGGGGCTACCACGGCCTTACGTCGCACGGCCAAGGGGGCTACCCACTCAGAACAATGACAATGACTATTATGTTCTGAGGAACTACCTTAAAAATGTCACACAATACACGATCTCCTGATCGTGTGTTGTGTGACATTATTTCCAATTTTAACCTTCTTTAAATTAATCAAGCAATAATAGGATTCTTTACCTATATCAATTTAGTTTTAAATGGTTATTTTTATGTAATTTTACCTTTCGCGATATTATTCGAGTATGTTTACAACAAGGTACCTTAGATAAGACAACAACGAAATAATTTCTGTTAGACGGTAAAGCGAAGATTTAGTTTTAAAAAAATCTGCCAAAATCCGCGCGGGGAAGGGAAGTTTCGTGATGGTCTAGAGATGTAAGTAGTGAAATGAAATGATGATTTTTGTTTACAAATATTGATAAATCACTTGCTCACAGCAGCGTAAATGCAGATAGTTACTAGAAAAGTTATAATTTAATATCTCGGTGGCCTAGTGGGTGGGCGGTCACCAGGCACAGATCACTATAGACAATTTAACACGGGACGTGGCATGTTGACCGTTTTGCCCCCTGCCAAAGTACACGACCAACGTGATTTAACGGACGGGTATTTTTATAAAATCGCCATTTCGAATTCGTATCTATCGGTGAGCGGAACTCGTCAAATCGGTTGTTGTGCAGTTTTTACTTGCGAACAACAATAAAAAAAATCTAATTTATCTTGCTTATCACGCATAAGTATTTTTTTAATAAAATAAACGCTATTTCACAGACTAATAACATTTTTCATCCACATATTTTGCGACATAAATAACCCCAAAGACAATAGGCGATATGGCGATATCGTGCGTGGTACGTTGACACGATCTTTCACGATGTTCATTAGTGTTGTGACAATGATAGAAACAATGAATAATTATTAATTATAATTAATGTCTCACTATTTGACTTTTTTATGTTACTACCTGAGCAGACGGGCTTTTCTTTTTACTCGACTGTATTAGAGGAGGTAAAATAGAAATTGAAAAAAAAGAGAATGATACTGGTCGTTGCGAAAGGTATTGAAGAATAAATACAAGAAACAACAATAAAAGTTATAACGGCTCAAAAGTTTAAATTCTCTATTCAAAATGTTGTGGTCACAGTCAAAATGAAAAACAAAGTCATCATCATCATCATTTCACCCAATACCTACGGGTAATTTATCTTAGCCATGGATCCACCAACATGTGTCCCTGACAACATTAACGAGCGTTAACTACAAAAACAGATCCGATCAAGGCCAAAATCATTAATATATTCAAATGGAATTGGTTACTGGTGAGATTTCAGTAGGCGTGGCACTGGAAAAATAGATTTCAGCTTTTTTCGGTCCTGGAACTGGATTGAAAAGCAACATAAGGGTAAATAATTTATTAGATATACTAAATAGGTGGAAGTCTCGCGTCGGCGCCTGGCGCTTCGTCGGGGAAGGGCGCGGTAAAGCCGGGCGGGCGCGCGCGCGCGTATCGCGGCGGCGGCGGCGCCGGCAGGTCGGGTAGCGCGCCGCGCACCAGCCGACGCAGCGCCGCGTTGCGCCGCCGCAGCACCACCACCTCCTCGTGGAGGCGCTCGCGTTCTGGAACAGTCAAATCAGCCCATAGACTGTCCCACTGCAAGGCAAAGGCCTCCATCACAGAAATCAAGTCATCGCTACTACGATGGGATTAGGCTTAATCACCTACGCTTGCCTAATGTGGATTCATCATTTCAGTCAATAGACGTCCACTGCTGGACATAGGCCTCCCCCAATGTTCTCCACATAGATCGGTCCTGTGCCCCCCGCATCCAATGGATTCCCGCAACCTTCACCAGATGGTCGGTCCACCTTGTGGGGGGCCTGCCACGGCTGCGACTTCCTGTAGTGGCCTCCACTCGGATTGCGTAATGCGTATTGGTGATCTCATAAACCCGAGCTATGTTCGAAAAATTCGAAACATACTCTTTGCTGACCCGGGAGTCGAACCCGAGATCACGGCCACTATACCAACAGGGCGTTCTGGATGGACGATGACAAAATTTAATACTGCACGGCCTCACAGAAAACCGGCATGAAGTAGCATTATGCTGTGTTTCGCTGCATGAGTGAGAGTACCGGAGGCCCAATCCGGGGGAAAGGGGGGGTTTAAAGATCGGCAGCGCACTTGTGAGTTACAAGTGCGCAGTCACAAGTTGTGACTGCACTGGTGTCGCAGGTGTCCATGGGCGGCGGCAATGGCTTACCATCAGGTGATCCGTCTGCTCGTCTGCCACCTATCACATAAAAAAAAAATAAGGCACAAGCCTGAAAATTTTTATTGGTTTTCGCTATTGGGTCTTGACAGATAAGTTTAAAATCTGGTGGGATCTATTTTCCCTTTGCCCGGAAAAGTAACTTATACTGCGCCAAGAAAGTCGTGACATCGAATTTTTGAGGAACTAACGGATATTCCGAGTTTTATAACCAATGGGGTTACCATACCCTATGACGTTAACGGCCAGTGGCTGGCGCCATCAATTATTTTCACGACTATATTGACACATTAGAGCAAGTGTTATCAGCAAGGGGACAGTATGTGGGCAAACTATATTTTCCCGATCCCGGCCGATCTGCCGTACAGTATTTACTGAAAAGAGGATTATGCTCTATTTTTTTCTCTTTATGGACTCTGCTCCTCTTGCCAATATCAAGTGTAATACTTATTATTGCAATAAGTAAGTAATAAGTCAGTCAATGTCCCACAGTAAAACATTGTTTTATCGATTTATGAATACTTCCGAGAGCACATTAAGGGCCCTTATTTCGGATCAGTGGTGCCGCCACCTTTTTTTATTTGGTCATTTTTTTTCATTTCATTGCCCCAATTTCAGTACAATCAATAAAAAAAACCAGTAACGGCACAACTGATCTGTGAAAGGGCTCTAAACGCAAATGAACAAACTAGGATACCTTGCACATACAAACACTGGATGAGGAGGAAGAACTGGGAGCTGGGTACAAGACCAGGTGGGCGAGCCTAATATCATCGACGAAACTAAAGCACATCGACTTCGCTGGCTCGGCCACCTCGAGAGAATGGGAGAAGATCATGCAGTAAAAAGAGCGTATCTGGGACGGCCAAATGGTCGAAGGCCAGTTGGCCGTCCAAGGTACCGATGGAGAGACGAGCCCGAAGAGGATTTGCGGTGACTTCTGGCGGATGACTGGCAGGAGGTGGCGCAGGACCGACCTAGATGGAGACTCTTATTATCGGAGGCCGAGGCTCACTTTGGATCGCTGCGCCAACCTAGTTAGATGGTTACCTTGCAATATAGGCAAGTAATTATTCAAGCCCGTGAGGAGGCCATCCCAAAAGCGGTCTTTCTCGGCGGGGAAGACATTCTTCCACTGCGACCAGTACTGCTCGATTTCTTCTGGCTTCAGCTTACGCGATGGAGTGCCGAAGTCAGGAGGTTTGACGCTATCTCTAAAAAAAGGCCCGAAGTACCCAAATTAACAAACTTTAAATACACCTAACACAATTTCTTAGATCGATTATCTAGTTTCAAATTAGGGAATTCCCTGTATTACAATTTAGAAAAGTTACAGAAACTCAACCTTTGACGCGCTTCGGCATGAATGAGCCGGCTCGACCAGAGTGATACCGCGGCCTCACAGAAAACCAACGTGAAGCAGCATTGTGCTGCGTTTCGCTGCGTGAATGAGGGTACCGGAGGCCCAATTTGGGGAAAAGGGGGTTTAAAGCGCACTTGTGACTCCACTGGTTTCGCGGTTGTCCATGGACGGCGGCAATAACTTACCATCAGGTGATCCGTATCCTCATCTGCCACCTATCATAAAAAAAAACTAAATTGAACCAAACTGGAATCGCACGACATTCTGTGTATTGGGGCAACTCCTACCCCGAGTCGTCATAATAGACTACATAAGTAAGTAATACTTGGTAGTTATTTTTTTTTATAAATCGAAGGTGGCAAACCATGCTTGCGGCTCGCCTGATAGAAATAACGTAAGGGTCTACCGATGCCTATGAACGTCTACAACTCCTAGAAAACTTGCATACCTGTTGCAGACCCTTCCAATACCGTAACACTGTTATTTATAAAGATCATTCCCACAAGCGTTCGCTGGCGATATTTTCCCTGAAGTCGTACATACCGTATATTTTAGAAAACAGTTAATATTGTATTTTATTTATGTATTAGGGTTATAAGTTATATTTTAACATTTACAGTTTATCTCTTTTATTTTTTTTCCTTATTGAATATTGCACCACATACCCCTTCTCTATTATTAAATGTCCTTTACCCAAAGGTTGTCTGGTAGAAATCGCTTTCAGCGATAATACCGCCGAAATTGTACACAAAATTTCTGTAATGCCTAGTACTTAAGGTTTAGTTGTGAATTTTGTGCAATAAAGTATATCTATCTATCTTAATGGAAAAAAGCTTACAATAAATCGTAGAGCTTCCGTTTCTCAGGTGGGGTGAACACCGATATGAATTCGCCAAGGGCTGTCAACACTTGCATTGGTTCGATTTCCAGAAAATGTCCAACTGAAATTCAATTCAAATAAGTTAATTTTTTTTTCAGAACTAGTAAAACTTACAATAAAGACTTAGGTACATTTTGTTCTGTTGAAATAGAAATAACATTTAAAATTGAAAAAAAAAAAACATCATTGGGATCAACATTTATATGGGGTTTTGTGGCTCAAAGGATAAATGTAAGTCGTTCAACTGAACCAAGAGATGATCGTTTTCTGGTGAGACAAGCTTTGAGAAATCGCAAATATTCGTATGTGGACCTCGAGAACAACTTCGAAGACGTAAGAAATGTGCAAGTTAGTCTATGGACGGTCAGGAGGAGGCTTCTCGCTGCCAACTTACACAGTTTACAAATTACTCCGTGAGCACCGGTGTTTCTTTTGATGTTTTTTTTTTATGAGAGGGCGCTGTGGTTCTTTGTATGTGGAATTCCAGGACTTTGTTTATCTGTGGGGTTTATTCATCATGGATACCAAGTACCAGGGTGTGCGGAAGTATTGTAAGTACAGTTTAGGGAATTATGTTTGAATGAATTGATCATTGCCTTGATGAGTGGGAAATTTTCTCTGTCGGTAGCGCAATGATTGAGGGGAGCAAAGGTGGCTCTCTGTTTTCACTCTGCTTGTCCGAGTTGAAGCTGGTTGAAGCTTGGGGTTATTTGTATTGTGAGGGAAATTTATTTTAGTGTCGAGCGCAGTGAGCACATCTCTGCTCGCCCTGACATTTGTTACTCGTGTGCCCATATTTCACTACTCTTCGGCATGAACCTTGGCGTACTGAATATGTAGTCTCCCTCGTGCAGTGATTTCCCTTACTCCTTCCGGGGTGGTCTCCACGACCGCGTCGAAGAGTTCCAGGTTCCTATTCGACTTTAGGAAGCGAAGCCGTAGGCCGCTGAGATTGTTTTGTTTCTCTAGAATCCCCTTGCAGGCCGCATCTTTCGGGACTCCTTTGAGCAGAAACAAGGGCTGTCTCAGCCTCATCGGCTTTGCCTCCACACCCGCGATGTTGTTGGAGGCTCTTATCAGCTGGTCTGCAGCCCTTTGTTCCGCCATCTCCACCTTGACTTCCCTTTCGTTAGGGGGATAATTTTGGAGGGGCGCGCCGATTCCGACGAAGTCGATTGAGGTTCTCCATGTTTTAATAAGTTCTCCTGAAGGTTGAGGGGAGCGGAGGAGGGGGAGGATTGGGTGGATGTCATTATAATTTGGGGGGATTTATTAGGGGGGGATGTAGGTGATTTATTAGATTTAGGAGTGATATCAAAGGGGTTTCTCATTGAGGAAGTTTTTGTTTGAGGGGTTCAGTTAGGGGGAGTTTTAGTTTGATTTTTTGGAGAACCGCGAGGTGTCGATGTCGGTCGGGTTTGGTCTGCAAGGTGCGGTTGGTATCGCAGAAACGTTTTGGCGGTGAACTTCTCGGATTCGCTATGAAGCGAGCTTCCGAATCCGGACTTCACCGAAGAGCCACGGGACACATTTGCATGGGGGGAAGGGTGATAGAGGGGTCTGGTATTGAAGAGTCGCCAGTTGCTCCCTGATATCCAGAACTTAAATACTGTTTGTTTTCCGTTAAGAAATAAATAAATAAAACCTGGGCACAGAAATGGGTTGGAGGACTTCTCGACAAGATTCGGCTGCGACGAGACGGTGACGCCGCGCGCGCCGCGCCGCGACGCCTGCAGCGCCTCCGCCGACGAGCTCGTCGCCAGCGCCACTGCTGAATACCACCATCATCTTACACTGGCTCCAGACGCGTAAAATGTAACGACTTCTACTTGTGGGCGGCACTACGAGCATTACCTACATTTAACGCTCGTAGTGCCATCCACTCCATAGATAATCTTATCTTGTATAATACAAAAGGAGAACCGAGTGACTAAGAGACTAGAAATGCACCCACAGCCCAAACTACTGACCCTAGAAACTTGGGAAGGGGGTGCACTATGAATGGATTTTTGAAAATTCAACCCTTAAGGGGGTTAAAAGTTTGTAAGAAAGACCGCCTGATCTTTGATGTTAGAAATGTGAAAAATTGTTTTTGAGTAATAATTTGAAATATAAAGGGGGTAAAATAGGGGATGAAATGCAGTATGGGGGATTAGACAGTTTAAAAGTTAGAATCTTAAAATTGATGTTTGGGCACCGGTTTTGAATAAAAAAGTGACTTTTGAATTTTCAACCCCTAAGGGGTATTTGCGCGGGTTTGAAGTTTGAATGAAGAGTTTTGTAATAAAAACTAAAACTGCGTGTGTAAAGCCGCGGGCGCAGTCTAGTTACATATATAAGTCCACATGTAGAATTCTTGTTACCTATACATGGTAGATTAAGCTTAGGGTGCTTTTCCACAAGTGACGTGGTAAGTATGCAGCTATGCCACTATAATTTGAAAGCTAATAAACATGATTGGTGGATATCATTTTTTTTTCTTCCAAGGGAAAATCATCATGGTCGTCACCTTGCTTCTATAGAGAACAAAGTGGTGTGTGGGACTCTAACCCTAACAATAACCCCTGGGGTGTCAATCTACGCGCAATCGCGGTCGGAAATCCCACAGCCGGGCCCAGACGATACCGCTGATCGTGCCCGCCGCTTCACTACTACCTGGCAAAATGCAGCCCTTCATTGCTGTACGACCTACCAAGAGACCTGGCTGAGCTAGCCACTCCCCAGCAATGGATACGCTCACGTACTAGGGTCAATGTCACGAACTTTAAAAAATCTGTTCTTGTAATAAAATTTTCATATTTGTACGAGATATTTATTATAAAACTAAAGGCATTTTTAAGGGTAACTTAAGTTACAATAATCCATACTAATTATTTATTAAATGTAGTATAGACATAAAAAAATATATGTTTTTGGGATGAAATATCCGCTTCGGTGGACTGTTCATATTCTAAGTAATTGTACGAGCTACTCAGCAACGACCTACATGCAGCGCGGCTGACCGATGGACCGTCTTCTAGCACCGTCGGCACTCTACACCGACGGCACACTAGCAAATACCTTTGAATGTGACAATAAAGATAAACATTGTATATAAACAACTAAACTACTAACAATAAACAGATTTCAACCGTCTGTGTTGGGTCTCATTTCTCCCGCTGCGGCCAAGACACCTTTAGCCGTCACTATGATCAGTCGAGTGAGCCTGCTCGACTGGCAGCGGTCCCCCTCCTACCTACCGTCCTGACTCTTCCCGCTTGCTACCCTGGGCGACCCGGGAGCAAGCTCCCATCACCTTATTTATATATGTATTTATTCCCATGGATAGGCAGGGCTAGGGCTCTAGAGACTTAGTGTCTTAGACAAAGGGGCTCTAGGCTCACTAGAGAGTTAGGTTCCCTTCCTTTCCCTATATTCTGTTCGCCGGGACGCGGTGCCTTACAAACATCGCTTCCCACCCGTACATTTTGGTTCTTCGTTACTTTCATTAACTAGCTTCCTATGGACCTCAACATTTGGTCCTTCGTTCCTTTAATCTACCAGCTTCCTATGAACCTCAACATTTGGTCCTTCGATCCTTTAATCTACCAGCTTACTATGGACCTCAACATTTTGGTTCTTCGTTACTTTCATTAACTAGCTTCCTATGGACCTCATCATATGGTCCTTCGTTCCTTTAATCTACCAGCTTCCTATGGACCTCAACATTTGGTCCTTCGATCCTTTATTTTAGCAGCTTCCTATGGACTTCATGATAATGGTCCTGCGAAGATTCTATTTACTAGCTCCCTGTGGATCTATACCATTGATCCTATAACATCTTATCATTATCAACTTAATCGATCTCATCATAGTGGTCTCCTACTTATTTTTAATTTACTAGCATCCTTGGATCTATTCTGTAGTTATGATACTTTCACTTAATCATATTTCTATAGACCTCTACCGCAGGTCTTTAAATCACTAACTTGCATCAACTTCCTATTGATCCCTTATTTACCTGGCCAGGAACGCGGTGCCTTACGACCACTCGTTTCTGGTCTGATTCCACAAACAATCGTAACCATGTTCCCAAAACACTCTACAAAGAGTTAATTTTACAAGTTTCATTTCAAGTAAATTATCAACTTACACCAAATAACAATACAATAACATTCATTTGATGTAAGTAAGCAATGTCACGTAGACTAATGACTTAGCTAATTTTGCAACACTGCAATTTCATGATCAAACAATGCTATTAACTAATAAATTTATTTTAGAATACTTAGCATTTTTACAGTCAGTAGTGTAGGTAGGTAACAAGAAGGGAAATTTTAAGCATTGTTTGACGACTTAGTAACTAGGAGCAACAGTTCTCCTGGCCTAACTGGGCCACAACTTTAACTTTACTATTAACTAGGAGCAACAGGGCTCCTGGCCTAACTGGGCCACAACTTTAACTTTACTATTAACTAGGAGCAACAGTTCTCCTGGCCTAACTGGGCCACAACTTTAATTTTATTATTAACTAGGAGCAACAGGGCTCCTGGCCTAACTGGGCCACAACTTTAACTTAAAATTAACTAGGAGCAGCAGGGCTCCTGGCCTAACTGGGCCACAGCATTAACTTTATCATTAACTAGGAGCAGCAGGGCTCCTGGCCTAACTGGGCCACAACATTAGCTTAACATTAACTAGGAGTAGCAGGGCTCCTGGCCTAACTGGGCCACAACGTTAGCTTAACATTAAGTAGGAGCAGCAGGGCTCCTGGCCTAACTAGGCCAAAACATTATCTCATCATTATCAAGGAGCAGTGATGCTCCTGGCCTATCAAGGCCACACTTTTAAAAACAATCAAGGCTCATGCCCATAGTAGAGGGGCGTAGTAACTACAACAACTATTACTATTATTATTGTAGTGACTTACAACCACTACTCTCCCGAGCTAGCAGCTCTAGGTCTAAAACCATGAGACCTCTTTTTAACATCTTACTCTTTTCTTGGGGTGGAAGGATTCTCTACTGGGATTACCATCTTCCCGAAAACATCGGGAACGCCTGAGCCCAACAGTTGGGAAAGGCAATCATACTTTTAACAAAAATACTATTAAATTAATTAAAATCAGCAAATCATTCTTATATTAACTATTTGTTTACTTTGCGCAAAACATTGTTAAACGAATTATACTCTCATATTACATACTTGATCAACGACAACATTCTATATCAAATTGACAACGTAATTACAACCTTACTACTTGATTATAAATAATGTTTTACTTTGACAGCAGTAACAAGCAGTTTTGTAAGTTAGGCAGGTTTAACCATATCTTATGTACAGACAACACCACGACAACATCGATGACAGCATGAAGATCAAGAGACTGACAGCAGCGGATCGGTAACTGGCCTCCCCAACGGGTCTCACCAGTTCATTGAGAAGTCGCATAATGCTGTTCCGTACAACCTGTCCTATCTACAATCATCAAGCAACGAGCAATAACCAGAGATGCAGAATGCATCCCATGAACCATGTGACACCACTACCACAATACTCTTGGCAACAATTGCGGTTCGAGAGGGTCGCAGCCCGAGCAGCGGACATCGCGTCTACGCAGCCACGCACGGTCGTTGCATTCCAGCAACTCACATTGAGCAAAGAGGCACCACTCAACAACATCCCTTTGCCCTCCCCTCTTCGTCTTCTTCTTCGAGTCGGGAATATGTACGAGCTACTCAGCAACGACCTACATGCAGCGCGGCTGACCGATGGACCGTCTTCTAGCACCGTCGGCACTCTACACCGACGGCACACTAGCAAATACCTTTGAATGTGACAATAAAGATAAACATTGTATATAAACAACTAAACTACTAACAATAAACAGATTTCAACCGTCTGTGTTGGGTCTCATTTCTCCCGCTGCGGCCAAGACACCTTTAGCCGTCACTATGATCAGTCGAGTGAGCCTGCTCGACTGGCAGCGGTCCCCCTCCTACCTACCGTCCTGACTCTTCCCGCTTGCTACCCTGGGCGACCCGGGAGCAAGCTCCCATCACCTTATCTATTTATGTATTTATTCCCAGGATAGGCAGGGCTAGGGCTCTAGGGACTTAGTGTCTTAGACAAAGGGGCTCTAGGCTCACTAGAGAGTTAGGTTCCCTTCCTTTCCTTATATTCTGTTCGCCGGGACGCGGTGCCTTACAAGCATCGCTTCCCGCCCGTACAGTAATATTCATTCAAGGCAGTTTAAAAATATGCAGTATTAATAATTTTAATAAAACCTTGTGTTTTCCTTTTAACCAACTCATCTTTTATTGATTTTTATTCTATTTAAAATTATAGCAATAACGGAAATGGGTTATATCCAAAAAATATTAACTGTTATACGTCTTAAAATCTTTTTGGTGGACCGTTTTTTTGCACATATATTTTTAAATTGTGAAGTTTTAGAATCATATTTTCGGAACGAAATTTTGTCAATGTATCCGACCACACCAGCGTCGCCATTCTCTTCAAACGTTAACAACGTAAGGTAAACGGTGTCTGTGCAGCAAAAAATAACCCAAGGTGGTAAAACATCAACAGATATTTTCGGTTCTATTAGAAAAAAGGAAAGAATTGTTTTAAAATAACTCTTTACTATTTTATTTTACTTATTACTTAGCTCATAAAGCGGAATGTGGTGCTTATCATAATCTAATCTTAAAATTCTTGGAATACTGAAATTTTTAATCGTCAATCGTCCATTCGGTGGACATCTTTTTGGTGGTGCAACTGTTGACTCACCGTCCACCAAAAAGACGCATGTCCACCGAATTGATAGTTTTAGCGTTTGACCACAAATAATGTTATAGTTTGTGAATAATGTTGTAGTTGACGATGGTGGCCTTTAGCTGAGTTTTCGCTCGATCAGCTTTCTTACACAATTTGATTGATATTCGACTACTAATTTTACTTATTTTTTTAACTTATTTGATTGAGTTCTTTTTTGCTATCTGTTTTCAAAGTTTGAGAATGCTATGGGATTGGACAAGTTATGATTTCTTTTCAGGGATCGTAACTTAGTGATGGCCACGACTAAAAAAATTCAACTAACCGATGAAGAAAAAGGCTAAACATAAACTTCCGAAAAAAATGAGTATGCGTAGTGCTGGAGAAAAACTAAAATTAAATGCTAAAGCTTTAGAAGAAAAACGAAGAAAGGATAGAGGATATTATTACCGAAAAAAAAACAGGGGCGTGTCAAAACCATACATGATTGCACTCCTCGTCAACAGGGGTGCATGAGAAAGAAATAGAGAGAAGAAGCTGCGAAACTTCGAGAAATCAAAATTCAAAGGTGGGCTGAAGCTGTAGTTCAAAATGACATTCCACCAACCAGTATGGACTGGTTGGTGGAGTGTCATGTATAGATGGAGATGGCTCCATCTATAAATTTAAGAATAGTTCCATCACTTGTACCAACTTCATCTCGTGCATCTTTTGGTAAAATTCTGACCAATAGAAATAACAGGCTGTTAAAAAAGGAGAACATCTATTTGCGACAGCGGTTATTAAATTTGGAGTCTAAGCTTGCTAAATACCGTACCTATGTGTTGCAATAGGATTCAAGCCAATCAGGCGAGACTACATAAGGTGCCAAATCCTAAAAAAAATAAAAGGAGGGAACAATCACGAATGTACAAAGAAGCTGTATGTGATGTTTTGTTCTACTGCCGGTACGAAGGAAACAATAACCCAAGGCAAACAAAAGAAAATAAGACTTTTGAACGATTCTTTAAATAATCTCCACAATAATTTCAGAATAAACACTGGACATAAAATATCGTACAAAACCTTTTGTAGATATATACCATTTTGGGTTTGGCCATACCGAAAGCTTCGAAGAGACAGACTTTCTTATGTTCCGTTCATGAAAATATGAATTTTATAGTGAAACCCCTATCAATAGTAAGAATTCTTAATCAAAACTGCCCAAGTAACACACTTTAGCCCTATAACAGTTTTCTATAGGCTCACCTGCGTGCTTGTGCTCTTTAAATGGCTTTCCAAAATTAGCATTAAAAGATCTTATCGTGCCCAGTTAATGCTAATTTGGGCACAAATTAAACAGCTTCAAGCTGGTAAAAAGTTCACAAATGATCAGTTAACAGCATTAAAAACACATCATATAAGCTGCATTGTGGTCAAGCAACATGCCACTAGCATTTTAAAAGCATTAATTCAGCATTATTGTGAGAAATAAAACGTTAACCGCATTGTAATTGCTTTGCTGTGAATCATTAGGAGGTTTTTCGCACGATAAAAGAATTACATGGGTATTTCAGTGGTATGCCACACGAGTAAGGGCTTTATTTCAGTTCTACAAGTATTCACGACAAAAACTTTTACATGTCTTTTGTTATTGGAAAAACATACTTATTCTCTCGGCAAAAATAATGATAATCGCTAAAACTTCATTAAACTTTATCCGTCGTAAAACAGTAATGGTGAATGAGTGTCAAATCATAAACCCTGTTTTGGATTTATTTGTGGGTAAGTAAAATCTACTATTATTTTTTTATTCTTGCTTTTAAATTACTGCGACGGGCAGTTTACTGTAATTATCTATATGGTTTTCATTCAAAATTATAACGCGCCTTTATTTTAAAGATGTTATGTTATTAAGTTATTATTTTGGTACGTGTCAAAATAAAGCATAATTTGTTTTTTTGTCTAAAAAACGTTTTTTTTTAACTTTTTATATTACTATTTATATTTTAATAATACTTTTCACGATGTTATAGGCACATGTTTCGTTATTTTAAGGCCAATTACTTTGTTTCATGAATAGATTTTTTGCTATTTTAGGTTATTAAATATTTGCAAAATGGTGTCTATATAAAACAGCTTCGTGAACCCTTACACTAAGCTTTGTAATGCCGTTCATTGTACTTATACTCACAAGTGATTAGTTATTAAGCCAGAAGTCATAGCAAGAACGTTGTTTAATTATTTGTAGTGCCTTATGTTGGATATTAGCTTTTTTAATGTTCACATAATGTCCATAGATCCCTAATGTGAACTTATAATTCAAATACTTTAGGGATCAGTAAGCTAAATGAAAGAACCTATTCCTGGCGTTTAATCTTCTTGTTGAATGCTGGAACATTTATTGCAAAATTATTTTGAGCTAATGCTCGAAAGTTGGTACCTACTAAATTTGAATTCTCCGTGTTTTTATTGATGTTTATCTTCTTAAAACAATATTTACAAATACTTAAAGTAATTTGTTTGGCACAATTTGGGGAGGGAACTTTAAAAAGTCGGTAGCCGGTAGCGTACTTATAAATAAATATTTTTCACAACATCACATACATTGATCCGACTCCGAGATAGGTAGTTCAAGCACCTGTGTTACGGGTATCAGAATCAACAGCGGAATTGCAAATATATACAATAATACTTTTCTTTTATAAATACATACTTATAATACATACAAACACCTAGACCAATACAAACAGAAATGTTCATACACACAAATGTTTGTACTGTGCGGGGATTGAACCCGCCACCCTTGGACCAAAGGCAGCGTTCACTACCACTGTTCCAAACGGGTTGTCAAATGACTCAAATGTTCTTGGGAGTGTTCATGAGCGATGGTTATTGCTTAGGTACCTCTAGGTAATACGTCTGCTCGTCTGCCTCCTATCACATAAAAAAAGTAACATAACAATTTTAATTTCAGAAATCTGGAGAAGAAAATAAAGAAAACATGACATTCAATTATGGTGACGTAGCAGCTACTGTAGACGTCGATTCTGCTACGGTAGCTAACGACAGTGATAACTATGTGCAGATACTTAACGCAGAAAATGTATCATTTGATCAAATTTTTCTTAATCAGAGAATTATAATTATCTGAAAAAATAGACAGTATGATTAATATTCAGAATAAAACTCTCTGCAATCAAAAAAACTAGCTCAGGAATTGGCAGCACATCTGTTTTGTTGCAAAATATTACTACAGAATTGTAGTTCTGAAAGAGAAAACTGGCGTACAAAATGTCGCCTTATTGGCAGAGGTACAGCCTAAACTTTTTCAATAAAGCCTATTAGCAACCAAAGAGAGCTCATTTTGCTGGACCAGTTATTGGCAGATAAAAAAAAGCAAAATAAACTACGACAACAATTATCGTTTATAAGCAATAACGTAAATAGAGCAGGAATTACTTGTGCATACAAATTATAAGACATTCTGTTTACTAAAGAATTTCTTTGTCTATGCTCGTGGGCGGGTGAAAGTAGAGGGGATCAGTCAAAAGGTGCCATCAAAGATTACAAAAATGTTTCAATATTTTTTTTATTCAATGGTACATACATGGGATCCAACATATACCTATAAAGAGAATGAAAAGTTTTTTAAGACTATTACGAAACATTCAACACAAGGAAAATTCATGAAAAACTTAAGAATGTCTGCAACGAGACGATCAAACAAAGGAAAAAGAATGAAAATGAGAACCAATCAACAAAACAAACTAAAGAACATAATATATTAAAAGATGGCATAAAAGAAAAAGAAGAAGAAAACAAAGAGACTGGGCTACGGCAACTTAACGATAACGCAAATAAAAAAGAAGATGAAAATAAAGAAACTGAAGGCAAAAATCTTACCATGAGTTTGAAAAACTGTTTTCGCTATCTAAAACTATCGCCTTGTCCCTTACATTGTGGTGCATGTGAAAGCGACAGAGCAATAGTTTTGGATAGTGAGGATAGTATTTCAAACTCATGGTAAGGCCTCTGATGTGCAAAATATTGTGTGGAACAGAAATCTGTGAAAAATGTCAAAATCATTTTAAGCATTGTTTTGAGAACATTGTATTTCTCAAAAGTTTGTGGATTATGCTTTGATAATTACATATTTTTATGGCGTAACGGATTGCCGTTACGTCATAAAAATATGTAATTATGTTCTCAAAACAATGCTTAAAATTATTTTGACATTTTTAGGTACTAGTGTTGTAGTGTATTATTATTGTAATGAGAATGAAAAAAAAAATTACATTAATAAAAACCAATTATTGAAAAATAAACTGTCTTTTATTAGAGTGTATGCATTAATGGCATAAAGTACAAATATTTATGATGATCCACACATACTAATTTACACTGAATATCCAAAGGAGCTAAGATAACATCAGAACCAGTAGGATCTTCAATTTTTGCTTTATAAATATGCAATGCATATGACGACTGTATTGGAGACGTAAATACATTTTTTTTGTTGTTTATTTCAAAACCATTACCATAAACTTCATAGCCTCCTTCAACTATACTTCTTATTTCAATTATTTTGTCGTCCGTTGTTAATACATACGTCTTTCCTATTTTGAGAAACTTTAAATTTTTGTAAATGAAGTGTTTTAATGTTATTCCTATTTATTTTTACAAATGGGTAATCAGTTTTTTTTAATATAATAATAAATAAAATTTGATAATATTCTCATCAATATCTTCATCAGAGCTGTCAGGTCTTAAATTTTGGATATTAAACTCTCCAATGCAAAACTGATCGCTAAGTGGAAAGGAATCAACCCTGTTTAGTTGGGTGTCTTT
This sequence comes from Marasmia exigua, assembly GCA_019059595.1. Taxonomy (NCBI): domain Eukaryota; kingdom Metazoa; phylum Arthropoda; class Insecta; order Lepidoptera; family Crambidae; genus Marasmia; species Marasmia exigua. The sequence goes on from CM032479.1 coordinate 12,616,324, forward strand.
ATTCTTCATAGAATCCGCTTAAATTTTTTGATGGTACATATTTATTTTATCTACGGAACTATAATTATTTCCCCTGGTACTCGCTTGAGATAAATAGTTATCTTCGTTATTTTTTATTTCATCTGAAGTATTCATAATTCTTGTATATTCCTTTACAACTTTTCGCCTAAATCCTCCGGTTCCTGTTTTTATTTTCTACGATTTCTCCATTTTTTAAAGACGATATAGGTTATATACTACGACGATGATATTATAACCCGAACGGTAAAACTAGGTTCCTATATTTGTTAGATGGTTACTCAAAACACAATTTAATAAAATAAATCACATTGTACACCCTCAAAATAACATTCGAATTGTTTTTCTTTATGATAGTTACTTACTTACAAACCTAAAGGATTTATGTAATAGAGCTTGATGCATTACAAAAACAAACAAGTGAACTATTAGATATATAGTAGCGCACGGGTGATGTTTAAACATGCCAGCATTATAATGGATTCAAATACTGCTGCACAGCAGTTTTAAGTATTAATTTAGCATTCAAAAACGTTTCTACAAATCCAAAAGCACTAAATAAAGCTTACAGCTGTAATGGAGCATTATATTGGCTCAAGATCGTTCTTTTAACAAGCCAAGCTCAACCTCAAGCCAATACCTGATAATATCATGTCTTTAAAAAACCAATGGCAATTAAATATGCTTAAAGCTATTATGAAGCATTATACTACTTCAAATTCATGCTTTAAAGCAGCTTTAAGGCAAATATCTGCTTCTAAGATGCTTTTATGATGCCCATGGCATTAAAAACAGCTGCAAGCTGTACATCTGTTCGAAAATGCATGATAATAGGTTTGGTTTATGCTACTAATAAGCTTTAGGCATTTTATTCTACCTAAAAGTGCTATTGTATAACCGATGGCTTTATGAAATGCCTAGGGTACCCTGTCGAACAGTGAACCAGTTAGGAACAGTGAACCGACCGCCATTTTTAAATAATGCGACGTTGCCTCACTTCGCGGTCTTGTCAATTTTAAGCCGCGTGTCAACCCCTCTTACCTTACCCAATTTGCCAAGCGCGGGCGCAGAAGGTGGGCGAGTGAGGAACGTTTATGTGTTTTTGGATATAAAAACCTAGATTTTTTAACGTAAGTATTTGATTTCTATACTTTTTATCGTAATAAATATCTGCAATTAAACTACGTTACTGTTTTTCTGCATATGTTTGTTATATGTTTAAGAAATAATAATGAAATATAGTCTCCATTTCCAACTCTATTTTGTTATTTAAAATCTTGTAAGTTCCTTGTTTCTCAGTGAACCAATCGAAACAGGTACACACTGAACCATGGTTCACTGTGTACTTATGTGTGTATTATAATATTTCAAGCAGTTATTTTTTTCGTAGGATGCCACGGCGTAAAAAACATAATCGAAAAATGGGTTATTACACTAAAGCTAACATGAAAATGGCACTGACAGCTGTTGCAATACGGCAAGCAGCAAACATCATAATATTGCATACCCTACATTCCGGCGGTGTGCTAATATATGGAAAAAGCATGGTGAAAACATGAAGCTCGTCCCCAGATATGACATAAATAGAATATTTTCTGAGGAACAGGAAAAGAGTTTGTTAGACTTTTATAAAGAATGTGCATTATTGTTTTACGGCTTAACTGTAAAGGACTGCAGGTACATACCTTATGCACTGGCTATTGAAAACAACTTAAAAATCCCACCTGCATGGAAAAGAGATGGTCTTGCAGGATTGGAATAATTTCGGTCTTTCAAACAACGACATCCAGAGATCACAGTAAAAAAAACCTGAACCTTTCAGCCTTGCAAGAGCAACAGCGTTCAATCCCGAAAGTATCAAAGTGTTTTTTGACAACTTACAGACGGTTATTGAGCAACAGCCGCAATTTTCAGATGGCACGCGAATAAACAATAATAGAAAAAACATAAACCATTATATTATTTTCTTTTCAATCCTTGATTTTTCATTTAATAACCTCTTGGTTCACTGTGCAATAGGGCCTGGTTCAGTGTGCAACATAGATAGTACACAGTGAACCATTTCCCAGTTTTTTTTTTTAAAAATCTGTTTACTTTATGTTTCAATTTACGGGACTGGGGTTTTATCATAATAAACTACAATTATTATGCTACCCACAGTAAAAAAATTGGGTCTCAAAACGTTAAATCTTCCAAGATATAGGTCTCTGAAAAAAAGGTGGTTCACTGTTCGACAGGGTACCCTATATACAGCGGAAGACATTAGTTTGAACATCTATAAAGCCTTATATAAACCTTAAGTTTTACATAAGGTCACGATTGATTAGTTATACTGTTAAACGTGCTACTTGGGTGCTTTGGAACTCGTGAAATCAATTTCTAGCAACAACGCTTAAAATCGGCCGTGCTTAGAAACATCATATCCTGATTGTTTACACATGACAGTTGAGTTATTTGAATATGATGGGTCTGAAAGAATTAGTTACTAAAATGTGGAACAACCTACTCAAACTACATCATACCAAACCTTACAAAGGCTTTTGAGTGATGTATCTGACGATGATTATTGTAGTGATATTACGAACTTTATTTAGTTTAGACCTGACAAGGTTACGAATACGGCTACGAATCTTCTTTTGAAGTTCTTCGGATGACACTCCTATTGTTTCAAGACCTTCAAACATTAAAACTAACAAACATACGTTCGAAGTATCTCCTGTTGCCACATATAATATCGAAATGTTGTCTCAGGACGAATCAATCTTCTAGGGTCACCGAAAAGATTCTTTACAAATATCTATTCGGTGGACTAGTTTTGTTTATTTTTTTTAACTATGTTGTGATTATTTCAAAGCTATGATCATACAAATTGACATGTCACTAATGAATGCCAGTAGATATGTTTTGATTTGAGTAAAGAGAAGCCGCCTATTAAGAGTTAATATTGGTAAACATTATTTTTGGTGGACATTGTGGTCCATTCGGTGGACGGCAATCATTTTATTTTTCCGTTTTTTTCTTTAACTATAAGATATTGATGTCCATTGATATTTTTTATAAAGTAATTTACCTATAGTTTTTCAAACTAAATAAATGATTAAAGTTGCAAAAGCACGTGTCTTTTTTTTGGTTTTGAAAACCGCGTTCGTGACATTGACCCACTAGGCACCGTTTAGTCGCCTCTTACGACAAGCCGATTGGTGAATATCAAACGCATCCATAGCAACCTAGCGTAGCAGATCTTAGGTGGGAAGGGACTTAAGTGACCCTTACAGCAGGGTCCAGAAAGGTAGAATGTGTAATGAAATACCCTAGACACTGCAGGAATCCAATCAGGGCTGGATACTAGAACTACTAAATTGATATTGAGAATTGGCTAAAGGAGTAATTCAGTTGACAGCGCACTTGTGAGACTCCACTGGCGTTGCGCGTATGCGTAGTCAGCAGTAATCATTTACAATCAGGTGATCCGTCCGTTTTCTCGTCTGCCACCTATCTCATAGAAAAAGATTAACAATTTTAAGCCCGATCTAAACTACTAGAAAACAAACCTCGAGGATCACCACATTTTTGTATAATTTCATCAGCTTCAGTCAGCAACTGTTGATCGGCAGGAGATAACTCTTGGCCCCTGAGAACAAATACAATAAGTATTTAAATAAATATATTTATGTGACAGGAGGCTCCCACCCTCCTCCTCCGAGCAGACGGATCACCTGATGGTTTAGCAATTGCAGTCACCCATGGACACCCGTAATTTAATTTAATTTAATTATTCTTTATTTCACGCCGTGTGGTCCCCGGCAGAGTAGAATAGGCCACCCTCACTCTTACCGAGGTGTCGTAAAAGGCGACTAAGGTAAATCTACTGGCATGATCATCAGCACCCAGAGAAGGAAAACTCTGCATTTATATCAAAACCCTCGCCAACCCGTCTGCCAAGCGTGGTGAGTATGGCAATTACCGCTCATGTGATTGAGGGAGGCCCGTGCCCCAGTAGTGGGGACTTAATTAGGCTGATGATGATGACGAGGATTCTTTATTTCCGACTAGTGTCCATAAAGGTTAGTAACAGATTACTTAGAGACTATAGTTAGTAGGTATACCTACATGACAATAGGTAAATATAAATATTCACAAATTGACTATTCTAGCTTCAGGGATCACTCTTTGGATCAAACACCTCCAAAGTGGTGATATAGTGAGCATGTTTGCCAGTATCTGCAGATCTGTTGTTACTGCCACGCACTCTGTAATACCAGAGTGGAGTCACACAAGTGCGCTGCCAACTACCATTCACCTCGGATCGGTACCCTCTTGTACCCTCAGTCACTCGGCAAAACACAGCACAGACGATACCTCCCACCGGTTTTCTATGTTGCTGTAGTACTTAACCGGTCGAGACGGCCTATTCGCATGACTTGGCTCTCTTATAGTCGAATAGAATCTATTACAAGATAAAGGATCAAATAGATTTGAAAGATTTTATATATCATACTTGAAAAGAGTAACTACTGAGTTTCTTGCTGGTGTCTTCTCAGTAGAATTGACATTCATAAGTGTATCTTTATAAGTTCTTACCTACCTAAACCCAATGTGCGCAGAACGCGAGGTACTAGCCGAAATACTTCGTGCGATACTGGCACGACCTCTCATTGATGCTCTATCCCCTGTAACAAGTAGGTATCTCTGCCATCATTACCATAAACCTGGAGATCTATTCAACACTATACAAAAGCTGCTGGAATGAGAGCTTTTCCATCTCTGAGGGGACATTTTCATTAGTAATCATCGCCTACATTCAGGATGCGGGAAACTCAAACCTCAAAGCCTGCACGGGTGGAATGGGGAGGAGCAGGGATTCAGGCAGACGACATATTTACCGACTAATGAAAATGCCCCTTATTTTTTTGCGCTAAACAACAAACACCGATCAGGTAATGTCAAGAGCCGGGTGCATCTCCCAGTATAGCCAGACCCCGAGTCAATTTAGAAAAGTTTACAATATTGACTAAACCGGGAAGCGAATCCCGGTACCCTTCGCGCTTGTACACAACACAACAGCATCGCCACTGCCCTATCAACGTTGTTAATATATATAGGGTGTCATACTCAAGGATAAGCCTAATCATGGGGGTTTTAAGGACTAATCCTTAGGTCTATAGCATAATTTGACGATACAGAAAAATCTTTAATATTTGATAAATTGTGGTCGTGGTTAGTAAATGTTATATTAATTAAACATGATCACAATTTTTGAAAACATTTTTGGAGAATTTCATAATTTCTTTTGTTATTCCGAAAAATAATAAGATAGATTTTTTCATATTTATCCTGAAGTAGTCATTATAACCATGTACGTATAAAGAAAGACAATAGTATCCCTTCATTTATAAATGCAAATACAAACCTCGTGTTCCTTTTGTACTAATACTGGCGTGATGCGACTGGTTGTCATCTTGGGACGTCATAGAGAGCTGTTCCATCTGTTCGGAGACCGCCTCCATCCCGACGCAAATGGGGCAAAACGCGTAGTTCAGAAACGTCGAACACAGGAGCTCGATGTCTTCTTCGGCTTGAATTTCGAGAGCCTAGGAAAAATAACTATACATCAGGAGCCCAATTCTCGTGACCGTGATATTTATTTTCATGCGACATATATCACCAAAACACCGTTTTTTTGTATGGTTACAGGAGCCCAATTCTCGTGCTCGTGATATTTATTTTCATGCGACATATATCACCAAAACACAGTTTTTTTGTATGGTTTTCAGGTGATATCCGCCATGCTTTCAAAATATCACGAGCACGAGAGTTGAACTCCAGGACCCCAATTCTGGGGATTTCGATATGAAAAAAACATGGCGGATATCACCTGAAAACCATACAAAAAAACTATGTTTTGGTGATATATATCGTATGATGACCAATATTACGTCCCGAAAATTGGTCTCCAGGTGATATCCACCATGTTTTCAAAATATCACGAGCACGAGAATTGAGCTCCTGAGACTGGTTTGTCAAAGCCATTTAAGCATGGCACATAGCCAGATTACTGATTCGTGGTGTAAAGCAGTCCCATAATGGAGGCCGTGGCATGAAAAAAGAAAGTCACAAATATATTTTTTAGCAGAAGAACAGACGGATCGCCTTATGGTAAGCGATTGCCGCCGCCCATAGACACCCGCGACACCAGTGGAGTTACAAGTGCGCTGCCAACTAATATACTTATACATGCTGGAAAGATGACAACACTAAAACTAATAAGTCGTGGGTAAAAACTAGTAATCTAAAAAGACCAAAATAGATCGGAATGGAAATTGTTGAAGGAGTCCTACATCAAATTTGTAGAAGACGTTTATTCCCGAGGTAGGTGAGCTTGGACCATGATCCAGGATTTGGCGAGTCTGCTGGTAATTACAACGAAGTGTCTGCCGTCGGGAATCTGACTAACTAAATTATAGTTACATTTCAGAATCAGACATGTACAGCATTCAGCATAATAGATGGACATTGGCTTTGTGACAATGAGTCTCATTTCATTGATAAGATAATAAAACCTTATTTTCCTCATATTAGCGCAACATCCCGATTGCGTCCAAAGATATCCTGCCTGCTATACCACCTACACTTCACATGGTCCTTTGGCGTCTGTAGTTATGAGATTCTTGGCACGCAAATCACCTTTTAGGCCGTCAAGACTAGCCTTATTGGATCTGCCCCTTCCATATAATATTATAATAAAACATATGCATAAAATAATAAGCCTGAGATACAAGCTATTTATTAATCTAGTTCAGGCGCAGATGTAAAAGTAATTATTTAGTTTTAAGTTTTTATTGTTCCTATTGTTTGTAAGTGCAAATAATATGTAAAAAATTAAATTATGTAAATAGAAAAATGTTGAATTTCAAACCATGAATATAGAATCCAACGTGCAAAGGTTGCGTGCCGATAGTTGATACTTCTCAATGAGCTTCAGCAGTCGGTCTTCGACCAAAAACCCCGTGTTGTCAGCTACTAGTTGAAGTATATGGCGAACCTATAACATTAAAAGCTTTGTAAAAAGTTAAGTATCAGCCTATATACTGTCCCACTGCAGGGCAAAGGCCAAATCAAGTCATCGCTACTATGAAGGGATTAGGCTTAATCACCACGCTTGCCTAATGCGGAATTGCGGATTGGTGATCACAATCCCGAGCTACTTATGTTCGAAAAATTTGAAACATACCTTTGCTCGAACCGGAAATCGTACCCAGGACCCCAAGATCACAGCCTGGTACTTAAACCACTAGACCAACGGGGCTATAAAGCGTTGTAATAACACAAAATTGTAATTGAGTATATTTTACATCTCGTTTAAACCTTACAAAGGGTAGGTACTTTGATCCGGCTCAAAGGATCATTTTTTTTGACCCATTTAATATAGCCATATGGTTACTAGATTATAATATTTACCAATCTATCTTTAGCTTCTTTCGCAAGTAAATCATTCGAGTCTGCAGGCTGTTGCCGTGGCTCTGCCTTCGGATGCAAGGGAGGTTTGTTCATCTCCTCGAGTTCTGAAAATGTGCTAACCTGTATTGTAATGTCTAATGGTAGGTATTTTTCTTTTTATATAAACTTGCTTATAAGCAATAATTGATATTTTTATAGCAATCCTTTGCAATTTATTCTTAAGTAAATAACACACTTAAAAATTTCATCTCGTGTTCAGGCGGGACTCGAACCCACACCTTACACAATCCGGGTGGCTTAGTAGAACAGCCACTTAACGCGTTACTAAGCCGAGCTGAGCTGAGCTGTCGATAGTGTCATCCATATTGTAGGTATATGTACAATATTTAGTGGAAATATTATAACAAATATTTGACCACAAGTTAAGATGAGAATGCTAAATCAATAGTTGATATTTTTATAGCAATCTTTTGCAATTTATTCTTAAGTAAATAACACACTTAAAACTTTCATTTCGTGTTCAGGCGAACACGAGATGAAAATTGTGTTATAAGCAGTTTGAAGCTTTAACTTTTGATTTCAATTTGCGTTAAAGGATTCAAACTGACAAATCTATCGTTTCGCTCTAGAATGGAAGTAATCATTTCAACTGCTACAAGATAGACATTCGAAACATTTGGCATTCGTGTTAGAACCGTTACTAAACGTGATTCAGTTGGTCTCTAGAGTTGCAAAAGCAATCGACAAGCCAAAACAACGCCATACATCATCATTACTTCAGCCTATAGACGCCCATGGCAGGACATAGGCCTCTCTTCCCCCAAATATTTTCCACACTGATCGGTCCTGCGCATACTAGTTACTCCCGCGACCTGCAGCTGATCATCGGTCCACCTTGTGGCCTGACACGGCTGCGACCTCCTGTACTCTGTCTCCATTCGAAGACCTTCCCTCACCGCTACCCCCTTCCCGGATAGCCAGTCTAAATAAATCGAGAGACATCATCACATACATTGACCTGGTCTCAAACTAAGGTTTTCCCTATTAATATGGAATCCAGAAATAACGACGGTACCATTAACACCCAGACTCAACACAAGTAACTGTTTCATCAACATTGCTCAAGTGTGGGAACCCGGCGCACAAACAAATACAATACAAAAATACAAAATTTCTTTATTTTTTTAACAGTTACATTACATGCGTGTGTGGGGTCCTCCTGTTGAGTATAAAATACTTGTATTAGGAGTAGCCGCTCCTTCCAGAGACACTTTTAAAATAATAAGACTTGTATTACATTAGTAACAGTAATTATAAAATTTTATAATAAGAACTTAACGATAGAAAAAAGAAACAATTCTGTGTTGCGCGTGTGCATGCGAAAGGATGTGTGTGTGTGTGTGTGTGTGTGTGTGTGTGTGTGTGTGTGTGTGTGTGTGTGTGTGTGTGTGAGTGTGTGAGTGTGTGTGTGTGTGTGTGTGTGTGTGTGTGTGTGTGTGTGTGTGTGTGTGCGTGTGTGTGTGTGTGCGTGTGCGTGCGTGCGTGCGTGCGTGCGTGCGTGCGTGTATGTGTGTGTGTGTGTGTGTGCGTGTGTGTATGTGTGTGTGAGTGTGTGTGTGCGTTTGCGTGTGCGTTTCTGTGTGCGTATTAAACGTGTGTGGATGGGGGCGTTAATGTTTGTGCAAGTGCATGGGTATGTTAATACACACCCATGTACCTGCACATTACAACCTTAATTGGTTGCAATGTGGGGGGGTTAATACTGTAAGCTTATTTCATGATATTTTCTGTTTGATTATAGTTTAGGGTTTTTAACCAAAGTGTTAGGGCTTTTTTACATTTAAATAAAGGTAGTGAGTAGATATTTATTTGTTTATTTATTTTTGTTGTACAATCTAATAGACTGGGAAAAATATTGTTTAGTGGCGAATGTTGATTTAGTTGTTTGTGGTTTTATGATTGTTTGGGAATTTCTTTTATTTAGGAATCTTAAGTTAAGTGGAGTCGATTTATGGATTTTGAGTATACATTGAAGTATGTATAACTGTCTTACGGTAAGTATATTTCCATCTTTATACAGTTCTGTAGTACTAAACTTACGCTTTCTTTTAAACATTACTTTCAATATGGATCTTTGTGCACGTTCAATGCTTAAGAATTTAGTTTTAAATGTGCCTCCCCAGATTACGATGCAATAAAGTAGGATTGATTGGACAAGACTGACATATATATCTGTAAGTAGTTGTTTGTCGGTAACATTCCTTAAATATTTGAAAATCCAGATTAGTTTTTTGGCCCTATTTGAAACTGCTTCTAGCTGTTGGTACCATGAGAGATGCTGGTCAATAATTATGCCTAAGTATTTTGTAAAACTTACTTTTTTGATGTTTGTGCAACTACAAGTGTATGAATTGTTAAGGGCACATGTGTGGGCAATTATATTTAGGTTTTGGACTGGTTGTGTAGATTTATTAATTGTAAAAGTTATGTAATTTGTTTTTTCGGCATTTAATGTTAAAGAGTTAGTTTGTAACCATTTAATTACTGTGTCTAGGCCATCTTGAGAATTTTTAAACACGTCATTCCAATTAGTACTGTGAAAAAGTAACGCAGTGTCGTCAGCATAAGAGATTATGTGGCTGTTTATTAGTTTTAATCTGGTTAGGTCATCAATGTATAATAAAAATAGGGTAGGCCCGAGTACGCTTCCCTGTGGGACTCCATAATTATTAACTGCGATATCTGTGCTATGTATAGAATTACTAAGTGTGACTCTTTGTGTTCTGTTAAATAAATAATCTTTTAATAGATCTAAAAAAATACCTCGTATACCCATTCTCTCAAGTTTGCGTAATAAGATAGAAACAGAGACGGTGTCAAAAGCCTTTTTTATATCAAGGAATAAACATAATGTTTTTTGTTTCTGATCTATTTGTTTAGTGATTTTAGTAGTTAAATCTAGTATAGCATCTTCAGTACTAATACCCTTACGAAAGCCATACTGAGTATTCGAGAGAAGGTTTTGTGATTTAATGAAGTCGAGAAGGCGGTTGTTGATTAATTTTTCCAAAATTTTAGAGAAAACACATAAAATTGATATGGGCCTGTAATTGCTGACTTCGTCTCTGTTTCCATTCTTAAAAATTGGGAGAATTAGGGCGCGTTTTAGGGGTTCTGGAAATCGGCCACTCCTAAACATATATTAGAGAGATGGGTAATTATATAGTTATTATTTGAGCATTTGATAAATTTGTAGATTCCACCAGAAAACTGGGCTTAAAAATTTATGATTTCATATTTTTAGTCAGAATGTAGATTTATGGTACTATTATTTTAGAGGCCATTTGAATAAATTTTGTAGGGATATTATCCCAGCCAGAAGCAGACTGGGGCTTAAGATTTTTAATTATAACTGTAATTTCATAATTATCTGCTTCAATTAGTCCTATCGAATTTATTTGTGATGGAAGATTTTCAATATAATTATTTATCTGTTGTTCATTTACTTGAATATGTTGTGCTAGTGTCATGCCTACGTTATTAAAATAGTTATTTACATGGTTTGCTGATTCTATAGGGAGGGATTTGATATTTATCAGTTCAGTATTTGGCGTATTTCGTTTCTTCAAATTAGTAATGGTTTTTATGGAGTTCCAAAGAAGTTTGTTGTTAGATTTAGATTTGTTAATTTGTTAACAAACCACCGCTAAACGGGTCAAGCTCCTTAAATAACATAAGTTACCGAATTTTCATGGTCACTAATATTAGATTATTATACTTTGCTAGCACGTGCGCGTGCAGCGCCACCTCCACCTGGCGCAGCGAGCGCGCCAGCTGGAGCACTCGCCAGGACATGCCCACACACACACAGTTACCGAGCTTGGACAGAGGGCTTTTGGGCGGCGGCGGCGGGGGCGGCAGCGGGTCGGCCAGCACGTGCGCGTGCAGCGCCACCTCCGCCTGGCGCAGCGAGCGCGCCAGCTGGAGCACTCGCCGGGACATGCCCACACACACACACACAGTTACCGAGCTTGGACAGGGTGCTTTTGGGCGGCGGCGGCGGGGGCGGCGGCGGCTCGGCCAGCACGTGCGCGTGCAGCGCCACCTCCGCCTAGCGCAGCGAGCGCGCCAGCTGGAGCACTCGCCGGGACATGCCCACACACACAGTTACCGAGCTTGGACAGGGGGCTTTTGGGCGGGGGCGGCAGCGGCTTGGCCAGCACGTGCGCGTGCAGCGCCACCTCCGCCTGGCGCAGCGAGCGCACCAGCTGGAGCACTCGCCGGGACATGCCCACACACACACACAGTTACCGAGCTTGGACAGGGGGCTCTCGGGCGGCGGCGGCGGCGGGGGCGGCGGCGGCTCGGCTAGAACGTGCGCGTGCAGCGCCACCTCCGCCTGGCGCAGCGAGCGCGCCAGCTGCCAGCACTTCGCTGACGACATGCGCCAAACCTGACCGCAATTTACGCCCTGCTTTATTAACCGTCTGGGGCCATCCATAAATAACGTCACGTGAATTTCATGAGTTAAAATCAACAAATAGTAACAAGTAGTTATGTTACTGAATGTTACCGTGTTGCAGAGTTCTCGGGTATTATACGAGATTCGAGCACAACCTTGTATCAAACCGATGTGATCGTGAAACGCGCTTCTACTGTGCTAAGGTACCTATATCCAATCCACATTGGGCTTTTAATAGAAAAAACCACGAACTAAAAAGTGTAAAATATTTTTTTAAAACTTCATACACTTTAAATAAGATTTTATAACAGTACACTCAAGAACTAAAAGGTGTTACCGAAGTCGGCGCCCAAGACTTGTAATACTTCATTCAATTATTCAACAGAGATTAGGCGCAGAGTTCAATAACAAACACCTTTTCTCGAGTGTACTGTTATAAAATCTTATTTAAAGTGTATGAAGTGTTAAAAATGTGTGATTTTGAAAGCGGTTTTTTTTCGTAGAATTTTTTTTTCATGCTTTTTAGTGTTTCAATTTTCGGTCTAATTGTGAATACGGTATTGAAAGAATTTCTTTTAATTCATAACCGTTGAGGAGTTGACCTTTCAATCAGCAGTTGACCCACAAAAATAATACAATCAGGCATAAATACTAGTGCAGCTTTGATAAGAAAATATAAAAACATTTCATGTGCCGATAAAATTTGAGGGTTGCCTCCTTTTTTGAAGTCGGTAAAAAGCTGCGCAAACATACCTGGCTAAACTTATAATGATTGACGTGCGAAAAGTGTAACGACTTCTTCTCTAAGTCATCCATGGTCTGCATAAGTTTGACGATCTCAGCGTCAGCCTTGAGCTCCTCTATGGCGCCGTCCTCCGCTGCCTTCCGGATCTTCGAGCGGAGCGAATTGGCCACGTCGGACATCTTGTTCAGTTTCCGCTTCTGCTGCGATCTCACGAAGACATTTTCTTCTTCGCGTTTTTTTAACACCTGTTATCAATGGAAGCCCCCATCGCGTGTGAAAAATCCGCTAGATGGCATACTCTTGAACTAAGATTCAACTTCAACAGCATTGGTTGTCCGTTCGACAAATTCATATTTTCATAAACGAGATTGGTTTTTTTTGTAATAATTTCCTAGTGGAAATGGACCTCCGTCCTCAGTACGCCTAGAGCTAAAGTCAGCCCCACCAAAGTCACTTGAAAAGTGCGCTTAAGTCGCCATTAACATTCAAACTTGACCTTTATGTCTATAAGCACAAGGAATCGGCTTTCGTGGTGCGGACTCTACTAGCAATTTTTTACACACTATAGCCCCAATTCGGACGCGTCTGCAGAACTATGAAGGTAGGTATATCGTGAGTAGGTAGACCAAGCATATTGAAATCATCAAATACGCAAGTATATCTCCCTGTCCCTTTAAGAGTTTACTCGATCCATGTATTTTCTTTTCATATCCGTCTGCACTTACCTATCATCTATTCTTTTTGGTCGTCCTCTTTTTATCCTCTTTCATCATTCACACTCACTCACACGTCACACTTTCGTCGTTTAGGAGGTAAAATCGTAAATACATCGTATGTATATCGAAATTCTTAAATTATCATACATACTTACTTGATAGTTGTAACCAATCTTTTCAGTGTTTATGATGCACGTGGCTTTTAGCTTCTCCAATTCCTTTTGCAAGTCTTGAATAAGGGATTCTAGCTCGATTTTTGCTTCGCGATATTTACTGTGGTGGTCCCACATTATTGCTTCCACCTCTTGCTTATGTTCTTCCAACTAAAGAAATAAAACACATTTTCATCATCTTCATTATTACAGTTGATATGGAATCAGAGCGAAAAGTAGCGTTGATTTTGTTAATGATGAGTTACTTACTACGTTAAATACTAATTTTGAAAACATGTAACAGTTTCTATAGTAACGTGAGAAAAAGGAACTATTATTAGTCAAAGGTAGTAGTCATCATCATCATCAGCCTGTTGCAGTCCACTAATGGACATAGGCCTCTTCAAATGTTCGCCGCTCCGACCGATCTTTGGCTACCCCAACTCCAGCCACCCATCTTGCGTAGATCGTCAAAACAAGGTATCTACATAAGTATTTACCTACCTCAACCAACTCTATTTACCTACCTCAATGTCTCTTGCAGTCAAAGCATAGCTTGCTGCCATCGTAGATTCGGCACTTCAATCATAATATAAGGTACATCTACACACAGTGGCGGTGCTAGGCGTCGGCGAGGTCAGCAACCGCTGACGGCCTCACGCTTGACGGGGCCTCGCAAATACCCGGCCTAGCAAAGTCAATACGACGACTCACTGGTGTACCCTCTCGTAGCAAAGATGAGCTACCGGGGATCCCTTCATAGCAAATGGTGATGAACGACTTGGGAACCCCCCAAGCCTAGCAAATTCTACCGGGAATCCCTTCGTAGCAAATCATGAGCAGCTGGGGCCTGGACCACCCCTAGGAAAATCCCTAGCCACGCCAATGCTTGACTAGGAAAAAAAAGGGGGAACTTCGCAGACGTCCACGCGTGATCTAGCACCGCCACTGCATACTTTTAACCACGTGTTCTACCAACTATTTTGAGCAACATTAGTTCTAGGACTGGCAGGCCCCCCACAATGTGGACCGACGATCTGTTGAAGGTCGCGGGAATCCCTTCCCATACAGCATACAGCTATTTGAATTAGCGTGTTGAGGATCGACGGCTGGACCAGCCTCTTTTGTATTGTTTATGTTTTTATACTTTTTTTACTAATTTTGATATATTATTGTTTTGTTGTTTTATTGTCTCTTGATGTCTTATGTCGGTTGAATAAAATACATGGCTTTAATATCAGCGACTTTTTATTAGCATCCTTTAAACCAGCGCTTTAAGTTTATATACAGTCCATTGTCAACATAGCGGTTACGAGATGTGTGGAAATCTATTGTGTCGTAACGGGACTTCTTTGTAACATTGTTTCGTAGCATAACGTAATCCTATAATTGGATGTGGACGGCACAAGAATCTGTGTGGAGAACATTGGGGGAGGCCTATGTCCAGCAGGGGGCGTCTATTGTCTGAAATGATGAAAATAATTAATCACTCGCAATCTCCTACCTGTTCAAACTTATACTCCATATGGGCCACTTCCTCCCTATCCCGCTGTTTGTAGAGGGCCTCCCATCGCTTGTTATTGTGGTCCACCATGACTTCTCGCTCGATGTTGATGGCTTGAGCTATCAGGGCCAGCTGCTTCTCGTACGCTCGCTGCATTATCGTCACTTGTTTTTCTATTCTGTCAGACAGTTCTTTGATATCTTTGTCCTGCAAGTAAATGCTTCGTGTGAGGTTACAAAGTAAAAATATTGTTTTCCAAAATTTTTGAATAAGGCAACACGTGTCAAATATAATTATTCACGAGAAATCATGTCCTATTTAAGATTTCATTTTTATTTAGCTTTGCGTAGATTGAGGTCAAATGTATGCTTAGAGAACTTACACGTTGGGCGCCAACTTTCAATACGACTACTCGTAATATCTATTCGATATACCTAGTTCCGAAACAAGACCCCTTTTAATTAGTATAGCGAGTTGAAACGGTATGGCATGATCTTTAGTACGGTAATAATAGCTTCAGTTATTATTATTTATTTAATCTAGATCGCATTTTGTAAAAGATGGATAAAGTTCAACCAATTAAATATTGAGTAACTTTAGAGTTGAGTTGTAGCAACACAAGGATTGTATAAAAAATGTAAGAGTTACTTGGTAAATGTTAATGAACTTTTCAGTACGCACTTGTTTATCCAAATCCTCATAGTATCCTATATCCATTTTCTTCAAATCTGCTTTCAACTCATCAATAAGCTGATTCTTCTGCTCCAGCAGCGCGTCGCACCTCTGCTTCTGCTCTTTGATAGCCGCGTCTATGTCTAAAGGGTCCTTTATCTCTAGCATGGGACCCCAGTTGTTGCTTATGACTTCGTATTGTGTTTGGGCATCGGCGGCTTCGTCTTCTATTTTTTTCATTGATGCTAAGAATCAAAATAATTTGATTTTCAAAAATGCGCCAGACGTTTACATTACATACGCCATCAGATTTTTCATTCGGAAACACCCTCATTCACACTTCATAATCTAGTTTAAAAGTTGGGCATTCCCTTTGGTACCCGCGAATGGTCAAAAGTGTAACTCCACTGGTGTTGCGAGCGAACACTTGCCATCGGGTGATTGATCCGCCTGCTACCTTCTTCTTCATCTTAGCGTGTAATTTCCGGATCTAACAAGGGAACCAGACCAACTGAATCATGGTTGCACATTTCAGAAACTTGTTCCGAAACGTTCAGGTTTCCTCGTTTTCCCTCATCGCCCTGCAGATAGTATGTTAGAAATACGCACATAGATTTGAAAAAAGCAATTGTGCATGCTCAGATTCGAAATTCGACCACCTGCGTGGAAGGCGCTTTCGTATCCATTGAGCTACCATCGCTTCCGCCTGCTACGTATTACCTACATGAAAAATGACTTTCGAGAGCTGCTGCTCAAATACCATTGTCATCATCAACCTCCTGCCCTGTTCCTAGGTTATCTGGGCGCAGTATGTTATTGCTTTCTAAATCAACTATCATCATCATCATCATCAGGGAACGCACAAAAGTGATAGACGTAGGGTACCGAGCCGCAAAACTAAAATGGGCGTGGGCCGGTCATGTGCGCAGAAGGAGTGATGAAAGGTGGAGCAAGGAACGCCTTGAATGGAGACCAAGAGACGGAAAGAGGAGTGTTGGCGGACAAACTGCCAGATGGTCCGATGACATCAAGGCTCAAGCTGGTGTAGCGTGGTCCAGAAAACCAACGACAGAAGAAAGTGGAGAGAAATTGGAGAGGCATATGCTCTGCAGTGGGCAAACACATGCTGCTGAAGAAGAAGAAGAGAGAAATAAACTATATGGCAGAGGCAACATGCTTGAGTAGCTTTTAAAGTGAAGATGCGTTCGAGTATTCGTGCAACGTACCTACATGTACCTATGACGTAAATCGGGAGCGTCTCCCAACAATTTCAAAAGTTTTCCATAAATATAAAAATAGGCTGCGACTTAGACCACTAGGCCGCAGCCCATTTGACAAATACGGGACTTGGGTACTTGTATGTGGTAAGATAATGAATACCTTCAATGTCCCAAAAAAAGTACTCAGTTTGGGAACAGAACAATGATGTGTCCCTCTATTTTTAAATAATACTTTTAGGGCCATACTTCTCATCTTGTCGGAAAACAAAGACCGCCGGATGACCTCCCGCTCGTCAGTGGTGACCTTGACATTGGTGACCTTCGCGGCGCCATCGAGCGCCAACCGCTGCAACTCCTCCGCCGCGGTCGCCGTGGCGTGCTCTATAGGCCCAGGCTCCTCATCTATGGCCGCTTCTTCGGCAGGCTGTTCCGCTCTAAGGCATTATTACCTGATTAAGAATAGTACCAACCAACAAACAAGCTCAATATTATACCTTAAAACCCAATTTTATACAATAACAAGTACTCCACTGTTTTATAAACTGAAACTATCGACAGTCTTCTATTTCCCTGGAGGTTGTTGATAAAAAAATGTATGAGACAGCACATACGTATGTGATGTTTCTTCTGGTATTGCAAGGAATCCTCCTTAGGCCGTTTGTAAGCTTTTCCTAGTGAAATTATTTCAAGAACTCTCTTAGCATTTCATAATAAAATTATTAAGGTGAGGTGAAGGTGAATACTCCACTAGCGACGGCAATTGATTTTAATTGTTTGCTACTAAACCAGTTCTATTTTAAACAACTGCGGGGCTTCAGTCTCTCGGTAAAAACCTATACTATTTATTTAATACTTATAGTTATATAAGCTGTTTGATCTGCTTTTGCACTCGAATTTTGGATTACCGCCAAAAGCGGCCACTTTTGGCGTGAATCATTTTTTTAGACCCAACATTTGGACATAGTTATTAAATAAATAGTATAAGTGTTTGCCGAGAAACTGAAGCCCCGAAATTATTTGAAATAAATTTGTTTTGGTAGCTAACAATTAAAATCAATTGGCGTCGCTAGTGAACACTACCCGTCGCCTTATCAGCTCGTTTACAAAAAGTACTAGTAGGTACAGTCAGCATCAAAAGTAGCTTAACACTTTAGTACCATGAATTCGACATTTTTACGAAGCCCTTGGAAACTGACTAAAATAGGCAGAACACTTTGATATAGCGACGCCAATCGATTTTAATTTTTAGCTACTAAACCGGATCTATTTTAAACAATTTCGGGGTTGCAATCTCTTGGCAAACACTTATACTATTTATTAAATAACCATGCACAAATGTAGGGTCCGCTTTTGTACGCGAAAAAATGAATCACGCTATAAGTGGCCGCTTTTGGCGGTAATCAAGTTTTCGCGTACGCGTTGGACCCAACATTTGTGCATGGTTATTTAATAAAGAGTATAAGTGTTAGCCGAGCGGTTGTAACCCCGAAATGGTTTAAAATAGATCTGATTTAGTATCTAACAATTTAAATCGATTGGTGTCGCTTGTTAGGACTACCCGTCGCCTGAAGCTACTTTTGATGCTGACCTACCTAAAAGAACAAATATCTAATAAAATCTATTATAGGAACTGTGTAGGTATTTCTATAATTTCAGATGACCATACCAGGGAGTTTTTCTTCCTCATTTATGTAATAGGTAGGCAGACGAACAGACGGATCACGTAAGCAATTGTCGCCGCCCATAGACACCCGCGACACCAGTGATGTCACAAGTGCGCTGCCAACCTTTGAACCCCCCTATTTCCCGGATTGGGCCCCCGGTACCCTCACTCACGCAGCGAAATAGCACAGAGCTGCTTCACGCCGGTTTTCTGTGAGGCCGTGGTATCACTCCAGTCGAGCCGGCCCACTCATGCCGAAGCTTGGCTCTCCCACGGTTTCATAAATAAAAAAGAAAAAGTATGTAGTACATACTATTTTATATTTAATATTCATAATCCAATTTACCTTTTCAACGCCTCTTGCCTTCGCTTGATACGCAGCGCCCTACCAGCCTTCCTCTCCTCAGGGTCATGGGACGTGACCTGTGGTTCCTTCGGAGCCAGCACATCTTCCTCATCGTCATCACCACCATATCCACCAAATTTATCAGCCATGATTTTATTTACACACACAAAACCCCTTGTAAAAAATCCAGAAAATGATTAATAAGGTTTCCTTGGCAACTAAAATTTTGTTTATAGCAAGTTATTGACTTGGAACCATGGAATTAGAAAACGTTAGGGTGCATGTCTATGCTTGGAACTAGGGATTGATTAACTCAATGGCAATGAGCAGTTTCCCAGTAGGTATTTATTAATTTTGAAGTTACTCGCTAGATGGTGTAAGCAGTCTCTATATATTTCAGGTGTTAAATGATATATCCTGTGCTACCTTATTTATGGGATAATTTCACAGTGCTAGGTTTTTCACGTTTACCGAATATTACAAAGTAATCATAGACCATAGTTACATGGAAAATAAAACTTTAGACCAACCTAGTAGACCTAAAATAAATTGTAATAAAATGTCTGTCATGGCGTATGGCGATGTTTTGATTGCTGCCCTCTTTGATTTTCCATCGAATTATTTATTTTAACAAATACATAGTTTATTGTTGTTGTTGATTATAAAAATATATATATATTTTTGAATGAAACCTCTTTCTTTATTCATGGGTAAATAAAAATGAAATATGGCAAGACTTTAAATGCCGCGACCAATCGATGTAATTTTTCAATGACTAAGAAATTTAGTCATTGTAATTTTTATACAGATACGGGTAGCGCCATCTGTTATCACTTTAGAGAAACCGACTGACTAATGCCATTGGAAAACTTTTTTTAAAATATAATAATGCATATATACTATTTGCGTCTATACTCGCACCCCACGAGTGCGAGTATAGACGCAAATATGTGTGCGAGCGAGAAGTGAATAGTTGCGCCGCCATTTTTGATCCCATTCTTTATCCGCACGGGTAGTACATAGGTACTCTTTGTAATAAAGAGCTGAAACGTGGACACTTACGGTACGGCTGGTCCACAGGTCGCTCAGCGGGATATGGGACGAGCAATTCTCGGCGTTACTCTCCGAGATCGAATCTGAGATGAGGTGATCCGGTAGAAAACCAAAATCATCGACATTGCTCACCGGATTAGCAAGTTTCTGTGGCAGTGGGCTGACCATACTAGCCGCAGAACCGAAAACCGATGAGGTAAAAGAGTTCTAGAGTGGAGACCGCGTCTTGGCAAACGTAATGTAGGGCGCCCTCTGGGTATGTTATGACGGGTAGGACGCACTGATTGAAGACTTTCGTCTTTAGCCACTGTGGTATCGATGATACAAAAACACGACGTAGTTTTCCAAATGCTGCCCAACCTAACTGGATTCTCCTTTTCACCTCATCCTCAAAGTTGTTTCTACCTAAATGCTGACTCCCGAGGTATACGTATTTTTGATCAGCTTCGAGGACGGCATCGTGAATTGCTATCGGTTCCGGTAGAATATGTTCATTGAGCAAGACCTTGGTTTACACGCCGCCAGAGTTCTCCCTTCGAAGAGGACGACATCGTTAAAGCTTTTGGAGTTTCCTTCTCCAGGGGCTTTTCCAGCTGTCCAAGAGCAATCCCAATTTCGCCAATGCGGACTTCTGGCAAGACTTCGGTGAAATGGCGTGTTAATGTGGCCCTAGTCCTCATTTTCGGGATCAGGTCGAGATGCATGCGAAGCGTATAGTCGGCCATAGAAGTCTTCCACTTCTCAAAGGACCGCCGGCTTTGAAGCAACTACTTCTCCATGTAAAGTGGTCAGCTTGGTCAGGTGACTTCTTTGATAATACTATTTGCAATTGAGTTGGTTAAGTGTGCCTACTTGCTGTTATAAAATGAATGACTAGAGATATTAATTTAGTGTAAATTAGGAGTAAGTAGGTAGTAGAAGGTAAGAAAAAGTCAAAATACTTTAAAATTTTGTTTTACTTAGTTTACTTTTTGCTGTTAAGGATGATACCATCGTATTTCTGTTGGAACCACTTCATGGCGTCTTCCTTTGTCAGGCGATGGGGGAATCCGACCTTTCCAGTCTTACGTCTCCTGTGCGCTACATTGAAACCTGAAAAATTAAAAATATAATAAGATTAGTTTTAAAACACTAAAGAAACAATCAATATAGACTACTTAAACATAAAATATGTGCCTTGTTCTCACTACGAATAACTATTACGCCAACGCTATTCTTACAAGATAATAGAGATTGCTATGGCACATACTTTACAGAATGAAGGTAGAGCACACAACATTCTTGAACAAATGTGCAACTATTAGTTTAAAAATATATATAATATTCACTGGGCAGCAAATAAACCGAGCCATTAACTAAATTTCATACAAATGCACCTATTTTAAAAGCCTACAAAATATAAACGTTTCACTGCCATGGATAGGATTTAAATATAAATCAATAATGTTAAATTTTTTAATAAACATTTAAGTGACCCCAGATATATGCCAATTTTCAAAAAAATTTGGAAAAGTAAACAGTTTTTCTTGCTTCATACAAGATTTTATGCGATGCAAAATCCACCTACATTTACCAATATTTTAGGAAATTGGAATGTTTCGGGCGTAATTTTAAAAATGCTTAATTTAAAATTTTCATAAATGGTAGGCCTCTGAACTGAGTATGTTTGTATGAAAATTTGCTGGTGGCTCGGTTTATTTGCTGCCCAGTGTATTATTGGTTGAAATGGAACTCCTTAAAAAATAATGGGTTCAATTATGAAACAATCTGAAGTTGTGTCCAACATTTGGTCAGTAAAAATCATTCTATGGCATCAGAAAAAAAAGATTGATTTTAGTATAATTTTCTAAAATTATTTATTTACCTGGTCGTCCAAGTACAACGTAGAAGTCAAGACCATAGATACCAATGGAGGGGTCATATTTGATACCCAAGTCAATGTGTTCCTGAATACCAAAGCCAAAGTTGCCTGTGGCTGAGAAGTTATCACGCCTCAACTCGTATTCTCTAACCTGGAAGAAATTAAGGAAAATTATAAATAAACACATCAATGTCTTATAAGAATTCAGATCACAGAATCATGTGACTTATATAGATTAATGCAGGGCATAAATAATCAATTGTGATTTCTTTCAGTATTCTGAACAGTAAAGGTTTAGTGTACAGAAGTTGCAAATAAGAAATATTTTTTTAGCATGAATTTACAAAGAAACACTTAATAAAAGTGGAACTTGAACAATTCATGCAGTTAAAAACCTATCAGAAACAGCACAAAATTACTGCAAGTGGACATTACATAGTTGTCAAAACTAAAACTATGAATTAAATAAAAAAAACCATTTTTGTAACTTACTTTGAGACCCCTCTCAAGGATTTCCTCAGCCTTCGCCCCTCGGACAGTGCAATGGACTGCAATCTTTTCATTACGACGAATACCGAAGGAACGCACAGTGTAGCGGGCCTTGGAGAACACAGGTTGTTGACCAGTAAGCTGTTCCAACACCTACAAGAAGTAATTATAAGTTAAATTGAACGATAATAAATTTACTCCTATAATAATGTCCTAAACTAAAAGTGTAGTTTATGTTTTGTGTGCACTAATAGAAAAAATTTATTCATTCCTTACTATCGTAACCATAATAGCTATTGAAATCAGGTTGGTTAGACTAAATGCAGAAAATTATAGGTAATTTAAAATCACAGTATAAAATTGTATTTTCTTCGAGTATTCTGAACAGTAACAGGATAGTGTTCAGAAGTTGCAAATGAGAAATATTGTTATAGCATGAATTTACAAAGAAACACAAAAGATTTATGTGAATCTTGAACAACTCATGCAGTCATTAGTAATGTTTTGATTTATAAACTACGGGTGTTTGAAGAAGTTAAATATAAGTTACCTTAGCAGCACGCGTCAGCCTGTCACCAGATTCTCCCACACAAATGTTCAGGCAGAGCTTCCTGATGTGAAGGTTCCTCATAACATTTTTAGAGTTGTCTTTGGGGACCTTCTTCTCATTCTTGTCCTTTTTCGCGGGTGGTGCTCGCTGCAAAACATATCAACGTTATTCTTCATAGAGGACACGGGGTGTAATGTAACAGAAATAATATAATATGATGTTTATAACACAAGGATAGGTTATGCCGAATCACAAACATGAAATGAGATTGTTCCCCAAAATATGCATCAAATTGAACGGACAGCAAAGTGATCTGGCACTTATCAAGAAGAATAGTAATTAGTTAACACAATTAACTCTGATTCGATCGGATAATATAGCGCACAAACGAAAATATCACCCACCGCCATGATCACAGATTTTCGAAAGAAATTCTGTCAAACTGAATATCACAGACTAAGAAAGAACCGTCAAATTTCTGACAGCTGTTAAATGTATAATCTATGGCTGGGCTGTTAGTCTATAGCTAATGGATAAAAGGCAAGGCAGTCACACACTGCTGTGTGTGTGGGTAGACTTTGGTTGGTATTATAGGTTACACCACTCACGCCACCAAAGAAGTCCCGCGAAAAGCGCGCTTTCAATATTCGCATTTGAGCTTCATGTTCATCATGAGCACAAGGAAGGAATCTCTAATCTTAGTTCCGTGAATTTCCGCGGGACTTCTTTCGTGGCACGGACTCTATCGGGGCGCCACTGTCGCTTACATTGCGATAACTTGGTAGCCCCATTTTTATTGCATACATACATCTTGATACTTGGATATGGTGTTCTATGCTTTGATATGACTTATATGTATTGTAATCAAAACATTTTAGACTTTATTGTTAACCGAAAGTCAGAGTCAGTACATCCCAAACTAAATAGGAGATACTACAGTGCGTCTTAGATCTTAGACAATTTAACACATGGTTTAAGTCTAAAATCATCATTTGAATTAGTGATGAGTGTATAAACATTCTGTTGTAAAACTACGATAATTCACAATCAAATATTGTGATTCAGATAAGTACTCAAAAACTTTATTCAAAACTGAAAACTTTATGAAATGATGTCATTGTTTTCTGATTAGTCGAAGCTTAAATAGCTTTTTAAAAAGGGTACTTAAATAAAAAAGTTATTTTATAGATAAAAATCATTTATTTTATCATGCACAATTAAAAGCCATATTAATATAAACATAATCGGATCATGAGAGTCCACTGATGATGACACTTTTATAGATTTTTATCTTAAGACTGATTTTTTTTGGTGAAAGGTGACAGACGAGCAGACGGATCAACTGATGGTAAGCGATTGCCACCACCCATGGATACCCGCGACACCAGTGGAGTCACAAGTGCGCTGCCAACCTTTAAACCCCCCTTTTGCCCGCATTAGTATTATTACAGCAAATGTTTACCTCGACAAAATTGTCATAAGTATAGATCTCTTATCATTTAGCGTTTTGTACCGATTTCGTCCCAAGCTGTGTCACTGCGGAGCCCGGGGTCTACTTTACTGCATCAACTCTTCCATTTTGCGCGATGTTGTGCATTTAAGTGTAAATGTAAAGGTCAAACTCGTCTAAAGCTTTCTTAGGCTGACCTTGTTTGTGTTTCACTAGAGTTTAAAATATTCCTCCATCTTGCATACCTGGACCCCAATTCTCGGGCTCGTGACATTTATTTTCATACGACATATATCACTAAAACATAGTTTTTTTGTATGGTTTTCGGGTGATATCCGCCATGTTTTCAAAATATCACGAACCCGAGAATTGGGCACATGGAGCCCAGGGGGTCTAATTTGAAGTTAACTTTGAGACTCAACCAAACGTATTTGACGACGTTTCCTAATTTGAAGTGAACATTGCGTCGGTTGAACTCAACCGAAACTCTTTTGACACATCTCGCCTCAAACCCTAATTTGAAGACACCAATGCTCAACCAAAATATCGAGTTTGACATTTCTTGTCTCGCGTCTTTATGTCAAAATTCACGATAGCTCGAAAGGTGTTTTGGTTCGGTTTGAATGGATTTATGGTGTATTAAAAAAGGATCTTTATGCCTTTGTAAATAAGGTCCAATGACTTACATATCAATAAAGATTAGTTTAAAGCGGAGTTTCTTGGTATAAAATGTTAAAATTGCTATACCTATATAGATGATTATGAATACATAGAGTACTTAGGTACTTTTAATGCTTAATCAAAGTTTTAATGTATGAATCTCAGTACTTACGTTTAAATATGTAAATTAATTTACATTAAGTGCCTATTTACCTACTTACTGAGAATTTTTGTAGATTTATGCCAGTGAGAATATGTATGGTACCTATAGTTCAATGATTTATGCAGATTTAAGTAAGTAAGTATACTAAGTACCTACCTAGTGGTGTAGGCTTCTTATAGATAAACTAGATTCACTAAGTAATTAGTCTTTTTCTGCGACTAAGTACATTGTATTCTTCAAACTTAATCTTATCAGTTCAAAAGTTTGAAACTTTTGATGGTTTAATTAGGTATTATTTATATAGGCTTTTGACTCAATTAGGTATTAATCCACCTAAGTACAAAGTGAAATACATTTTGAGGGTTTTAACCATTTGCAAGCCTCAATTATGTATTACAAGAGGCAATAATTTTGCCTAAGTTCCTACTCCTTAAAAAGTAGGTATACCTACCTACTTACCTTTGTGTTAGGTTCCTACATAACTATTTAAGTACCTAGTTATCTACTTATAAATTTTACAATTTTGGGGTAATTTTGGATATCCATTAAAGATTACACAGTACCAACCAGTTAAACTTATGTTTAACTGGTTTAATACATTTGCTCCACTATTAGTTAGTGAATTTTAATATATCCCATAGAATATTTCACAACATCACATATGTACATTGATCTGACTCCGAGATAGGTAAGCTCAAGCACCCGTGTTACGGATATCATAGTCCACAGTGGGATTACAAATATATACATATAGTACTTTTTTTTTGTAAAAACATACTAATACATAGAAAACACCCAGACCAATACAAACAGACATGTACATGCACACAAATGTTTGTACTGTATGGGGATCGAACCAGCAACCCTTGAACCAAAGCCATCGTTCACTACCACTGTTCCAAAAGCCCTGTTAACACTCATGCGATAACATACTAATTAACAGGAGAGCAGTACTTACATAAGGAATGAAAAAAACAACTAAGTACATGTGATGGAATCATTATTAAAATAAATAATAAAAGATACAATAATGTTATCCTATTTTAAGAAGAAACTATGTACACACACATATTTTGTATTCTTTCTGTGCAATAAAGGATGTCTATCTATCTATCTTTCACACACCCACTTAGTATTAATTAATAACTTTTAACTATTTACAAATAAAACAACGCCCCATTGTCTAATGGTTTAAGACGGTTCTGACGATGGCCCTGTGGCCATGATCTCGGGGTCATGGGTTCGATTCCCGGGTCGAACAAGGTATGTTTTGAATTTTCCGAACATAGTTCGGGTTTGTGATCACTAATCCGCATTTGGCAAGAGTGATGATTAAGCCTAATCCCATCATAGTAGCGATGACTTGATTTCTATGATAGGGGTCTTAGCCCTACAAAGGGAATAATTAAGCTGATACTTTACTTTATTTACATAATAAATGATGACTGAATGATGCTTGTCCATAGGTACTTATCAGTTGAATTATAACAAACTATTTTCAGAAAATAATTAACTTCGTTAGCAATGAAGCCCGGAGTACTGAACTGGGTATGTTTCTTCTAGCGGAGATCTGTGCAATGCTGGTAGATATTCTGCAATAATCATAAAGGAGTTTTAATAAAATAAATAAATACCTAATAATAAAAGTATTTTTATTGCTCTCTCATACAAAAACTGTTGGTAGGTACATAGGTATTTCGATTACAATCATACTTATTAAGTAAATAAAAACAAGCGATTTAATTTTAGATTGGAAATAATGTAAAAAATAAACTCAAAAGCATATTTCTACCAACGAGCTCCATATGCACTTAAGATTACTTGAATAAGTTTCTGTAACATGTAACCATGATTAATTTGGTGTGGTTCCCCCATCTAAGGGTTGTTAAGGTCAGACGGCAGTCCCTTCATAGTAATTGCCAGACTCGCCAAATCCTCGATCATGGCTCACGGTACACTGGCCTCCAAAATCATGGTTCTGGACCACCAACCAAGAATAACACTGCAAGGATTTGACAACCCATTTGGAACGGTAGTGAATGCTGCCTTTGTTCCAAGGGTTCAATCCCCGCACAGTACAAACATTTGTGTGCATGAACATGTCTGTTTGTATTGGTCTGGGTGTTTTCTATGTATTATTAGTATGTATTTATAAAAGAAAAGTATTATATGCATATATTTGTAATCCCACTGTTGATTCTGATATCCGTAACACAGGTGCTTGAGGTACCTATCTCGGAGTCAGACCAATGTATGTGATGTTGTGAAATATTTATTTATAAGGATTACACTTTTGTATACATGTTTCAAACAATTATATTATCTTTATCTTAATGTTTTTTCTTTCAGTAAGGAAATTAGTTATAGCACAGATATTATAGATTCAGTTAAATAACTTTTTGATTACCTCCGGTGAGATGTTCACTTTTTTCAACTCATTCTCCAACAGTCATTCTAGCTCAGCTTTCTATTACAGTTTGGTCCAATGGAGAACTTTGATGTCTTGTTTACTGAAATATTTAATTACAAATGGTTAAATTATAGAAATGATGTTTCAAAGTTGTTCTTTCTAAAGTGTAAATTGGAATAGTCATCATCATCAGCCCATTTAAGTCCCCACTGCTGGGGCACGGGCCTTCCTCAATCACATGAGGGGTAATTGCCATACTCACCACGCTTAGCAGACGGGTTGGCGAGGGTTTTGATATAAATGCAGAGTTTTCCATGTCTGGGTGCTGATGATCATGCCAGCAGCTTTACCTTAGTCGCCTTTTACGACACCTCGGTAAGAGTAAGGATGGCCTATTCTACTCCGTGGCCGAATGGTCCCCGGCAGAGTAAAATTAATCCATACTAATATTATAAATGCGAAAGTAACTCTGTCTGTCTGTCTGTCTGTCTGTCTGTCTGCTACTCTTTCACGCCAAAACTACTCAACGGATTTAAATGAAATTTGGTATACAGATAATCTAGACCCTGAGAAAGCACATAGGCTACTTTTTATTGCGAAAAGGGGGTTGTAAGGGGTTGAAAGGGGGGTAAAAAGTTACTTTTCCACGCGGACGGAGTCGCGGGCGGCCGCTAGTAACAAATAAACTTATTTAGGTAGGATTATGCGACTAACCTAACTTATACTTGATTTTACTTAAGAAAGTAGAGTCTTTAGATAACTATAGAACTTGTATATAAGCATAATACTAATGTACATACGCTTTTAAACAATTTTACATTATTTTAAATTATGTATTGAGATTGCATATTTATCGTACGTACATACTTATGTCAATAATTTACAAGTTTTTTTCTAATGTTTCACAGATGGCCACAGATAACTATATGGGCTATGATGTAGAAAAATAGCAAGCTGTCAGATTTTTAAAAATATGTTAACATTTTAATGTTTTTATTATTTAAAATCTTTCTTTCAAACACATTAAATAATAGTCCTTTAATTTAAAAAGTCAAATATCTTTAATTCTTTAAAAAAAATATTGTTAATTATAAATAAAATCAATTCAATTGGTTTTATTTGATGTGGGTCTTTCGGCGACACTATCATCGCGAATATCATTCATTCACGAGAGTCTATGGTCGGATCCGTACGAAAGTGTCCCATACGATGGTATTTCAAATTGCCAACCTAAACTACAATTGATTGACTGTCGGCTCGATCGAACGATCGTACGTGGTAACTTGAAATTAGACCCCCAGTTCTCGGGTTCGTGACATTTATTTTCATACGACATATATCACTAAAACATAGCCTTTTGTATGGAGCCCAATTCTCGGGTTTGTGACATTTTGAGAACATGGCGGATATCACCCGAAAAACCATACAAAAAAAAACTATGTTTTAGTGATATATGTCGTATGAAAATAAATGTCACGAGCCCGAGAATTGGGCTCATGGTTTTCAAGTGATATCCGCCATGTTCTCAAAATATCACAAGCCCAAGAATTGGGCTCCTGGAGCCCAATTCTCGTGCTCGTGATATTTCTTTTCATACGACATATATCACTAAAACATAGTTTTTTTGTATGGTTTTCAAGTGATATCCACCATGTTCTCAAAATATCACAAGCACGAGAATTGGGCTCCTGGAGCCCAATCTCGTGCTCGTAATATTTATTTTCATACGACATTTATCACTAAAACATAGTTTTTTTGTATGGTTTTCAGGTGATATCCGCCATGCTCTCAAAATATCACGAACTCTTGGACTCCAGGAGCCCAAGAGCCCAGTTCTCGTGCTTGTGATATTTTAAGAACATGGCGGATATCACCCGAAAACCATACAAAAAAACTATGTTTTAGTGATATATGTCGTATGAAAATAAATGTCACGAGCCCGAGAATTGGGCTCCAATTCTCGGGCTTCTGATATTTTGAGAACATGACGGATATCACCCGAAAACCATACAAAAAAAATATGTTTTAGTGGTATTTGTCGTATGAAAATAAATGTCACGATCCCGAGAATTGGGCTCGTGGACTTATGCACTTCACCCATGCACGACGTCACCTAATATTTTTAGACGAACGACGAGAAGCCCTATACTCGGGATTTTCGAT
Source organism: Marasmia exigua (assembly GCA_019059595.1). Taxonomy (NCBI): domain Eukaryota; kingdom Metazoa; phylum Arthropoda; class Insecta; order Lepidoptera; family Crambidae; genus Marasmia; species Marasmia exigua. The sequence continues at coordinate 12,646,079 of CM032479.1, forward strand.
GTGAAAAAACATGGCGGATGTCGCATGAAATCTACACAAAAGTATATTTTAGTGATATATGTGTTCGTATGATGATAAATGTCACGAACCATTCGTTACTTGCTAGAAAAAAAACAAACTAAATAAAACAGCATGGAAGATGAGATTTAAGACCTAAGTCAACCTAAGTCACACTGCGACGATACTAGCACCACCAAGTGATTTATATTGATTGTGACGATTATGGACACTTTTTTTAAAAGTGTGCAACAAATAGTTTTGGGAAAGTATTACCAAAAAATTAAACGCATATCAAAAAATGAGACGAACTTACGTTATATTATCTACTTTGGTTTTTGCTTTTTAAAAAATGTCTCCTATCCGCCACAATCAATATAAATCACTTATCGTCTTCGTGTTTCTAAAAGAAAAGGTGATAATCATTTATCAATAAAACAAAATGTTTTCATTGGTTGTCCTGTTTTTCTATTTAAATAAAACTCAAACTCGGAAACGTCTATCTATACAGTCTACATTTTTTCTATATCTTTATACTTTACGAAAGCTAACCTCAAAAGTAAAAGGAATATTTCATTTGTAATGCTTTAAGTACTTACTTAAAGAATTACAAATAATTTGATTAATGAGTTTGTGATAGCAACTATTTATGATATCATTAAATCATGACTACTTTACACACACACACCCACCACAATCTTTGCTAGAAGTCAGTGAAATATGGTCCGTAGAAAGACGACAGCATTGTACTTTTGATTTTCCACAAAACTCTTTTAGAATCACATTTACCATCAGATGGGCCGCAAGCTCATCTGCCTATTTCTCATCATCATTCATCTACACAATCCCTAAATACTTTAAAATTTTACTACCGAAACGATCCAAATTGGTCACCGTTCACTAAGCAAAAACAAGGCAAAATTAATCTACATAACTTAAAAAGAAAAAAAATAATAACCACGAATTTCAGCGAGGAACTCGAGTCTTAAAAAGAGCTCGAGTCTCTAAAAAGCTTGAGTCTCGAAAGAGCGCGAGTCTTATGTCTTGAGCGTATTAAGGTTTATAGTTGCATATTATTCTGGCCTTTATACATAGTTTTATATGCGTTTTCAGATCAATTTTGATTGCTTGTGATATTATTTGACTTAATATATTTTATTCTGCGGTTTACCTATTATTGGAATAATAATAATAGAAACAATAAATTGATAACACTTGACTTAAGACCGTGTATATTACTAATTAATAAAAAATCATCTCTCAGTATGTAATACTTTATTTTCTTATTTCCTTATTCTACAATCAAGTTTAAGATATCAAATAAATATACGGAATACTTAGAATAGTTTCATGATTTTAAAATACTTATTCTGGTGCATACCTATAATATAGAATTAGAAAAACTAGGCAAACTAACATCCCTTAAGCAATCTTCCTCTCGTACTTTCCGTATAAATGTTAATATCTTGGAATAAGACATAGTATGTTTCGTTTCGGGTATTCGATTTTTTTTAGTTTTTCCTATCAATTAACGCTGATTTAAAAAGGAACTCCAACCGGAAAAGAACTCAAGCTCGACTCGCCCCGTAAAAACGACTCGAGCGCTTAAAAAGACTCGAGTTCCGTGTTGCTCTCAAGAGCTCATATAGACTTTAGTTCTCTAGTCTTGGGAGTATTATTGTAACGAGTCGACTCGTGCAATTTGTCAGTCGAGCTAAAAATTAAGGACTCAAAAGACTCGTGTTCTTAACATCTCTATTAAAAAGGGGGTTATGTTTATCCCATGAACCTAGAGAGCTGAAATTTGGCATAGAAGTAGGGTTTAGTACCAACCTATATGAAAAGAAAAATGTCAAAACCCTGAAATTCCAAAGAGGGTGAAAAGGGGGCACAGTTTATATGGGAGAAAGTCTTAGGGAGAAAGTGATTCGCTGTTCCAATTCATTTTTATGAAAATTGGTGGAAGATTTTTATAAAATGATGTTAAGAATTTTAGTATTTACATAACTCGATGCGTCGATGTGCACGTTCCCTGCAAAAAAAGGAGGCCCAATTCTTGGTATTATCGATATAAAAAACATGGCGGATCTCGCATAAAAACCATTTAAAACACTATGAGCCATAGCAAGATAATAAATAATAATCTGATTTGTGTAAGTAAGTAATATTACATCGGAAGAAGAAAATATCTCGTCACGAGAATTGGGCTCTAGGGACCTCAGCGCTAAGATGACGCGACGTTCCGTAACGCACGAGAATATACTTTTATCTGTCGCATCCAAACAAAGGAGAAACTGGGTGGGAGAAACACAGCGCGAGTGTATGTAAAGGGAACTTTGAATTGGTCGTAACGTCCAGTTCGTGCTAAACCCCTGTTATTCTGTCTACCTGCTATGCGAGGTGCTTCATATAGCTTTCGTTTATTATTTTTAAACTTTATCTTATTATTAATCACAACCTAGAGTTCTCACCGTACTCTAGCTCAGTCATCCCGTTCCAACACGCAATGTTGAAAGAGGCTGGCACGATTTTTTTTCCGAGACTATCCTTAGTTCGTAATTTGTAATAAGGGAGTAAGTTTTTGCATAATAAGGTTCATTTTTCGCATAAGCTGAGTGTATATATAAAAGTTAGAGTAAAGTTGTCTTGATACTCGTATTTGCTTTCTTATGTAATTACACAAGGATCATAATCTATAAATAAAGTTCTGTGGGTCAGACCGAATCCCCGAATAATAAAGCATTCTAATTACCAAAGAAGCTGCAAATAAAAATCCTGTACTTGTGAACATTGACATCCCTTCAACCAGGTATTCTACCAAACTGTATTTTTTAAATGCGAATTTTCATAAGTCATAGCACAAGTTGTTCAGAATTACTGAAACCTATTTTTTTTTTATGCTAGAGCCGACAAACGAGCACGCGAATCACCTGATGGAAAGCAATCATCGCCGCCCACATGTTCACAGATACACCCTATATAATATATATTTAAATAGATTTCTTACCTAATCACTACAATATGACAATACACAATAGTTTCCCGCACCCATAATTCTCGTGATTTTCTTTCGTAAGTTTTTATTTATTGCGATAGCCTCCAATTATGCCATGTTTTTTCGTATCGACAATATTCCGGAAATGGACAAGTTCAAGTTCACCTAGGTGTACATGACATACTGAATATTATTATTCATGTAAAAAGTAGGTCTGTAAAATAATTTCTATTATATTAAATATTCTGGTTAACTTCTTTAACAGTTAATATTTATAAAATTTATTAATATTTTTAAATACTAGGTTGTAATAATATAAAATCATATTATACTTCTGTAAACTCAAATCATTGCCTTACCTACATTATTTACTTAAACGTAAAAAAAACAAATTAAAAAAAAAATTTTTTTCGTATACCTACCAATTTTAGTTATAATAGAATAAAATAATAAGAAAAATAAATAAAATACTTCCGGTTTACGGAAACTGTAAAGAAAACGGAAGTCATTATCTGTTCCGTTTTCGTCCGTTTCTGTTTCATTGAAAGATAATACCCAGTCCGTTGTTCTATCTCGTTGTTAAACCAGAAGGATGTGAAAGAATTTGTCATTAAAGTAAAATAATTATTTTCTACCTCCATTTTTGTTCCTACAACAACTACCGCATATCATATTTTTATAATTTTTGCTCGCATGTTTAGTGTCCCGCGCCTCCATTCCGGTCTCGTTGTAAACAAATATTACGAAAATTTTAAAGACATTGCAATAAGATAAAATATGCTTAACAACAAAGTCACAGAGACTAAAAAGTACCGCAAGTTTCACTGTGCCAGTTGCGATATATATACCAATTCAGTTAATCAATTAAACCAGCATTTGGAAGGTATCCGGCACAAGCAAAAGATGTTAACAAGTAATGTCCTTAAAAAATTAAACATTACTTGTGAAGAGCACGAGTTTGATCGTAAAGTTTATCTTCCCACAATAATTGTTGTTTTCATTACAACATATGTATTTTGTTATATAATTGTTAAGTTTTGTAATTGATAGGTACGTATAGCAATTAATTATCAGCATTAAATCAATTTTACGGCACCTTAAATTTCGCGCCATAATTTTAATTGGCGGAGAGGTCGTCCCCAAGCGTTCACGGCTTCTATGCGCACGAACGAACGCGCAGAACAATGAGGTAGCAGCCATTTTATGTCGGTGTCTAAGAAAAACATAATTCGAATGGCCAATCTTAACAAAATTGTGTAATTAGTGCTATAATTTATGTGTTTCTGTACACTCTACTTTAATTAGGTGTTCCGTTGCTAATGTGAGTAGAATCAAAGTTTTGCTATACATATCTACAGATAAAATAACATAAGCTCAATGAAACCTTTAGATTTTGCATAAAAAAGATATAATAATAAATTTATACCTCATTCCTTCCATACATTACTAAAGGTCGTTGTATTCACAATGGACAGGAACCTTTTCTTTGCTAAAGCCGTTTTTGTTTACAGACAATAACGTTATTGTTGCAAAGTGCATTCTGTTATTTAGCATTAGGATATGACATAACTTTCACTAAAATGACGAATTCAATGCATTGTAAAGTTGTATTGTTTACATTTGTAAAGTTGTGGTCACTAAATTACTTGTCGCATTAAAACCGGCGTCGCGCAGCCTCGGCCTGAAAGTTGGGGACAAAATTCAATAACGAATTGGCCATTTTATTGATGGCTGGGGGGGAGGCTGGGTGGAGACAGTCGGTGAGCTTCCGCCATTTAATAATTTAGCAGATATTTTATTACTTTTCTGATGTTTTTGTTTACACTTTTCGCATAACTACGATTTGTTAAGTAGATACAAATGTAGAAACAACTCTATATAACTATGCTTAGTCACAAAATGTAATAAAGATAAGTACGCGTTTTAATGTGTGTGTACTTTGTGTCTGGCTGTGGTTGTGTGCTATACTGTATCTACAATAGCATAGCACACAGCTAGGTACACGATAAAGTAGTTAGGTAGGTAGGTACTTACCTACCTACTGAACTCAGTCAATGGCCTATGTAGATAGCATGCAACAATATAAAATAAAACATAAATGGCTTTAATATGTTTTTCAGTCTTCTAAGGAACTTTTTGTTTAGTTAATTTGTGTTTTGAAATTAAACAATAAACTTAAATGCATTTATTTCTCTCTTTTTTTTTCTTTGTTTGTTCTAATGACCAAAATATACTTTTTTATTATCATAAATTTATTTCCTACTATGTAGGTGTGGTGTTTTTTATTCCATTTCTTGTGATTTGTGTTACATATTATAATAAATATTTAAAAATTACAATATTTTATTTACACTCAGGATGTTACTTGAGTGTATGATATCAACTTGAACTTTTCTTTTTATTTCAATGATCTTGAACGAATAGTAATTTTAGTTTTTATTGGTTTTTATGTAAATCATTTAATATTATAATCAGATTATCCAGGCCTTTTAAAACTTCCATTTTGTAAATTTTTTGTCTCCGTGTTTTGTGGAGCACACAACGCATTTTTTATAACTATTTATAACAGATAATACCTTAACCGGCTTTGCATAAAAAAGGTTCTCATGTCTTTTGTAAGATAATAAGTCTCGTGTATCGTAACCTGAGGGAACTATAAAAGCTGCTATAGGGAAACTAGCTAGATAGGAAAATTAATATTTAGAAATGGAAATGATAATTCAACACATTTTTATATAGTAACTGCTCAGCCAATTTCATCTTGTAGATGCATATATTTACCATTTATGATGTACTTAACATCCTAATAATAATATTTATTGTTATAATATTTTGAAAGGACTACACAAAACTCGTCACCTCCCACCATATTGAATGGACTTCATTTAAATAAATTTATGATTTTTTGCTATAATAACTACGTCATTCAGCTGCAAGTATCGGGTTTTCATGCAAAACGAGTTTGAATTATTCTCCACAAAAAAAACGCTTCTTATTGTTGTTTGTTTTAGTATATTTTTGCTATTTAAGTCCATGAAAATTCCAACAAATAAATCATCATAATTGGTTGAGCCGTTCTCAAGTTATGGGTGGGCAACTTAGTAACACGACTTCCTTCTATAAATAAATTAAATTTTTGGTATTTTTAGAACCCCGTCGATTTTTGCATTAAATATTAAGTATTTGGTAAAAGTTTGTTGAACTTGGTGTGGGTGTGGACAGAGCCCATATAATTTTTGCATGGTTTTTTTAAACATAGTTATTTTTTAAAGTTTGTATCTAACTTTTTAGTTGTATGCTAAATACAGGTGGTAGAAGTTGAAAATGGGGGAGCACACAAGACTTCGCCATTAGTTTCCCAGCACACTGGGGCGTGGGCGTCGGGGGTGTGGCACGGGGCGTGGGGGTCCCCGTGCCGCCCCCCGGCGACCTACTCGCCACTATATCCATGTTCGAGCAGCAGATCAAGGCAGAGCCTATGAGGTTGGTAATGAGCTCTATATTCTGATTTTAATTATGCGAAGCGTACTGACAGATGTCAATGTATCATTCCTATACATTTTGCGGACGCAAAATGCCAAAATGTATGGGATCTTGATATTTTCTTCTATCAGTTTGCATCACTTAATTAAAAAATCTGAATTTAGTTTTAACTATCTATTTAAGGTCAGGTCACTCACAGACGTCAAATTAACTTCATTGGTTACATATGAAAAATATTGAGGATTATTTATTATACACATAAAGGCTTTCCATAATTAAGTTAACGAACACTGAGCTTAATTGATGTCTCTGAGTGCGGCAGTTACCTAGTGTTTTTTTATTAAACCTATTTGCTGGAAATACGGTATACCTACAAATACGATATGTCATACCAAGAAGTATTAGGGTTAAATAATTTTTTTAATGCTCATTTGACCGGAAAAGAGAATTTGTAAGTTATATTTCCGGTTCTCAAAAACCAACTCTTAACTTTCAACTTCCGATTTGACCAACATTATAACTATTTTAGAAAAAGGGCCGGAAGTAAACCAAAGCGGAAGTAAACTTATCTCTAAATCTAACAGTTCAGGTTTCAGTTCTACCAACATCCAGAAAACGAATCGGAAGCTTATCATTAGCGGAAAAAAAAATTGCAATTATTTGTTTTGTCTATTTTTTTGATAATCGCGCCATATTTTTTTAAATCTGTCACTGTCAAACGTATTTGTCAGCTGTCACAGACTCAGAATATTGTTTATTTTTATTTTCCTCTATTCTTTTGTTTCCTCTTAATAAATGTGTATGTATGTAAATAAATAAACTATGTTAATTGTAACTTATATTAAGGGCAAATGTATAGTCTTTTTTTGTTTGTATCAGATTTTTCAGTAAGTACTTAATCGGTTTACAAAACTGCACATTCTAATTAGATTATATACATATACCCTTAGGTAGGTAAGTTTACAAAGCAATTTTGCAATCTTTCACACCTGCTTTATCTTTTTTACAGTTTCTACACATCCCATCCCCACTCCATCCACTCAGGACCCCCAACAATAGTCCGGTCTGACTCAAGCCACCCCATAATTAACATGAACCAGCATCACCCTTCTCACCAGGAGGACTCCAAGGACAGTCTCATAGTACAACAACAAGTACAACAGCATCAGGAGCTTATGGAACAACACCAACAACAGGAATTACAACAAGATGATGAGGTAAATTATTAATGTTTTTTCAGGTCTTTTAGGGTAACCTTGGATATTTTCATGTTAAACAGATGAAATTATTTGTGAAGAAATTAACTGATTATTACAGACAATTTAGATACGAAAAATCCTGTAATTATTGATGGAAAGATTTGTAGATTGGATGAGTAGATTTCATTAATATTAGGTACTTGCTTTCTGTGGCAAATTGTGGGGGTCAACTTCTAAATGAAAAATATTCAGGGGGTGAGTTATGATTTAGGGAGATGACACAGTTAGGGTTAAACCATCTATTAATAAGTCTTATTAAAAATCTGACTTCCCTCTGCTCGAAGCTATATTTACAATTTTTATGTTCAATAACAAATTGAAATGGTTTATTGTTAATGTTGTTCACCATTTCAAAACAAATGAAAGTATAATTTATTTATTTAAATTAGGTACGCAAACAGATCACAGGCAATTAAACAACAATATATAAAATTATAATTAAATAAGCTAGACAGTAATCCTAAAATAGCATACATAGCTTGGTCAAAATATAAATGCGCTACATACTTTTATAAATTAATTTGGGATAAATTAGACAAAAATACTGATTAAGTTTTAATAAGAGTTTAAATAAATTAAGATTAAAAATTATGAAATTAAGACTAAATTGTATTATGATAAAATTAAATAGTGATGGCAACTGTCAAAATAAAATGAATTGAGAACCTCTTTTTTATTTTGAAGGCGGTTAAAAATTAGAAGACTATCTTATTGGCATTAAGAATGTTTCGTCTCTGAATATATGGGAAATAGCTTTATTGAACCGGATAAAACTAGAGTTAAATAGATCCAAGTTCCTGCCACCACAAAATATTATATTCTAAATTGTAACTAAGTTACAAATTCTTTATTTTCATTAAGATTTCAAATTACCATTAAGATTTTAATAATTTATTTATTTAGTGTTTGTGTTTTTCTGTGCAGTTAAGTTTCAAAGGAATGGATGATGAAGGAGTAGAAATGGAAATGGACAGCAGGCAGTGCTCTCAGGTAAATAAGGATTAAATTTCAAATATCTCATACTTATAAGAATCTGTAGAAAATGCAATGGTAAAATGTTTGAATAAGGTTTCCCACTTTGACTTTCACCTATAAGATTTAAAATAAAGTATAGCTGAAAAGTTTTGTATAGATTGTCTGTAGCTGATTGTACATATTGACATTAGGAAGTTTGAAACCAAAATAGCTTTTTCTAGATCTGTTTAACACTGAGCTGACTTTCTATCCATTTTCTGTGTAGTTTTACTAAGTTCACTAATACAATTTTCTTATGTCATGTTTTCTTTTTATTTACAGAAAGTATATTTACAGGGCATGGGAGTGGATATGGGATCAGTTCAAACTAAAATGGAGGTTTCAAATGGTGGTCAGTCTGCTCCCCGCTCAAAACCCCAAGCCTGCAAGGTAAGTTAGCCAAAAGTCTTAAGAGAATCTGACTTAATGGTTTTGTCCTAATAAGAAATGCTTAAAGCACACTCAGTTAGAAATCTTCATTTAATTTGTATTTTTTGTGAAAAAAGTATGATAAAACAAACATAACTTTCAGGTATGCGGCAAAGTACTATCATCTGCTTCATCATATTACGTCCACATGAAGCTTCACTCAGGAAACAAGCCCTTCCAGTGTACTGTAAGTACTTTTTAGTGTGTGACTAATTTTATTCTGACTTATTGTAAATATAAAATCTTACTGTAGCATAGACTAGAAATTTTATGGCTATTCCCTCATTCCCCATGTGTTATTTTTTTTCTAATAATGACAATTTATAAAATCTTATTAGAAATATTGACTTTTATGTTTGTAAAGTAGGTAAGTACTTTATATTAGTAAAGTAAGTACTTGGTGGAAAAGTTGACAATGGTATAGGGTGGACTGTGGGTGGAATATCAATCAAAGTAACATTGTACTACTACTATATTGATATTCCACCAGACAACTCTGCTGCAGTACCTCAGGGGCCATCCTGATATCTTACTATTTATTTGTCTCTCTGGTAAAAATATTGCCCTCCCCAAATTCCATAAGTGGAGTGGGTTATGTAGGTCTCTCTGTAATGGATTACAGAGGCCTACTAAAACAGCAGTGGTACACCCTCATCGTCATAGAAATACAATATAGCCTGATAATAACACACTTAATTTTGCATCAATGTAGGTGTAATTGAGTGGGGTTGGTTGCTAGGTTTGCGACGCGGCGTTCTGCCGCAAGCCGTACCTGGAGGTGCACATGCGCACGCACACGGGCGAGCGCCCGTTCCAGTGCGACCTGTGCCTCAAGCGCTTCACACAAAAGTCCAGTCTCAACACACACAAACGCGTTCACACCGGTGAGTACGACCCCTTACTGAGGTTCCCCTCCTACTATTTCATTTGATATTGCAATATGTCAGAGTATGCAGAACTAATTTGTAGGTAAAGAGGAAGATAAAACACAAAACTACAAAAATATCTTAGCATCCAAATACATTAAAGAAAATTCAGTATTTTTTATGAATATTATATGTACTTGTACACTTATGAGATGAAATTCTTGCTCTATATAAAATGTTGTTTTCTTTTGAATGCCAAGATTTTTTTACTACTTCAGATTGCTATGATAATTTATTATAACATTATTTTATCTTGGTGCTTGCTTTTTTATAGCGCACTTTTTCTAAATACTAGGGTTATTTTTATATTGAAATTTAATTAAATTGAAGTGCTATTGTAAACTTGTAGTACATTAAAGCTCTGATATCTTTACTGTTACAAATTAGTACTGCAAAAAATTGTCACTGAGTGACTAAAATTGAAAATATCTGTAAAACAAAGATTTCCCTGATCTCAATATGGTCATTTTAAAAAGAAGCGTCAGAAATGAGTGTACCTATGATTTATACTTATTAATTTTAACCTTAACATTGTGGCATTCGTCATTTAAGTACACACTAAAAATCATATATTTCAAATGAGAGGCAAACAAAAATTTTTTAACACATTGAGTGTTGATTATCCATCACACAGGTTTTTAAATAAAAAAAAATATGTGAAGATTTTTTTTTACAACAAAATTGTTATAGTCTGTTTGAAGTAAAGATATTACATTCTGGTGTGTATAAAAATGAATAATACCACTTGATTTAAGCAATAACAGTCTTCTAACTAGTAAAATATAATTATTCAGCAGAAATAAAACATGAAGTACGTATGGTCCCTGAATTTTGAAAAATAGATAGCAACAACATAGGATGGAGGTTTTAGGGTATTTTGTCATAATATATAACAAGTAGTTTAACATCCCATGGCCAGTGAGGGACATTGCAAGAATTTGCTCATGCTTGAAACTTGGCAATACACTACGATCCAACTGTAATAAGGAGAAAACATGTACATTTGAACTTTTGGTGGTTAATACATTCATTAATAGAAATCGATACACAAAGATTCAGGGAAAAATAACACTTAGTATCCCATAGTCTTGGTACCATGAGGGGATTGTTAAAAAATGACAAGAAATAATTGTAATTTTATATTTTAACCTCCTCCTGTTTCCGTGAAACCAAAATATGTAAATTTTATTATTTTTGATTTTAATTTTTTCACAGTCAAATATAGTTACATATTTTGCTTATTAAAATATCCTATTTTGACGCCCTGATATCTGAGTTATATTTTATATGTATTGTCTTTTCCTAATATCACACAATAATTTATTTTAAAACCTATTATTTAATTACATTATGTATGCAAAAGTGATTTTCTGGTGTTATAAAACATCGGGAAAGCCACAGATAGAAGACTTCTATAATATCTGAAGACCTACGTATTGCTTTTGCATTTATGTGTTATGTGTTTATTTTATTTTTATAAATATTTATAGGGAGTCACATAATAACGTACATAATTTTATTACTACTCAATGAATCAAATAAAATGTATGAATGGCTTTATTTTCCCATATAAAGTTCGTACATTATATTCTGATATGTAAAACACCTATGTACATATGTAGCACGCGGCCTCTGGACGGAGCTTCTTAACAAACATCTGTTTACTTATTATTCTTCCTACTCTATATACTTACATATATAACGCCAAATATGGAGTATATAATTAATTCTATCTAGACACTGGTGCGACACACAGTTCGCTCAAGATACAATTGACAATACATATGCTTAACTTAAAATGTGAATAGTTTTTGAGATGTGTCGAACAGCTAAATTCGCTTTACAAAACCTAAATCAGGGCGTGAGGAAGGCTTCACTGATGCGAGGCAAACAGGGGGAGGTAAAACATACAAGGGACCTCCACTAGGTCGGTCGAGGAATCCGCTGTATGTTTAGTTTGCGGCGTGAGCTGCCCGCAGTGTGTTGTTGGAATGTGGCCTGGGTTCTAGATGAGCACATGCGCGCGTTGATGGTGAAGGACCGGCCCTACAAGTGTGACCTCTGTCAGATGCGGTTCACGCAGAGCTCCAGCCTCAACCGACACAAGAAAATACATACGGGTGGGTTCTGTTTGGGTACTCAGTACCGCCCTGTGCCCAATATATGTCTATCTCTTGAACGTCTTGTAATTGTCCCTTGCGGCTCCTAAAGCCGGCTAAACTCTTCCTCCATAGTGATGTTAAGACTTAATTTGACTTGTGCGATGGTTTCGTTCAGAGGAACACAGACGCGCGCTGCTGGCTAAGGAACGCCCCTACCAGTGCGGCGTCTGCTTTGTGAGATTCACCCAGAAATCAAGTTTGGGCCGGCACGGAAAAATACATACCGGTGGGTCCCTATCTCTACCTACTGCCTACGTATGCGTGACGTTATCCTTGAGGCAGATCGGTACTAACGAATCACTAGACACCGCATAGCCTACCTCCCCCTGTATGTGTGTGAGAGAGTGGACATGTTAACCCGCTAGGCTTAATGAAATACTGTTGTTTGATTGAGAGGATGCTGAGTTGCTATATCGAAACTCGTATAACTTATAGAGGAGCACAGACGAGCCCTGTTAGAGAAAGTGCGGCCGTACCAGTGCCACATCTGTTTTATGCGCTTCACTCAGAAGTCCAGCCTGGGCCGTCATGGGAAAATACACACTGGTAGGCATTTTCCCCTAAAATCCTTAAGTAGAACAATGAAATTTTATTATAGAGCTCACATTATTAGGCACTTTCATCAAAGCAGTGCATGGTGCAGAATCGTTGTTGTAGCTGAATTTTGTTGGTATTTCTAGAGGAGCACATCCAATCGCTGATCAACAAAGTGCGCCCCTATCAGTGCGACATCTGTGACAAGCGGTTCACGCAGAAGTCCAGCCTGGGCACTCATAAACGTATACACACTGGTGGGTCCCTTGACATTACATTATTATTTTCATTCGGTTTCTAAGCCACAATTCTACTTTTTATTTGTATTAGCTTCTTTGTTTTCTGGTTGTGGCTTTGACACCTATGTTTTGTGAATAGTTTTTAAGGGCTCCCAAATTATTTAAATTATAAGTTAAAGATAAGATACTTAAATGGTTAGCGATTCGGAAGTGTTTTTTTTATGTTTTATAGATTTTTACATTCCTACATGAAAGGCAAATTTTCATAGGTTGCACACGCTCAAAAACTATTCACAAACTGTAAAGTAAAGCATGTGTACGTTGTGAGGATTTTCGTTAATTTCAAGTAGGAGAGAGAATGTTTGATGGACAAATAACGTATTAAAATTCCCTCATGGTAGTTACAAAGTAAAGATGGATTGGTATGCGTTGAAGCGTGACTAGTAGTATTATTTGTCCATCGTGGTTTTGTTTTGTTTCTCTGTCCCCCCGTGTCCGTGCGTGGCGGCGCAGGGGAGCGGCCGTTCCAGTGCACCGTCTGCCTCAAGTCCTTCACGCAGAAGTGCGCGCTCAATTTGCACGAAAAAATACATACGGGTTAGTAGCCCACATATATTATACCGCAGCATTCCTTTCGGTACGATAGATGCAACTACTTACGAGTGATCACGCACTCACACATCCCATTTAGCGTCTTGCTTCGTTCCTATTTTTCCGTTGCCCGCCTAACCCGTTGTTTTACATTCCCTCATTACAGTAGCTTCCATCTCGTTGCTTTCGACTAACATCTCGTTATCTTTAACTTACTGATATGCGCGCTTTCACGTACTTCTGCATTTACAATTTCTCGCTATCATAATTTAATCTGCCGACCATACTACACCCCCTCTCATTTGCAAACATTACGGTGATTTTAGTGTATCATTTTTATATTACATCATTTCTTCATGAATATTAATTCTTTCACAAAAGCGGTAATGCAATCGCCGCAAAGACGCATTCATTGGCGCTCACGTCGGCCACGGGCTGACTGACCAAATTGGGTTCAAAATTGGGGTAAATCGGCCCTCGCGGCCGCATGAGGTTGAGATTGGCAGTGGGCGGGCGACCAAAGGCATCGTTGCCAGCATGCGTCGGCGACGTGCGTTACTCGCTTTTGTGTGTGCACTGGGCGCAGTGCAAGGGCGTCCTTTCACGTGCGGGCAATGCCCGGCGGCCTTCGCCCGCCGCCCCTACCTGGACATTCACATGCGCACGCACACAGGCGAGCGGCCGTATCAGTGCGACGCGTGTCTCAAGCGCTTCACGCAGAAGTCCAGCCTCAATATACATAAACGGACGCACACAGGTGGGTGCACCGCGCGCCGGACTGGCCACCCGCCCGCCCCCGGCCTCTCTCCACTCACGACCACTCTCCTCCAAATCTCTCTGTGTCGTGCTTGTCTCTATCTCGTGTCGCATAGATCATACGGTACTCAATGTTGTGACAAAGATTTGGAGCGGAGTTAGCGGCGAGCGGCGACCAGTCCGCACCGCGATCTCCGTAGTGCGAGGGCGTCTAGCGTCCTTGCGGACTCGCCGCTGCTATAATATATGTGTTGGGCACCAGTCCAGGGGAGACCGTTCCAGTGCCTGTCGTGCCCCGCCGCCTTCACCTGCAAGCAATACCTGGAGATTCACACGCGCACACACACCGGGGAGCGCCCCTATCAATGCGACATCTGCCTGAAGCGCTTCACCCAGAAATCCAGTCTGAACATCCACAAGCGGACCCATTCAGGTACGTAGGCCGAGTGTATGGCGGCCGCCTAGGGATGTATGAACGTTATGTGGGCTACTAGTGTTGAAGCGTGCACGCGGGGAGGTGGGCGCGCCGCCTGCTTCTCACTAACGTCTGTATTCGTTCACAGTGCAGGGCCGCCCGTTCCAATGCCTGCAGTGCCCGGCCGCCTTCACCTGCAAGCAGTACCTGGAGATCCACAACCGCACGCACACGGGCGAGCGCCCCTACCAGTGTGACGTATGCCTCAAGAGATTCGCGCAAAAATCCACTCTCAATATACACAAACGAACGCACACAGGTCAGTCGCCGTAGCTTAGCCTAATTTAAACTTGACTATTTTATTATTTGAATTCTCTAATTGCGCATTTAATTATCATATAAGCTAATCATCGACTCATGGTTTCTTAATTCTGTATTTATCAATGACTTCTAGCATTTTTGTCTAACTGTTCTGGATTTGAGTTGTCGGTGCCACATGTCAGGATTGGGTTATATTTGTCGTGAGTACCGTTGATTGTGGTGTGTGACGGGTGTACAATACATTAACGTTGGTGTCAGTGCAAGGGCGGCCGTATCAGTGCATGGAGTGCCCGGCGGCGTTCACATGCAAGCCGTACCTGGACATCCATATGCGCACGCACACCGGCGAGCGGCCGTTCGAGTGCGATATCTGTTACAAGCGCTTCACGCAGAAGTCCACGCTCAACATCCACAAGCGAATACACACCGGTATGCCGCGCTTGCGCACCTCTCGCGACGCTTCTATGAGCTTGCCTGTGCTGTCTCATGGCAGTGGACAGAGACTTCTCCTCCCGAGCCCCGCAATACAACGATAAGCATTTTTATGATTAACTACTTTTGTAGATATCAATTTTTGCAAGTTCAAGTATTCTAGTAAAAATGCTAATCGTTTAATAGTGTGTGAAATTAGTGATCGGTAATTGGTTCACACATAGTGATGGCATGTTCACAATCGGCACCAAGAAGATTCTAGTTGAAGACGAGATGAATAACAAATAAAATACCACACTGAACGACACGAACATGTGTGAAGTATTTACCGCAGTTAGAAGATGGAAGTTAAGACGGCAAATTGCGATCGCAGGCGTTAAATATGTCCTACCTCAATGATGTGGCACCGACAACGTCGTCATGATTTCATTTATCAGCGGCTGCATCATCACTCAAGTTTCAGTACTATTGTTTATTTAATTTCTTGGCTTACGCATCATTAATTTGGAACTGGCATCATTACAGTCTAGTTGCATCTTGCCGTCTTTCTAACATCGTTTTCCTTCATTCTTGCTTTATCATCTTTATTTTGTTCCATTGCTGGGTTACGCTTTGTTTGTTGTTAGTACGCGTGTTTATTTTACGTGCCCCTAATGGACGATTGCTTTCAGGGGAACGACCATATGCTTGTGATATTTGTCAGAAAAGATTTGCTGTGAAGAGCTATGTAACAGCGCACAGGTGAGGATTAGATTGGTTTATATTCTATTTTTTACTATATTTCATCCAATATCCATTTTTAAAAATAGGTACGAAAATTTTGATAACGGATAATTATCTTCTTCTGGAATTTGTTCGAGATATCAGCACAATGCCTCTTAGATGTACATGTTGATGCATGTTTTATAATTATTTAGAAGTTTTAACAAACACATCTATCGGTAGTCAGTCTAAGAAAAGGATAGCAACAGTCAACCAACAAACAAGCATTATTTGTCAGTAATCAAAATTCAAGTTATCTAAATTCATACTTGTATCATCAAATATACAAACGCCACTTCATCAACCTATCCAAGGCTAACAAATGTTTTTAGTTGCCATTTGGGTTCGTTTTCCTACCTTTATTATAAATTTGTCATAATAATTTTGTGAATAAAAATAAATCTGCTTATGTTAGTACGCAAACATTAACATCATCTTCTGTAGGAGCACAACGTAGAATCAATGGTAGATAGTAGACGCTCATATTAGTATTTACTAATAGGACTGTAGCCCTCTGTATTGCCATTCCAAATGCCTATAGCGTGCGGGGTAAGAGACGGGGTCCGGTAGGGGTATTCAAGATGTTAGCGGAAGGTATAGCAAGTGGCAATCAAAGGCGTATACGAAGCGGGCGAACATAAAGACGTTTTGCCCATCCTGGTCCCCTCTTCATCCCCAGCACGGAGTGGACTGACGGAACCTTATTACCAACATGACTGAGTCGGTTCTCGCTTGCAGATGGTCTCACGTGGCGGACAAGCCGCTGAACTGCGACCGCTGCTCGATGACGTTCACGTCGAAGGCTCAGTTCGCGCTGCACATCCGCACGCACTCGGCCGGCCCGTGTTACGAGTGCAGCGTATGTGGACGCACCTTCGTCCGGGACAGTTATCTTATAAGGTGAGTCACTTAGCTTACCTGGAACACAATATGGATGTCCAGGTACGGCTTGCATGTACCTGGACATCCATCCCCTCCATTCCCCCCCACAAGGAGCGATGACTTTGAGAAGAAATGGTGACTATCGCGTGTGAAAAATCCGCTAGATGGCGTACTGTTGCACTGAGGTCAAACAAACATCCCGGCTAGCGTTTAACTCATTTATTTGTTAATTTTACTCGAGTAAACGTACTATAAATTCTAATGCTGTTGGTTTTCTTTATCGCCTCTCTCACATAATTTGCGATCGTGATTGGTTGTGACACAGGTGTCACGTTAAAAAATAACCAACACCTTGAAGATGGTCCTCAGTCCTATTAATTCTGTATCTATCTTATTTCTGTATTCGGGCGGCCCAGGGTCAGTTTTTAGATCCTCGGGGAGATTTCTGCCGAGTCCGCCTTGAGTTTGGAAGATGGTGGGGGGGTCTTGTAACTCCGTGCCTCTGCCAAGACTGGTCCTTGGGAGCCAGATAATCCATTAAGAATTGTAATTAATATGTTCTGCTCTTTATTTCCTCAGACATCACAACCGCGTGCACCGGGAGAACCACAGCAACGTGTCCGCAAACAGCATGGGCACCATCAACAGCGTCGCCACCAACACCAACAACTCCAACAACAGCAACTTCGACTCGCCCGGCGTTTGTGACTTAAGGTAAAGTACCTCGGTAGCATCATGGCATCTAGTCGTATCATAGATAGGGAATGCCCTAGTTTGGGATTAGACAACCAGTGGGGACCCCCCGATTAATATCCTCCGACTCCTACCGCGTTTTTAATTTTGGTACAGGGCCGGGATTTTTTTATATCGTATTGTATTAAGATATTCAATAAGCTACCACAAAATGTCATTAACCTATTACTGGATAAGTTTAAGTCTCATATTAAAACCTCCCTAATGAAGAAAGGTTACTATAGTGTACAAGACTATTTAAATGATAAGGATTTTTTTTCGCTTCTCATTTGAAACTGTAACATCATCAATATTTGAAAAAAATAACTACTGATTTACTTGCTGGTGTCTTCTCGGCGGAAATTGACATTCCGAACCAGCGGTAGATGATAATATATGTATCTATAATCATAAGTGTTTTGTGTGGACCTAAATTGAATAAAGATTTTTTTATCTGTTACCTCTAAAATATGCTATACAACTGATTAGTGCAGTCGTTCGCTATTTTTTATTAATTATGGGTTTGCTCTTGTCTTCACACTGAACTCTAGAGTTGAGAAGAAACATACGATGGAGCGAGCTTACCCAAAAGTAGCCTATTCACTCTAGCTTAATTTCGTAATGTAACCTTTATTCAAGTAGATATCACACACACGGTGTTGACACACACACATATATAAACCAGCTTGTATGTGTAGCCATCAGCCAGTCTTCTTAAAATGTAATGTATACTCATGATGTTAATCAGGTCATAGAATTTTCCTTATTCTGTTCAAGGCTAAAGATCGAATATCAACCATTCTCATGCATGAATGAGTTGGGCCAGCTCTTTATGTTTTATTTTAGTTTGTTTTATTCATGAAGACAAGGACCTTTGTATGTTGCTTTTTGCCAGTAGCTACCTACACTATGATAAAAAAAATATATGTGATAGGTGGCAGACGAGCAGACGGATCACTACGGTGTTTTCATAAATACCAAATTTTATTTGCGCAGTGAAGTGCGCGAAGTGATCCTGACAATAAGAATAATTGAATTGTATCGTTTTTAACACTGCTATTGTGTGTCGAGTGAGTTGTCACATGACAACTGCCTTGGACCTAATAGAGTCTTATAACCCGCGATTGTGTTTAGAGTGGTCTCGGCAGAATCCGTAGGTCGATAAAACGGCAAAACACCGGCGTTTTATTGAGTGACATTGACTGACTTCGACTGGTGACTACCCACTTGTTCTCAATAAATTATTTGACATTGGATAATCACACGCGCGGCCTGTAACCGTTAAAAAAAATTGGATTATCTTTTCCTAGAGTCCAGTTGAGGGTTAAGTAACGTATATTTATGTCTTATTTTCCTTTCAGCTTTGTGCCGATGGTGAATCGCTACATGACATCTCAAGGCACGCAGGTGTCCATGCAGGACACGAGTAAGATGTCAGCCATGTCGCCGCAGTCTATCGCGTCAATATGTAAGTTGATATGTAATCGATCGCGGTCGGATAGCCTACAGTCGGGAATGAGAGCCTACAACAAAACTCGTCCCGTAACGAACGATAATGTTTGTTGCTAGATCCAGTTTGTAAAATTTCCCCAAATTCGATTTTTTTTCCATAAAATCATACCTTTTTTTCCCGTACTTATTAAATCAGGAAAAAACCAATTACGTGTTAAAACACGTTAATTAAAGAAATTTAACGGCCGCACGCTCTATTAAAAAAAGTTTTAAGTTAAGTTCAGTTTACTTTATGTTTTTATAAACTGAAACATCTAAAATATCAGTCTGTCGCCCCGCGGTTCGCTCTGCTAAAGGTCCATACACTTTGCTTGCTTTCGCGCGCGAACGGTGAGGTGTTTTTTTTTGTCGTATGATGTCACGAGTACGAGAATTGGGCTTCTAGAATGTCGCAGCCAAACAAAATAGACATTCAGCGCGTGTGAAGAAAGGACGGGAATAAAGATCCCATTTTGTTGTAGACCCTCTGGACCGTACTGTATGTCAAGCTTGTGGCCTCACGCACAAGCACCAAGTTGTTGCCTCACCAGACCAATGCTAACCAGTTAAATGGATTTCATACCTTCTACCACGGTACGAGAACAAGACCGCCAACTTCGAGACTGGGCTGACGCTAAGAATTTCTCAAAAACTTAGGTACAAATTGGCCCGACTCGGAGATCGAACCCGGGACCTCTTGCGCAGCCGTCGCTTTAAACTGCAAACCAATACACAGTACCATCGAGGCAGTCAATCATCTTTAGACACAATTTTTTTTAGAGGCTCAGGTTATTGGCTCTCCTCAGCTTGATGGTAAGCAAGAGAAGAGCCCTAGTTGCAATTACAACGGAAGCGATGTCAGGCATCACCTCCGATGGCACCGCCAGATACTGGCCCGCGAGATGCTTCTTCACGCTTCGTTTGAAGAAATCCATGTTGTAGGAAGGAGAAAATACATGCGCCGGCAAAGAGTTCCATTTCTTGATGGTGGAAATAGGAATTGCCAATTTTTTTAGTCCGTGATGGAAGGTTTTCCACCGTGAAGCGGTGACAGCGTTGTCCGGCGCGTGTAGTTCTGTGACGGAATAGGGCAGGTGGGATGAGGGAGAAAAACTCTTAAGAGCATTCACCGTGATAGAGACGCTAAGCGACCCGATGTCTTTTTTTATGGGATAGGGGGCAGACGAGCAGACGGATCACCTGATGGTAAGCGATTACCGCCGCCCATGAACACCTGCAACACCAGAGGAGTCACAAGTGCGCTGCCGACCTTTTAAAAAGGAATACGCTCTTTTCTTGAAAGTTTGCAGATCGTATCTGTGCGGAAATACTGCAGGCGATAGTTCATTCCATAGTTTTGTCGTACGAGGCAGAAAGTTTCGTGAGAAACGCACAGTTGAAGACTGCCAACCATCCAGATGATGTCGATGGAACTGTTTCGAGTGGAACGATGGCGAAATAAAGCGGCAGGGATCAGTCCGAACAATGGACAACATTTCATATTTTTAACATGTCTATATTGTTTTATTATATGAAAATAGACATAAAATGAACAGACCCATATTTTTTCTTTTTTCAAAATTTGTCAATTTTCATGCATAAAATAATTATTGAAATTCTTTTTATTCTAAATAGACGTAAGCGCCAAATGACGTCATCGGACGGCTGAATCCAGGGATATTCGTTTGCTTATCATTGTTTTAATAAAAAAAAGGTACTACTGTCAAAGGTAAATAATACTAGTGTCAACATTGTCAACGTCATTCATACATTCAACGTTGACAAGTTGTCTTTTTTTTTTGACAGTTACATGTCATGGGTTTGGCATTTCGTAAATTTAAAACTATAATGTGCTAAGCAAAGAAATATTTTACATTCTGCCGTCCGATGACGTCATCTTACGTTTTTTAGTTTTTAATTTTTTTCTCAGTAAATAAGCAATATAAAAAATGAATAAATATATATTCGAGCAGCGGAAAAGTAAACAAAGAATTGGTATTTTTTGTTTCAGAGCTTAGCAATTTTGAAATGTTGTCCATTCCTCAGAGCATTCTCCATAGTATGGGCGGAAAGTCTGTCTGTCTCTATGTAGTTGAAGAGGTTCAAGGGTATTAGTGACCTCTTCAATCTATTTGTAGAACGAATCTTAAAGAGATTGTTTTGTGCAGCTTCGCCCCCTCCTCCGCACACCCCAACGCCCCAGCCGCAGATGTCTGGACAAATGCATCTTGGAGACTGATCGCGTAAATAGGTATGTTCTTTCACTGTATAATATCCTTCAACCGATTCCGGCTACGGCAGCCAATCTCAACAATAAGGCTATAAGCCTTAAGCTTTAATTAATATTTTTTTCTTCATAAACTAAGGCTTCCCTTAGCTTATGAAGAAAAAATATTAATAATAAAGATTGATTAGTTTGTCATCTTTCCAGCTGTCGGTTGACCAGCGAGCAGCCAGAGTGCAATATTAAAGTTTGGCAGCCATCAACAAGAGCAGCTATTACCATGATAATAAATAGTACTTGAATTGGGGAGACTGGGAGCTCCTCGGGCTAGGTTCGTCAGCATGGACTCATGCACAGCTATCGGTTGTTTCTGTTTAGTTCTGCCGCCGTCGCCGGGAGGGAGCGGATCGTTTAGTTGCTTGTGGAATCCCTGTGCCACCGGGTGGACATCACAATAGAGAAGAGACGTAGTGAATAGTCACGTAGCGGTACCGCCTATGATATGCATTGTGATTTTTACCCACAACTGTGATTTATCTATACCATCACATAATTATATTAATTCTCGTGGTGGCGTTCATAAATCGATACTTAAAACTCTCATCATTTTAGATTGTAGGCCTAAAAAATTTGATCTCATATTCTAATTTGCTTAGTGTGATAAATTTTGGAATCGTGAATGGTAAATCTCCAAGTTTGAAATTCTAAATTAAATGTTCGTCGTCGCTTATCATACCCACTCTCATTAGACGTAGTGAAATGTAACAATATCTTATTGCGATGCTTTAACTTAGGATGTGTCAGTGTATAATGGAGTTCAATAATTTTATAGAATTGTTACCAGTGAGAGGTAAAGTATTTTGATCGCTGAAAATGTAAAGGACTCTAAAAGATACTCCTCATAGTAATCCATAAGAATGCTTTAAAGTAAAGTCTCAAGTTCATATGAAGTAATAATAATAAATAAGTACAAATAATACACAAACTTTCAGAGTCCTCAGAGGCAATATTGAAAGCTTCACAAAAATTAATGTCGTATATGATGTTTATTGGAGAAATCCAGAGAAGTGCCTGTTTGCAACATAAAATTGGCAATATTTTTTAATCGTATTGCGTTCAGATAAGTCCTGTTCAGTGTGCGGCCGGGGGCCGGTATCATTTGTGAAGCTTCTTACTAAAACTTTGTGTGCCTTCTAGCGGATAGCGACATTAGGCAATATCAATCATAACACCACGATAGAACATCTTTATTTTTTCTAATTTCTAATATGGATATTCATATTAAGTGTACTCTCATACATATAAAGCATCATAAGTATACAGCATATTTTGATTACCATTTAGGATAATGCAGTTTTCATTTTACAGCAGTAAAGTGCGAACTGGATGTTTCCATTACTATACTATTTCGAATAATAGTGATTATGATAGTGTTAGAGCAGTAGTCTTCCAATACGTTGAGACAGAGTAGCGCACGGGGTGCGGCCGGGTCCGCGGGGGTTCCTTCGGTTATGGTTTGCCATTATTGATATCAAAGATAGATTGGTGCCATTTCTATGTAAATGAGTGGTAGAGTAAGTTAGTTAAGTCTGCAGGTCAGGGTAGAACTGGAAATAAAATATTGTAAATGAGTTATCTCCTTGTCGCCTGTTATTTTTATTGTTCACACTTAAAACTGTTTTATTTACTCTGTTTATTATATTTCTACGTACGTAGCGTTGTTTTCTATACACATACATTATTTTATTTCCATATTGTATGTGTCCATGTGCTGGGTCAGATTGTAAATATGAGTAGGATTTATTTATTCAAGTATATCGAAAAGAGGAAATTGCGATTCGGCAGAAAATAGGTATTCATGATTGGTAGAAAAGTTTCAGTCTACAATCATAGTAATAAAATATCGAACTGAAAAAGTAAAATGGAATTAATGTTAGAATATTTAGCGCAGAACTATACTTTGGGTACTATGTACTAAAATCAAAATTTTCCTTGTAGATGTACATACGTATACATATAATAATATATACATATGAATGTTGTTTGATAGTCCTCAATATTTTTTTATATTTTGATAGTTCTGTATTTGAAAGAAACATGAAAATAGGCCAATGTCTCATTTATCATTTTAAAATTAATAATATAAAAAAATATGTACACAATATTTTAAGATATTAATATGACGGATGCATTTAGTTGCCCAGAAGGTTAGGGATAACATCTTATCGCGTTTTATTTTTCAAATTATTAAATGTTTAGTAAGTTTCTTACCAAGCCATTGATAACAGTATTATTTAGACAAACTAGGACTTGGGTTTAAAGAGTAGTATAAACCTTCAGATACCATTTTATGAGAAATCATCGTGGAATTTTAAAACCATAGTCTATCAATAGTATGTAACATCATTGGTGAGCATCATGATATAGATGTTTTTCAATGTTGATACCATGTATTATCCATAGATATTATGAATGGAAATAGAAACACCAACATAGTATACTAGTTTACATATAAAAAGTATATATTAAATGTTTATCTAATTTCCCGTAACTCGATGAGGGTGGTTGTTTCTTTATAAATTCTAGAATTAGTAGGTAATATATTTTTGTTATTATATGTTTACTGTCTTTATCATTGTTTTTTCTTTAATTATTATCATTATATCCTCTCGTTGATTCACCCTTGTCGAGTTCATGGGGAAATAGAGATCGGCGGGTCCTTACAGTTTACGAGGCACGTCTCCGAAGTGAATCCAGTATAAAGTGCGCGTTGAACGCGACCCGTGACGTCGCCTCGCAAAGGGCAAGGCCCGCACTGAACATTGAAGAAGCACAGGTTAGAGGTTTTGTCCGCTAGCGAATTTTGCGTACCAAGTATTTAGTGGGTTTGTAACTTGTGTGTCTTCACTGTCCCAGCTATTTTACATACCGATGTTAGTTACTATATTTAGAATGTAATAATGAGCCATTTAAATTTACGTAATCAAAGGAGTGGTACATGTTTTTGGTATTCTCTCTTTCTTTTCAACCGTAGAAAAGACTGAATTACTTTTAAAATTAAACGATTCACAACTTAAAAATAAGAATACTCACCGGAACTTTTTGGCAGTGTTAGAAATGTTTGTTGATTTCGTTGTTAATATCGGAGCGGTTGTGGTGAAGGACCAACCAAAATTCAAAGTGTAAACGGTCAGACTTTTTGTTGGAGAAAACGTACATATCCTTACCCGAGAATATAATTGTATACTACTTAGTTCCCTTGTCGAGGCAGGCTACTAGTCTAGGGCCACGCGTCGCCGACCAGAAACGATCGTGGTAGTTACGAGCAAATACAGTGAGCCTTGTGTAATCATAATGTCTAAGGTACATACATATTTAGTTATATTGTATCGTTAGATTTACGCGAACTTCCGCTTTGCCAACATATTGCGTTGCTTACATTATAATCATACGAGAGTACAGCCTAAGGATTTTAACTTTTTTTATATACTGAGAGCTATTTCTAAGTCACTGATTTTATACGATTTGTATATTCTAACCAAATTATATTACATGGCTGTAAGCCATATTATTAACCAAGTTTTGGAGTTATTTACATCCCTTTACGTGCTAATTTTTTATTGAAATTCAATAAGCAAACATCATGGCATGATGCTGCGGTCATTTAGTTATAGCTCTTCAGAGTTTTAATGACCAATATTTTAACTACAACCGTTTTTCTTTAATTGTTAAAATTTTTAGGCTAGTTTATATTTTAAATAAGTTAGATTTGTTAATTGTGGTGTATTACATTGCACGTGAATATAGCTCTTACAGCCTTCATTACAGAGAATAATGTTTAGTTATTTTTATATAGTCTGAATTGATTGTGATAAAAAAATATTATTATATTGGTTTGTTTATCTTGTATGGAAAGTCTTATTGTTTATTGTTGATATTTTTGAGTATACTACATCTTGCGTGGGAGCGGCGAATAAGGCTGTAAGAGCGTTTATGTAGTCAGCATTATGTATATGCTTTAATGTGATTTTTTAAATGTACTCTTTATTATATAGTCTCATCAATCAATATAATTAGCGAACTAACAAATCGTTTATAATTTTTTTCAGTTCATAGTGATTTATATTGAGATCAAATTAAATACAGAGTTTATTTAATTTATGGAAAAATATACATTGTAAAATTATTCTTTAGTGCTCATTTGCAGAGCTCTAATAAAAAAAGAAACTATATGAATGCAAAATAACAAGTCACGATTCTTTTAGAAGTCGCCATGTAGTGGAGAAAAATAAACGTGCCATGATATTTGTGGCTAACACATTTGTTTTACTAATCCCTCTAGTATATATTCCTGATCAATTATTATTATATTTATTTGGCTTCATACAAGTTAATAATTTAAAATTTACGTTTTTCTATTTGCATATCGGGTGTGCCCCACCCCCCACTTTACAGAAAAAATCTACACGCGCTACTGCCCATTATAACAATTTTCTGTATTCAGACTTCGTCTATGCTATTTATAAAGAAAGAGGTAAATCCTACAGACAGCCGCAACGCTTTCCTGTAGGTAATCCGAACACACGAATTCTTCCGCGATATAATCTATACCTAGCGCCATCTAGTGTTATAAAGTGGAACTAATGTCCCGAAAGGAAGTGGGGGTGGGCCACTAGTAATAAATAAAAGTCCAAAAACATATTCTTAACTAATTTATTTTAAAATCTAACAATCTACTACAATTTCTTCTTTGACAACATTAGCATCACCGGCAGGGCCTAGTGTATTTATGTTATCAGCAATCGGCGCAGGGCTCTTGTAATACCTATTGCTACAGTGATGCTCCTTCAGATACTCCCCGCCCATCTCGTAGTACTCTTCCTTGGATATGCACCAGTCTTCAAACTGGTTGCTACCGGCGAAGTCCCGCGCTCCGTACCACGCATCAAGGCATGCGTTGTTGGCCATTACCACTTTGTGCGTGGATTGGAACGGACGCATTTCTAAAAGTTCTCTTTCTAATCTCTCTTTTAGACCTGGAAGAGGAAAGTTTCATGATTTGTGGAATGCCAGCTTATGTTGATTCATGTTGTATCATTTACATTTAGTAGGTACCTACGGACACAACATAAATATGCATTACGCATTGTATTTGTAACCTACTTTACCAAAAGAACAATGAAAAGGAAGGCACGTGCTTAGCCTAAAGTAGCAGCAAGTAAGGCTCTAAATCGTATGTGCCTACGGTACGGTAAGCCTAAAGCCGACTCTGGTGAAGTGAAATACTTAGAAGAAAAATGGGTTTATTCCCGCAGTCCACCCTCTGCTTGTCCACCCCGGGTGTCAGTGAAACAATTGTTAAAAAAATTCCCGCTGTCCACCCCTTCTTGGATGAAAGAGGGGGTGGACAGGACAGAAAAATGACATGGTGGAATGGTTTGGCATGAGACGTCGTAATTTCTTATATTTACATATAAGAAATTACGACGTCTCATGCCAATCAATGATGAATTTTCATCACCTACCTGGAAATTGCGAGCATCCTCCCGTGAGAAAAACGTTGTTAGCCAGAAGTAACTGATCTTCAGGACTGAAGTGTTTGAACACGTATTCCATCGTCTCCGCGAGACCAGCTTCCAAATTGCCCATCATTGAAGGTTGGAACATTAGTTCGGGAGCCCTGAAGAAGCAAATGAAACATTTTTGAGGGAAGTGTGTAAAACCATAGAGTCCGCGCCAAAGAAATCCCGCAGCAAAACACGAACTAAAATGTAATATTCCTTGAGTCTATGTCAATAAAGCTAAAATTTGAATGTTGACAACGACTGAAGCGCGCCTATCAAGGGGCATCTTTAGTGGCACGGAGTCTACATACCCAGGAAAGCTAAGTTAAATGACATTTTTTTATTCATCTAATCAACCAAATGAAAACTCAAACTGTTGAAGAGTTCCAACTCCACCATCCTCCATCATTATCGGATCAAACCGAATTATGAATATAATAGGAGTGAAGGGGATTGGCTTTTCTTTCTTTTCCCTATGGAATAAAGAGGTTAACATGAAAAATGTTCATTCATTGTGGCTCCACTGAGCTCATAGGCAGCTGATGGTGTTGGTTGGAGACATTCGAGGCTTATACTCGCGCAGCCTGGCAGGAAGCGAGGTCAGGTAGACTGTTACTACTGTCACAAAGGCACATCAGCCTCGCAGCCTGTACGCACCGATTCGGTTCGAGCACCAGATGCAGCTGATGTGTTGGTTGGAAGACATCCGCGGGTTGTACTGGCGCAGCTTGGCAGAAACCAAACCGTTATTAGTGTCACTAGGGGAGTTGCCGGATTGGTACGCACCGATTCGGTTCGATCGCCAGAGGCAGCTGATGGTGTTGGTTGGAAGACATCCGCGGTTTGTACTGGCGCAGCTTGGCAGAAACCAAACCGTTACTAGTGTCACTAAGGGAGTTGGCACATTGGCGGATTGGTACGCACCGATTCGGTTCGATCGCCAGATGCAGCTGATGGTGCTGGTACGTTGCAAGACAAACCAGGTCAGGTAGAAAGATACTAGTATCACTAAGGGAGTTGCCAGATTAGCGGATTGCGAGCATTTTCAAAGCGGAGCGACGACGCAGCGTCCACGTCGTTCACGCCGCGGATGCGCGACTGATTCGCCGTGGAGACAAGTCTGAACGCCATTGTTTTTATTGTGACGGCCACGCAGAAACACGCCGGCAGATTCGTTGCGCATCCGCGGCGTGAACGCTGCGCAGCGGTGAGTTTTTCTTTATAGTGACACAGTATATTGGCTCTCCTCAGCCTGATGGTACACAAGACAAGGACCTACGTCACAATTACAACGGAACAGATGTCAGGCATCACCTCCGTTGGGACTGCCATACTGGCTCGCGAGATGCTTCTTCACGCTTAGTTTGATTGAAGGAAACCACATTGTAGGAAGGAGGAGACACATTATTATTTGAATGGATTGGGGTGAGCATTGCATCTCATAGCCACTGCGACCAGTAGAAGATCTATTGTGGCAGCCCCAAAACTTATTACAGCACCTCATGTAGCCCCAGCTCCAGGATAAACCCGGGGATGGAGCTGATGGGGGAGCTCTTGATCTCGTCTGCCGAGATAATGTGTGCTCCCAGGTGCCGGCTTTGGAAAGGTGCAGCGATATGCACTCGCCGAGGACGTGGATAATCGTTTCCTCGTCCTCGCGACATAACCTGCAGATTTTGGTATCTGAAAGGCCCAGGAGATACATGCGCCGGCAACGAGTTCTTGATGGTGCGGCAGAAATAGGAATTGCTAAATTTTTTAAGTCCGTGATGGAATGTTTTCCACTGTGAAGCGGTGACAGCTCCACTATGGTACAGTGGTACGGTACAGTAAGGTACAGTGGTCGCTCCACTTTGAAAACGCTCGCAATCCGCAACTCCCTAAGGCACATCAGCCTCGCAGCCTGTACGCACCGATTCGGTTCGATCGCCAGATGCAGCTGATGGTGCTGGTTGGAAGACATCTGCGGCTCGTACTCGCGCAGCGCCTCCTCCAACTCCACGAGTCGCTCGCCGTCTGCTTCAGAGTCGGAGTCCGCTTCCCGGCTGATACTGTTGGATCAGAGGAATGGACTATAAATATAAATTCAAACAACATAGACCTGATTCCGTACTAAGGCTGGATTTGATCGATCTTTTCATTGTTATGTGTTGCTTCGTTTTTATCTTACTTACTAGTAGACTATTATTTTAAGATAATTGTTTAATAGGCACCTTAAATTCCCTATTTTCTTCCTATGTTATGTATGTAATATTGTTTATTTTATTATTATTATTTTTCCTTGTTTTGTCCTCCTTTCTTCCTATTGTATGTTATGTATGTGTACACGTACGTCGCCCTAGGCTCCGCCTGAAAACCAGCGCTGCAGCGGCTTCGGCCACTGCAGCAAATGCTGAGGTTGGGCCTTGTTGGCTACAGAATTTGTCATACTTGTGTATTTATGTCACTCATGTTTGATTTGTGTTCTGTGGCCAATAAAGAAATCTATATCTTTATCTTTATCCGAGGACAAATCTATGGTATAACGTCAGATTTGTATGAAATGGCAGCGCTATACCATAGATTTAGTATCGGACGGAATAAGGTTGGTCGAATCGGCCTTAAGGTGACGGGTAGGGCACACTAGCGACACGCCAATCGATTTTAATTTTTAGCTACTAAACCCGATTTATTTAAACAATTTCGGGGTTACAACCTCTCGGCAAACACTTATACTATTTATTAAATAACCATGAACAAATGTTGGGTCCGCTTTTGTACGCGAAAAATTGATTCACGCCAAAAGTGGCCGCTTTTGGTGGTAATCACTTTTTCGCGTAGGTACGCGTTGGAGCCAACATTTTTGCATGGTTATTTAATAAATAGTATAAGTGTTTGCCGAGAGGTTTGCCACCTTAAGTAGCATAAGCACTTGTGTTACTGATACATATCAGTCAACAGAGGAATTAAAATTGAATACTGTTTATTACACCAAGACATTGAACAAACAAAAGTCTTTATCACACGAACGCTTTTTAAAATGAAAAATGGCGATCATCATTCATCATCATCATTTCAGCATCATCTCCCCACAGATCGGTCCTGAGCCACCTGCATCCAAGGGATTCCCGCGACCTTCATCAGATCGTCGGTCCACCTTGTCCCCACAAGGTGGACCGACGATCTGATGAAGGCCTGCCACGGCTGCGACTTCCTGTACGTGGATTCGAGGACCTTTCCGTCCCAACGGCCGTCTGTTCTCCTCGCTTTATGCCCTGCAGATTTCCACTTGAGGCTTGCAATCTTTTGGGCTATATCTGTGATCTTAGTTCTCCTGCGGATCTCATCATTTCTGGCAAGGAGACTCCGATAGCCATCTCCATTGCTCTCTGGGTGACTTTAAGCCTCCTTAATCGCCACATTGTAAGCGGCCACGTTTCGGTTCCGTATGTCATCACTGCACTGCTGTTAGTGGCAGTCGCTTCATTGTAATTACCAGACTCAGCGAATCCTGGATCATTTTCAAACGTACCCCGGGCTCCTAAGCGAGGGCATAGGAACCCGGGCTTAGAGCCTCCTTAATGGACAACAAAAAATACCAATTCTTTATTTACTTTTCCGCTTCTCGAATATGTATTTATTTATTTTTTATATTGCTTATTTACTGAGAAAAAAATTAAAAACTAAAAAACGTAAGATGACGTCATCGGACTGCAGAATGTAAAATATTTCTATGCTTAGCACATTATAGTTTTAAATTTACGAAATGCCAAACCTATGACATGCAACTGTCAAAAAAAAAGACAACTTGTCAACGTAGAATGAATGAATGACGTTGACAATGTTGACACTAGTATTATTTACCTTTGACAGTAGTACCTTTTTTTTTATTAAAACAATGATAAGCAAAGGAATATCGCTGTATTCAGCCGTCCGATGCCGTCATTTGGCGCTTACGTCTATTTAGAATATAAAGAATTTCAATAATTATTTTGTGCATGAAAATGGACAAATTTTGAAAAAAGAAAAAATATGGGTCTGTTCATTTTATGTCTTTTTTCATATAAAAAAACAATATGGACATGTTAAAAATATGAAATGTTGTCCATTGATTGGCACGTTGTAAGCGGCCATGTCTCGGTTCCGTATGTAATCTCACTGGCAACACACACGCATTAAAGACTCTCGTCATGAGACAGTGGCGATTACTTGCCTCTTATAAGCGTCCCAGTCGGAGTCCTGGTTGCCGAACTCGTCGCCGGCGGCGGCGAGGCGCGAGATGACGCGCATGCGCTCGGCCGCCGCCGCCGTGCGCCGCTTCAGCATGGCCGCTCGCCGCGCGCGCCGAGCCTCGCGACGGGACACCAGCTCGCGGTACTGGAATCACCGGTTAAGATCCAATACCATAGGGTATTTGACTAAGCTCCAGATTTTACAAAATATAAATATTTTATCAAAATATTGGTAAATATGTGTCAATAGTAAAAATTCTCAATTAACAATATAACGTCTAGCCGGTTTTATGGTCATTCAAAGATTCATGGGCAAGTCCATTTTAAAAGTATGAAATTATTAAAAAATAATTATACCAATGAATAACCCATATAATTTGCACCAACTATTATAATAGAACCATTGACCTAAACGAAACATTTGATATAGCTACCATACAAAATTCAAATGAAATGCATACAAAGTACTGGCGTGTGACGTCACATCGTAGTAGCCATTTGTAAGGAGCGTTTTGGGTTTGCCCAAAGTAATGTGATTTTAAAGTTGTGATATCTCAGGTAGTTTAAATAAGAATCAAGTAATTCTTTCAACGATGTTTCTATCATTGAGAGGTCTGGTGATTACCAAAATAAAAAAAAATTGTCAAATACCGTATTGAATGCGATACTTATTCGATAAACAAAGCGGACTGTATGACGATATTTTAAAATGTTACGAGACGAAAAAGTGTGGAATAAAAGTGGGGCTAAGCAGTTAAGTGAAAACGCTCACCTGGCTTTGCTGCTGATGAAGGATGCAGCTTGCGGTTACGGTAACTGGACAGGGTCCTAGAACTCTCAGATTCATTCGAACTCACCTTCAAATCCTAGTTACCTTATACCAGCGTGTTACCGATATGAAGCCAACGCAGTTCCCCGAACTGATCAGCCTTTCTTGATTTCCACACACAACAATAGGAATATTCAAAGCTAAGACGACACGATATTTCTCAATCGAATTAATAAAAAATCCCTAATCCTGAACAACCATATGAACCATATGAACCTTTCTAATGATGTTCAAAACGAACCCAAAAAAAACTTCTATTGATCTAGGTACTAATAATATCAATTAACTCGAAAGTTTGCTTACCAATTACATTATTTAAACATTTATAGTGAATGCCGAAGGAAAAAAGATTTTTAAAAAGGCAAAAAATTGGATTTGGACAAATACCAACTTATTATAAATTGCGATCTAAAGTTATAAATAAATAAATATTTCACAACATCACATACATCGAACTGACTCCGAGATAGGTAGCTCAAACACCTGTGTTACGGATATCAGAATCAACAGTGGCATTACAAATATATACATATAATATACTTTTATTTTGTAAATACATACTTATAATACATAGAAAACACCCAGACCAATACAAACAGACATGTTCATGCACACAAATGTTTGTACTGTGTGAGGATCGAACCCGCAACCCTTCGACCAAAGGCAGCGTTCACTACCACTGTTGCAAACAGGTCGTCAGTTATTAATACTATACTAAAGCTCATGCCATCCCGTTCTAAAACGAAATATTAAAAGGGGCTAGCACGAATTTGATCCGGGACTATCCTTAGTTCGATTTTGTAAGAAGTGGGATAACGTTTTTACAAAATATAAATCGGACGAAAATCAAGAAACTCCGCTCGCATCGGTGGCAGAAAGAAAAGTGCACAAACTAAATAATTTAATTCAAATAATGTAATTGGTTTTTGCCGTGTTATATGAATTCAAATAAATGAATAAATATAGAGGCGTATTCGCGGCATTTTCCTATCTGCTACCCATCGTTATAAAATCTACTGTCCCATTGGCGCAATGGGTAATGGGTCGCATTTTTAAGCGACGGCTACGCTTGGGTTCCCGGGTTCCATGTCGGACCAAAATTTGTACCTGAGTTTTTCTGTTTAATAATCTCAGTGTCAGTTCAGAGTCTGGAAGTTGGCGGTTTAGTAACCTCGTGCCCCGGAAAGCACGTTAAGCCGTTGGTCTTGCGCCCGATCCCTCTCCGGTCGTGTCACACTCGTGTCCTATCGGAATATGAGGGCAAGGGAATAGAGAGTGACCTTGTGTTTGCGCACACGCTTGAGCACTATAATATATCCTACGTAAGTGGCTGATAGATATGAGATTGGCCGCCTTAGCCACTATCGGTTGGAGGATATTATTAGTATAAAATACAATCATTTTACAACAAAATAAACAGATGCTAAACTTCTGATAGGATCAACCATGATCAATAAGAACGTGCGCCTTGTGAACGTCCTCGACGGAAGTTCCAATGCAATAATTCAATTACATTTCCATATTTCTACCATTCGTTCAGTGGTGGGTGACTGTATCCAGTTGGTCTGGTTCCCCTGTCTGAGGGTTGCGAAGGTCAGACGGCGGTCGTTTCATTGGTATTACCAGACCTCCTGAATCCTAGATCATAGTCCAAGGTACTCCGGGGTCCGGAAGCGACGGCTTTGGATGCAACTGGAAATCACAAGCTAAGATGAGAAGAAGCTCAGTGGTAAATAATATGATCGAAACCTGCATGTTTGGACGTCCTTAGCAAGTTTAATATTACATAATGACTCAAACCTCTTTGTTGTAAGTGATACGACAAGCGTACCCTCCTCCCCATGTTGTAAATGCCCAACCCCCTTTGCGAAGTTTTATTATTACTGTTTTTACAGAAAATAATCCCTTTTAGACCTATCTGTCCTCTTTTATCAAATTATCATCTGGCAATCCGAATTGAGACTAATATACCAAACAAACCCCAAATATAACGAAGTTGGTAATACCTTAGTGCGCGTGTCCGTCAGCCAGGTTTGAAACGCTTCAGGGTCCGAAGGCGGCTGGAACCGCCCTGGAGGCCGAGTCTCGATGATTTCCTCAGGGTTAGCTGCGGCCGCGATTCGCTGCTTATTTTTCTCTATGCGCATGTGCACGTTTGTTATTTGCCGCTGTTCATAAAATTCAGGTTGTTAAACGATTTTTGAGGTGGACTAGAATCGTCACACAATACCAGCCAGCAGATGGGTGACGATTGAGAGGCAGACCCAGGAAAAGATAATGTGACGATTTAGACTACCAATACCAGGATTAGCAAGAAATGGCTTCCAATAGAGTTCACTAAAGGAGCTTAGGGGAAGCTTTTGCCCAGCAGTGGGAAAATATAGGCTGACGAAAAAATCGGGGCATGACGCGACAAAATTAAACAAGCACTTACTTACTAATAACGTTTAGATGAATGTAGTGATGTTTCGACCACGTTAAAAAGGCCGTGGTAACAGCAGAGGGCGTCATCTCTTAGGGCGGGGTAGAAATTTGTCAGATAGGATTATTAAGTGTTCTAGTTTAATTTCGTCGCGTTTAGTCCCGGTTATCTATTTTAATGTTATTTCGTGAACATTTTAAAAAAAACTCGAAATATCAAAGTAAGATAGCTCACCTGTAGATCTTCATAACTTTTGATATCAAAACCTTTTATTGCCTCGTTAAATTCGTCGGTATCGCCATCTTCTATCATTTCCTAAAAAAAAACTGTGTTCCTGAATGCAATGGGTAAATTGTATGTGATCGTATAGTTTGAGGGCAACAACGAAAAGGGACAAACAAATCTTTATCCCTGTTCCTTTTACGCGCTCTCTGTGTGTCTTTTGTATGGATGCGACAGGTATATTCTCATTCGTCACGGGACGCTTTCGTTCCTTCTAATACCGCCGGTTTTACGTAAAAAGTACGCCAGCGTTAATGGAAATCGTTGTTTTAAATCGATCGTTTTTTTTTTATAAGACGCTAACTATACTTATGAACAGTAAACTTTGTCCTAAAGAAGTTTTTTAATGAAATCATAAAAATGAGAAACCTGTATTGAAAGTAGTTGATTCAGTTGTTCCTCATCTTCAGCTAGTCTTTCTTCCCTTTTCCTCGCGTTGATCTCGAGCAGCCTTCTAGCCATCTCTTTTTTACGCTCTTTTTGCTGTTCAGCTAAAAGAAATAGAAAATAGTTAGCTTTGATCAAACTGAATTAAATAATTTATCATTTTCATCACACAAAGGCAAAATAAAAAAATAACATTTGTATGTTTTCTGTAGTACAGATGATATGCAATTTTCTTAGCTGATAGAAAATTTTGTAGGCATGCTCTTTTCTACATGTTTCTTTTCTCTCCCTTTGTATTACTTATTTTGATAATATTCCAACACACATTATTTCCATAGCATTGCCAATGTTCATTGCTTCCCATTCCCATAGCAAAACGTAAATCTAATAAAGAGATCTTCACCAGTTAATGTGGATGAGCTGGTTGATTGCACAAATGGTAGCTGCACCCTCTTCACATTAGCCTCGTAATAATCTGGGTTTGCCCACTTCCTTATTTCCTCTTGATAATCCAGAGATATGGAGCAGTGCTCATGTAAAATCTCTTCTATCCTCGACATAGTGATGGCATTGACATGAACTGGATATTTCAGCTGAAGCAGCTTGTGGAGGTATACTATCATTTCACTACCACCTGGAAATTGAAATTGATGCTTTAAAAAAATTGTAATAATTTGTTTTTGGTAGTTGCAGACAAATTTGAGTAGTAGTGAGCATAAATACAATTGAAGCTTCATGTTTTCTTTCTTTAAAAAGGGTTTTTTAATATCATAAAGATGGCAAACAGGCCTCAGGGCCATCTGAATGTTAACACAGTCATTTTGTGTTACTGTAAATACAAGATTTTAGACTTTTCCTTAATGAGTCTAAGGGTTTTTAAATTAAAGATGGTTGGTAGTATACACCAGGCTTTTTTTACTGTCTTACTCCATTATCAAGGGCATTCTCCTGATGAAAACAAACATTTTTCTTCAAGGCACATTGGGTCTAATCTCAAAAGAGTAAGACAGTTAAAAAGGATGGTTTATAATATTAGTATTGCTTACCCAAATTAATTCTCCTGGCATGTTCTTCAATAACCTGGCCTCTAAGGACTGGTATAATATGTATACTGTGGTAGCCACAGTTGACAATCAGTGCTGTATCCCCAATATCATTTTTATACATGCTGAATAAAGAGTCTACTCCATATGCCACTGCAGGCACATCATATCCTTCGAAGAGTAACTCTGACATCACTGAAATTATAATTAAAACAAATTTATATCTGGTATTCTACTAAAGAGCTAATTACTATTAAAGTATCAGCCTATATACTGTCCCACTGCAGGGCAAAGGCCTCCATCATAGAAATCAAGTCATCGCTACTATGATGGGAATAGGCATAATCACCACGCTTGCCAAATGCGGATTGGTGATCACAAACCCGAGCTATGTTCGAAAAATTCGAAACATACTTGTTGCTAGACCCGGGAATCGAACCCAGGGCCCCGAGATCCGGCCCGGTACTTAAACCACTAGACCAACAGGGCATCCAATTACTATTAATATAAGATTTTTACTAGTAATTTAATATAAGTAAAGAGATATTGTATGATTATTGTTATGTAATTAAGAGATTATTATGACAGAAGTAATCTTCACCTTTTCAAACCATATGTATACTTAGAATTGAAAACAAAAAAATATTGCTTAGGTGAAAATTGTTATATCTAGAGGTTAGGGTAATTTATGTATACAAAAGTTTAGATGTAACATACATTGCCTGCTATAATTAGGATTAACAAAGGCCTCAGTCATCACAATGGGGTGTGGGACACATCCTTCGCTGTCAATACCTAAGTGAGAGAATATGTAATCCAAGACTTGCTCCTGGGCCTCAAAATGTGTCACAACATTTTTGTCAAATTGTGTTTTTAGTTGAAATCTGGAAATTTTCAATAAAGCATCGATGTTAATTTTAATAATAATCCTAATATGACTATTTAATCAAAAGCAGCAAATTATTCATCAAACTAAATAATAAGTAGCTAAGGTGTTAACGTGATTGATGGGTATCTTAGGGCGTGAAATAAAGTTCATAGGCACGATTTTGTTAAACAAGCAATATAATACAAAGAAGAAACAGAACAAAAGAACATAAAAACAATAGATAAACAATAAATACACGGGAGAGTTAAAACGCGCGCTTCCCGGCCATCCTTTACTTAATTTACATGCAATACAACAAAAAATGCTAATGAGCTAATGAGGTAGAAAATACGAATTGAGTCAAAAAGGGCATACCAAAACTGGGGAAATTTAATAACTTATACCAAACCAAAAAAAACTGTACTATATTGAGACATATTTTTTTGGTTATGTACTATTATTATTATTATTCAACAAAAGAATACTTTTAAAAACTTATTGTTTTTACTTACCTGACGGCTTCTATGTTGATTATATCGTTTCCAATCTGAATAGGAGGCGTCACTGGGGGCTCAGCGTCTTTCTTACACCGGTCTTTCCGAGGTCTCGCTATCAGGTTTTTAAACATCAAATGCGGTTCATCGTATATCGACCAGCCCACACGGCATTGGTAAGAACCTATCACAATAAATTTTACAAGTAATTTCGAATATAAAGTAAGATATTATTAAAAAGTTGGATATTTACCAACCATTGTCAATCACCAATGGAATATTGCCGAACTTCAAGGAAGGCGTATATTCATGAACAATATCAGGAAAAGTTTTATAGTCTTTTAGAACTAATACACTTTCCATCGTTAAACTCGGGTGTATTATTTAAAATACAACACTATTTCCACAAAAACAAACAAATCGGTTAGTACGTGATGGAGTGTGCTGTCAAAAGAATGAATGTCAGTTTGACAATAGCAGTTTTTTTGCTAAATTTTACGGCATTGGATAGCTGACATTGGCATTAAGAATATAATAGAACAATAATAATAATAATAAAAAAATGGTCTCCCCGAAAATTATTATGCAGAAGGCGGCCATCCTCAACACATGCCGCATAGTCCGCCGATTCCTACAGGACGACTGCAATTTTAACTTAAATTCTGCGTAAAAAAGGACTAGTTACTTGGCCTTGATGCCCGTGACTAGTCTCTATAATACCAGCTACAAGCTGAGAACAGAAATAAAAAGATAAATAATAATAATATAATAATTCTCACAACATCTCATACGTTGACTTGATTCCGTACTAAGTAGCTTAAGCACTTGTGTTACAGATATCAGACAACAGAGGATCACAAATATATACTTAAATACATATATTACACCTAGACACCGAACAAACACAAGTGTTCGTTCATCGCACAAATGTTTGTCCAGCAGGGTGGGGATCGAACCCACGACCTTTGGCGTAAGAGGCAGGGTCACTACCAATTGCGCCATCCGGTCAGAATATCATTTATAATGTATAGAAATAAAGGATAACAATTAAAAATTGTTATGTACTAACTTTAAGTTTAGTAGATACTTTAAAAGCTGATCTCGACATTGAGAGGGAACGCAGGGCGTTGTCGGCAAGGAAGGAGTAATCTGGTGGCCCGCAGGTTTGCACGATGCAGTAACGAAGTAAAATTAACACTATTTAGAGCTTACTACCAATCGTTCTACTGGTGCCGCCTGTAGACCCAGTATATAAAACGAGCCTACAACGCCCTGCGTGTGCAAATAATAACGCCCTTAGGATGTTGTTAGGGCTGCCGGGCCGCTGCAGCGCTTCTGGCGTGTTTGAGCACGTTAAGGTTGATAGATTTCACGCCATAATCCGCAAAAAGATTGCGTCGTTACTACAGCGCGTGCGCCACATCGATAACAATATCTTATGGACCATGCCGCCCACTTCGACTACCCGTTCCAAAAGCACTGGGTGACTAGAGACGATGATAGGCCTAAGTTAACTATCTGTTTTGGATTTATATTTATATTAAGCTATGTTTTTTTATATGTTTGTACTATTAATTTTATTCCGAAATGAATATATGTATTATTATTATTAATACAATTTTATACCCCGACTGCCGGTGAAAAAAGGGCTATGTTCTTTTTTCTTTGATGGACTTTATACCTACCTGTGTAGGCTTTGAAGATTCTCTACTCAAAGGGTGTGGGGGCTTTAAGTAGTGTGGGGGTAATGGGATGGTAGTAGGGTAGCCTGACAATGTTTGAAAAAAACTGTCGAAACACTTGAAAATCATATAGTATAATAACATCCGGTAAGAGCAGCATTAGCTTAGCACTGAATATAGAATGTATTAAAGTTGAACACCAGTAAATAAAACTCAAAACTAGCTATTTTAGGGCTTTTATTCACAATACTGATGCAGCGTGTTACGTCATTAATATCGAACTTCGCTACTTTCTACTACTTCAGTAGGATTGGTACCACCCACTGTTCGAAACGATTAAGCATTTAATTACACTTTAAATTAATAAAAGACATTACAGGAATGTGCGACCGACATTGAATTTTTCAGATAACAATCTGATATAAATATTTCAATTTCAAGATTAACAATTCTTACATAATTTGGATAAATATGTTTCTTGTAAATACTTATTTACAGCTCTCACACAACAGATTAAAAAAACCACGATTTGGGATTGCTATACATGTTCCATCAAGTGAAATAATGAGTTAAGTATAATTTAGGTAGATATAATTCGCTAGTTTGTGAAATGTAACTGGTAGCACAGTATATGACATTAAATTAAATATAGGGACGTCATATAAACATTATGTACAATGTTGCCAGCGTAAGACTCATTTAGACACTAATGTGAAAATTAACAGTTACATTGCAAGTCGAGCGTATCTTAGACAACTATAACAACAACAATTACATAATCCATTTTAATATACACATAACGGTTTAGGCCTTGGCTCCGACGACTGTTCCTGCTTGTTTGTCGGTTTGTTCTTTCTCCAACTGCTTGCCGAGGTACTCCCTGTAATGTATTAATTAAACATTTTAATAAAAAATACTAAAGGTTCATTTTAATTTTAGCTTGAAAAACCATATTGATAATATTTTAAACGTGAAACAGTTATCCAGGAGCTCGGGACGTGATATAGTGTGTCCGGAGATCAATCTCCTTTTTGTTTTAACAATGAAAAACTTGAAAATAATCACATATTTTATTCGATTTTGTACTTTTCAAGTGTTATTTAGACCCGTTTAGCGCAGTGGATTGCGCGTCGGTTGAGACGCAATGGGTTCGCATCCCGCACCAGCACAAGTATTGGTTGATGAACCAAATATATGGGTTGGGTCTGGGTGTTTGTGGTACCGTCGTTGTTTCTGATTTCCATAGTACAAGGGAAAACCTTAGTTTGGGACCAGGTAATGTACTTATGACATGTTGTCTCAATTTATTGTCTCAATTATATTTAAGGTTTTTAATGGGAGATTTTGGTAAGTTTGTGAATGTTAACTTATTGCCTGCTTTTTAGGCTATCAAACACACCTTTTATGCTTGTAAGTCCTCTACATCAGAAGATTTTGCCAAATAAATTAACCCAACCGGACTCAGTATGGAAATCTCTCATACGACATTTATGTCCAGTGCACGAGAATAGGCCCTCAATTGGTCTGGATCTCCGATGAAGGGTTGCCATTGTCAGACGGAAGTCGATTATTGTAATTAACAGACTTTCCAGATCTTGGGCCAATCGTATCCTAGAGTCCAACGAACCGATCACCTTAGACGCAACCGGGAATGATCTCGATAAATTGCAGCGACGGGCTGTACGTATCATAGGTGACGAAGAGGTCACCAATACCCTCGAGTCTCTTCAAGTACGTAGAGACATCAGGTCGCTTAGCGTCTTTTACCGTCTATATCACGGTGAATGCTCTGAAGAGTTTTTCTCCCTCATCCCACCTGCCCTATTCCGTCACAGAACTACACGCGCCGGACAACGCTGTCGCCGCTTACCAGTGGAAAACATTCCATGACGGACTAAAAAATTTAGCAATTCCTATTTCTGCAGCACCATCAAGAAATGGAACTCGTTGCCGGCGCATGTATTTCCCCCTTCCTACAATATGGATTCCTTCAAACGAAGTGTGAAGAAGCATCTCGCGGGCCAGTATGGCAGTCCCATCGGAGGTGATGCCTGACATCGCTTCCGTTGTAATTGAGACGTGGGCTCTTCTCTTACTTATCATCAGGCTGAGGAAAGCCTACTGTGTCATTATGAAAAAAAACATTAGAGAATGCGTACCAATTGTGGACCATCAGTTTCTGGACGGCGAGGAGGGCTTCGTATCTCACGTTGGGGTCTTCGTGGCTGAGCAGGTACATCACACGTTGCTTACCGCCCAGCTGTTCGATGATGCTGTGGAGTATAACCAACCGTTAGGAATAGTTAGGAGCCTCCGCGTGCAACCTTAGGCAGTTGCACCCCCAGTGGAAAATAATCATAAGTGGTTTTACTTCGAATCATCTATTTTATCATATTTGAAAAGTATGTTTAAAGATACATATTATGCGGTATTTCTTCTATTAAATTAAACAAGAATTATATGAAAACAAATTCAACATATTGTTGCGGGTACGGGGTACGTAGATTTAAGTAAACCCAAAGTCACAAAAAGACAATTAAATTTTATTGACGAGAAACAATTACACAATAATCTCACTTAATTAACACTATACACTTTGTAAATACTTCGTAGGTTATTCGCTTCTTCACTCCTAATTCGCAGGAGACTAAGCTCGCTTCGCTTTCCAAATCGGAACTCACTCGACGGGCTAACACGACCCGCTTTTGTACTCGCGCTGTCCATTAGGGCGATCTTTCTGGAAAAGAGGTTTCTCGAAATCGAAATTTCTAGATTCTTATTACTAGAACTTTCAAATCGAAAATCGAGTTTATAGTTTTAACACAGTCTATTGATTGACATCTGCAAGAGGAGTACTTGTCGCTTCCAGGCTCACAGTCATGCAACCTAAGGTTAGCTGTTGTGGGAGGCTGGGAAACACGTGTCTTGTGGAAGGCCAAATATTTAGTCTAACCCACATTTAGCGTAAGCAAATAGGGTATATGACTAAGCTCAAGGTTTTACAAAATATAAATATTTTATCAAAATATAGGTCAATATGTGCCAATAGCAAAAATTCTCAATTAAAAATATTACGTCTAGCCGGTTTTATGGTCATTCAAAGATTCATGGGCAAGTCCATTTTAAAACTATGAAATTATTAAAAAATAATTATACCATTAAATAACCCATACAATTTGCACCAATTATTATAATAGAACCATTGACATAAACGAAACATTTGATATAGCTACCATACAAAATTCAAATGAAATGCATACAAAATACTTAGGTGTGACGTCACATCTTAGTAGCCATTTGTAGAGAGCGTTTTGGGTTTGCCCAAAATAATGTGATTTTAAAGTTGTGATATCTCAGGTGGTTTAAATGAGAATCAAGTGATTTTTTCAACGATGTTTCTATCATTGAGAGGTCTTTTGATTGCAAAAATAAAAAAAAATAGTCATGTACCGTATTACTTCCTAGCCATTGGGTCACTTGGGCTAAATCCGTTTCTGCTGACTTGTATGTTTCGTTCCACAAAGAGCCCTGGAAAACTAACACTGTGTCGTCGGCATAGCAAACAGTGTCAGCGTTGGGAACTTTAGATTTCAGTAAGTCGCTTATATAAATAAGAAAAAGTGTTGGACCAAGAAGTCTTCTCAAGGCAAGCCCTACTTACAATTTTCGGTATGTTTCCCTTTTTCTTACTTACACCCTGTTTATTGGGTAAATAAATCGGTTGATGGCTGGATGTACATCAGAAAACGGTGATTGACGGTTGACTTTTTTTTTTGTGATAGGTGGCAGACGAGCTGACGGATCACCTGATACGGGTAAGCGATTGCCGCCGGCCATAGACACCCGCGACACCAGTGGAATCACAAGTGCGCTGCAAACCTTTATACCCCCCTTTCCCCCAAATTGGGCCTCTCCGGTACCCTCACTCACGCAGCGAAACACAACACAGTGCTGCTCCACGCCGGTTTTCTGTGAGGCCGTGGTATCATTCCGTTCGAGCCGGCCCATTCAGACTTTAAGAAAAAATCTCTTCCGCAAGGCACCAAACGTAGCTAGTATTTACTAATCTGAAAGACAGTGATGCGCTGATGAAAAATCTTTGATGAGGACGAGTCTAAAGGATATAAGAGCAGCATAATATCCCATAGGGTCGGAGTGCTCCTTGGAAATTTCTCTAATAAATGCGATACATACTGTTTGCCGCGCGGGTAGTGGCGCACGTACTCGCCGACGTCGTAGCAGGCGACGGCCAGCACCACGGGGTCGCGGCTCTTCTCCAGCAGGTGCACAAGTGTGCGCAGCAACTCCTGCCCGCGCTCGTTCAGCCGCGCCGCGTTCTCGCGCCAGAACTTGGCCGACTTGTGCACCGGGGACCATTCCAAGCTGTAAAGAGAAAACTCTTGTTCTAAAGACACGCCTAAAGATAATATAATCACTATTTTAAAAAAGGCGGCCCATCCATACAACCTCCTGTAGTATCAAAGAATCAGCTCAGTAATATTTTTAACCCATCGTCTGCATACCACCAATACCAATCATCAGACTTATAGAAGTCTGTATCTGTAAAGCAATAGTGCTTTAGATAATGTTCTGAGGACTATACTCTAAACTGGAATTCAAGACCAAAAAAGCTACTACAATGTTGCCACTACAATAAAATGATCGTACAATAGTATATACCTATTTTCTAAAAACATCATCATCATCATCATTAGCCCATTTAAGTCCCCACTGCTGGGGCACGGGCCTCCCTCAATCACATGAAGGGTAATTGCCATACTCACCACATTTGGCAGACGGGTTGGCGAGGG
Source organism: Marasmia exigua (assembly GCA_019059595.1). Lineage (NCBI taxonomy): Eukaryota > Metazoa > Arthropoda > Insecta > Lepidoptera > Crambidae > Marasmia > Marasmia exigua. The sequence continues at coordinate 12,690,316 of CM032479.1, forward strand.
TTTTTATATAAATGCAGAGTTTTCCTTCTCTGGGTGCTGATGATCATGCCAGCAGCTTTACCTTATTCGCCTTTTACGACACCTCGGTAAGAGTGAGGGTGGCCTATTCTACTCTGCCGGGGACCACACGGCGTAATAAAGTAATCATCGCCGCCCATGAACATCCGCGAAACCAAAGAGGTCGCTAATGTGTTGCCGGCCTTTTAAAAAGAGTACGCTCTTCTCTTGAAGATCCCTAAGCCGTCCCGAAATACTCCTGCAGCCGTTACACAGAAATGAGGTACGTGGCTATCGGAAAAATTTAAATCGGAAAGTGTAAAATATCCTTACACCGGTCAATTTTTAAAATTAAAAACGTATCTCTTTAATCACTCGACATTGGCAGAGTTATGAGTGTTCGCCGTGGGCAACACAGAAGTCAAGGTTATAGATAAGATTCTTATTATAACTTCGTGGTAGCAGCCATAAAAAAAAGCTGCAAACGTCATTCTTATCGATCTGTGACGGCGACGGCCGTCATGCGACTGTTTGTATAGCCCAAACAGAACATAGGATTCGGCGGGTAGGGCTAAAACAAGCCGCGTAGGCTGATGCACATCAAAGGTTTTAAATTAGTGTCTAGTGGTTTTAGAGTACAAATTTGGTGTTTATTTGTGGAGTGAAGTGCCGCAAAGTGATCCTAATAATAGGAATCGTTGGATTGTATCGCTTTTAACACTGCTATTGTGTGTCGAGTGAGTTGTCTCGTGACAACTTGCTTGGATCTAATAGAGACTTAAAACCCGCGATTGCTTTTAGAGTTATATCCGCTGAATCCGTAGGTCGATAAAACGTAAAACACCGGCGTTTTTTTGAGTGACTTCGACTGTTAACTACCTACTTATTCTCAATAAGTTACTTGACATTGGCAAATTATCATCGGGTAGAGCCATAAGACACTTTTTGGAACACTGCATCGCGCACTCCGCGCCCCCGTGTCCCACTAACCATGGGAAGGTCGACTTTGTGGCGGTAGAGCTAAAGAATGACGATGATTCCCACTCACCGTCCACTCTTGACCTCAGTGGCGTACTGGTCGAAGGAGCTGAGGTCCTGCACGGAGGCCTGCAGGCGCTCGTTGAGGAACTCCACGTCGTTCATGATGTCCTCGTCGTCCGAGCGCTTTTGCTCGAGGATCGACAGCTGCTTCAGCACCTTGCACTGCACCATGGCGATGCAGTGTTCTTTGGCCACCTGCAATGAAAAAGCAAGGGTTATTTAAAAATCTATGGTCTTCAAAAGGAAAAATTTAAATTTTGAAAGGTAAAACTCTGGATAGGTACTCAATTAAGATATTGATCAGTCCATATTGTTTAACTATGTGACTGCCTCGGTGGCGCAGTGGTTCGAGGGTCGTAGTTTAAAGCGACGACCTGCGCAAGAGGTCCCGGGTTCGATCCCCGGGTCGGGCCAAACATTTGTACCTAAGTTTTCGGTTAGAAATTCTTAGTGGCAGCCCAGAGTCTGGAAGTTGGTAGTCTTGTACCCCCGTGCCTCGGAAAGCACGTTAAGCTGTTCGTTGCGCCTGATCCCTCTCCGGTTCTGTCACAGTAGTGTTCCATCGGAATATGAGTGTAAGGGAATATAGAGTGCACTTCTGTTAGCGCACACACTAGAGCACTAAAATATATCCTGCGTAAGTTGCTGATCGTTGAGATTGGCCACCGTAGCCGTAATCGGTTGGAGGATATTATTTTATAAAGTTATCCAATAGGTAGGTACAGGTTGTATCAGTAAGTAAAAAGTCACATCCCTTTACCCAAATTTTTTACCAATAATTTTGAATAACGCTTGTTCTAACGACTCCTGTAAATGCGTTTAAAAATAATAGGATGTCGGCGAGGATCGGGATGGCGTTGAGCCAGTTCATCTTACCTGCGAGTCCTCAGGCTTCTCAATCAAGTTGCGGAACACGGCGAGCACGATGCGCGTGACCTTCTCCTTGACGGAGTCGCTCAGGATGTCGGCGAGGATCGGGATGACGTTGAGCCAGTTCATCTTACCTGCGAGTCCTCAGGCTTCTCAATCAAGCTGCGGAACACGGCGAGCACGATGCGCGTGACCTTCTTCTTGACGGAGTCGCTCAGGATGTCGGTGAGAATCGGGATGGCGTTGAGCCAGTTCATCTTACCTGCGAGTCCTCAGGCTTCTCAATCAAGTTGCGGAACACGGCGAGCACGATGCGCGTGACCTTCTCCTTGACGGAGTCGCTCAGGATGTCGGCGAGGATCGGGATGGCGTTGAACTTGTTCATCTTCTCAGCCAGCAGCGGGTTGAAGGTCAGCACCCACAGGCAGAACACCAGCTGGTATTGCACCTGATTGAACATCATTGATTAAGCTTCGGCATGCATACACTCGTCTTGAGATTGGACTGAAGATGAATAGATCAAAAACAAAGCTTATGACCAATAGCACGAATAGTAACATAATGGTTTATGGGCAGTTAATAGAATACGTCGATGAGAACACCTCTAATCTTGCCCTATATTTATGTAGTTAAGAAAAATGTATTATGAAGAATTTTCTAGTAGAATAGATTAGATTACTAGTAGAATAAAGTGTTGAATACAGACTTCTGTCATTCGAGTTAACAGTACAGAGGTAGTATTTACAATACATAGTATTTCTTTTCGAAATGTAATACGTATTGTGCTAATATGCGAATCATTGTTTACCGTCTAGAACGAGTTATTGGAAACTAGCCATACCTACAATTACGTCGTTCGACTCACGGCGTTTAGTATACAAATTGACATACATTGTATAGTCTTAATTAAATAGTATAAAAAACAACTAAAAATCTTTAGGCACGTCATAACATGTTAAAAGATTTTTAGCGAATGTAGGCAGCAATCGCTTTTAAATCTACTTGAAAATTTACATTTTCATATGTAAAATGGAGCAAAAATGTAAGAGCATAAAATATTGACATTTGTCAATGTAGTTCGCTTCGTTAAAAATTGAGAACTATTACCATTTTTTCGAGATTTTAGTACCTTTTTTCAGAAGAAATTAGAAAATAAAGCAAAATATACTAAGTGTCCCAAAATATGACGTTGACATGCATGAGGCGAATTCGGGACATCATAAACATTAGTTCCTCTTAAAGAAATTGATTTTCGGGAGTCGGGAACATATACAAAAAGTCGGGAGAATCCGTCTAATTCCCGACCGTCTGGCAACCCTACATAATAAGTAATTCTTAATTTTATTGCATTATCAGTTATCAGTCTATTAACTTTTATCAGACCATCGAAAAATCAGCTCTAAATAATTTTAATTGTATCACTTACTTGGAAATTAACCCTGGAAGCGAGGATTGACAGCAGCGTCGAGATACCATCGACCGACAGGAACGCGAAGCGGTACTCATCCGTACGCAGCATCATCTGCAGGCAGCGCGCCACCGACTGGATGTAGTCGTTGTTCTGTGTCCGACACAATAAACAACAATATCAACATCCTTACATTTACTTCCTTACACATGCTATTTAGTACCCCTCCGAGTACAAGATAAGACAATCAATGAATCCTTTGACGTCAAAGGCCCCACGATGAAACGCAATTCACGAGCGAATAGTTATCCCGCACCATTCACACGCGTTTTTCTCTTCTCTATTGGTCTCGACAAGTATATCGTCGTTCGTTAGGGGAGCGTTTCATTGTAAGCCGCCAGACTATATTAGGCATGCTACATGTACACTCAGACATTCGGCGTCTTGTATATTTTTATTGAATAAGTTACTTTTACTTGTTTCTTAAAGGCTTTTTACGAATATCAGACAAAGACAATCACATAAGAGATAAAACAAAGAAAAAAAAACAGTTTTAAGTGGTTCACAAGAGTTAACATGAAAGTGTAGATATTATCGGTTTGAATAGTAAAAACAGTTAGTAATTTTCCACTATTATTTATGAGTCAACATTAAACATAAAATTAATGAAAGTTGAAATTGTTTTAAGATTTTCTTTATTACCCTGTTTGAAACTTTAAATCATCTTGTTTTGATTTAGGACACTGGAAATATTTATAATTATAATTTAAACTAATAATAATACAATAAAAATAAAAACAAAAAAGCCACACAGAGACGAGACAGCAACGATAAACAAAGCAATGAACACAAATTTTAGTCACAGAAAGTACATCCCGCGGCCTAATAAGTATTGTACAGTGAGACATGCATGAGTCAATTGTTAGTCAAAATAATAAATGCTAGCAAGCATGCAGGTGGTTATCGAATATAGATTAGATATAAAATTAAATATTTGTATTCTTAATTATTAATATTATAAACATTTTAGTTACTATTTAACATTTTTAGTTTTTTTCCATATTATGTTAGTCAAAATATCCTAAAACTACAACAGTATGATTATTTGTTCAACATATACTCTTTGATTTTATTTTTATACAGGGGGTACCTTATGGAGGCCAGGTGACAAGTCCTCAAGGGGTTTCAGTTGGTCAAAATCGCTATAAAGGCTGTTGTATTTCTGTTGGCCTCCTTCAACGATCTTGTCCTTATTTTGGTGCTTGCTCTGCTTCTCAAATTTGACAGCAAAGTGTTGTTTCTCATGCTCCAACATAACCTGCTCAGCTTGTTCTAGCTCGGCAGTAACTTTCTCCGCCTTGCCAGAAAACAAACCTTTCAGTTGCTACTCGCTAGTGGTAGCCAAGTGCCCCGCGGTGCGTGTTGTTTGTGGGTGATGCTCTCGTCGTGTTAAGGTTCAGTGGTTTAGAACACATGGTGATAAAATAGTTATTGCAGTCAGCTTGATGCTATATTCTATACTATTAGATACTCACTGAGAGAAGACCACAGAATTAGATACCAAAATTATTTCTGTACTATGTAGACACTTTTTGACTGTGTTAGCAAATAGTTTTAGATTTATCAATTTAAAATAATTTATTAAGACAAACTTGTTTTTGTTGTTGTTGTAATTATTCACTTTTTTAGTTGAAACTATTTAAATGAATATTTTAAATGAAATATTGATATTTATACTAAAACTTGAATCAGAATGGAATCAGCTGCCTGAGGATGTGTTCCCTAGAGGCTACAATTTGGGGGTTTTCAAAGCGCGAGTGAATAGGTATCTTCTAGGTAATCGTGCTACATCTTAGACCATATTATCACTTACCATCAGGTGAAATTTGGTCAAACGCTTACCTATCTACAGTAAAAAAAAAAAACTTGTTTATTTTTCAATATCTGACATTTTATAAATATAAATATTTGCGAATTAATAATGAATTGAATTTATGCTGTGAAATAATAACAATAAATACTTATTAAGTTGGAGCAGAAAGTATTATTATTTAAAATATTAGTACAGGATTAAAATTGATAAATTATAGATATTTACATAATATAAAGCCAAACATAAAATGAAAGAACATCCTCTTTTTAGGTCCAAGGCCCTGCCCGAAAAATGTTTGCTGTGTAGGACTTGGCCCCCTGAGCATTTATTACTATTATAGGTTTTTGTTATATCAAATCATGACATTTGAACATCAGGCCGACAAGTCCTAACAGAATGCAGCAACATTTTTTTTTTGGCTGGCACTTTCATATTTGGCCAAAAATATATGAAAGTAAGAGGATCTCCTTTGATAAATGGATTGGAATGAAGCTAATCTATAGGTTAGGTATAATGCAAAGCATTAGTGATGGAGATAATGTAGGTAATGACCCCGGCTAGACATATCACAAAAAAAAAAACAAAATACTCATGTAAGTTAATAAAAATCTCCATGCTAAATGCATGCAGTAATTCAATTTCCAAAAACATGCTAGAGATTGAGTATGCGCACTTCTTATTATAACACTAACTTCTTAATAAATCAAATATCCAAAATATGCAATTGTTATAAAAATCTAGAACATGGATTACAGTTTTCTTCATGTCGTCAGTCACCCTTCCAAGAAGACACATATTTACCTGAAATTCTTGTGTGCAATATACAATTTCCTACAAAGTAGACATTGTCTTCAGTATGATATTTTTAAATTCATTGACACAATTAAAAGGCAACTTACATTCATCTTGAGCTGATCCTTGAGCCAGGACAAGTAAAAATGCAAGTCACTCTTGTCCATCAGGTCGTGGTGCCAGCACGCGAGCTTGGCGATGATGCGGGCAGTCATGTGCTGTACAAACTCATCCTGACGGTTCAGCAGGTTCAGGAATGGCTGCCACACATTGCCAGAGAATCTGTTGTCACGGAATATCTTTACTCTAGCCTTATCTTCCTGTAAAAACATTTAAAAAAAAATTGTATTTGATAATGATAGATGAAACTATACTTTAGAGTTGGGTAGGAAGGTCTTAGGTACTGTAGAATGTAATCATAATTATTATTATTCAATTAGTAGTAGTGTAATATAGAAAGTAGATGTAGAAATATAGTTAATATAGATAGTAAAAGTACATGTTTTCAATTTTAGGTAAATAGGAAAAACATTTGGCATATTTACAGATATTTTTGCTGTCAATATTATTAAATTTAATAAAAATAATTATACAAAATTGACAAGCGCTTACTTTCTTAAAATTAAACTGAATCTATGCCAAAATCAGATACTCACCGATAGAATATCATCAATCAATACAAGGACATATTGGATGGTGTGGTCCTTGCTGATGTGGGTGAGTAGGTTCAGAAACACCTCGGCACAAGTCTCCGGGCTTTTGTCTGGCAGATCTTTCTGCCCACGCTGATCCAAGTTCACTATGAAGTCGTGATCACGTTGGGTGATCATTTGAGACCTAAATGAGTATTTTTTGTAATTAAATAACGACGTTTAAAGTAATTTTGTGACGTCATTTATACAGTGTGAGTCTTCATAAAGTGCACATATTGAAAACAGGGAAAATATACTTAATTTTATCGATGAAAAACATAATAAAAAAATTTAAAAAAATATCTTAATTTATTTATACAATTTTAAAGTTTTTTTTTTCTACAGTGACCTTCTTTTTATTAAAGCGATGTAACTTTTGAACTAAACGATTAATCACAATAAAATAAACTTACTACTGATTGGAAATAACAGGACTTTCTTTTGAAATGAAAATTATAGGAAAAAAGGGGTTCTTAATTAGTGAATAAGGTATTTATTGTTCGAAAAACTTTTTTTTCTTACAAATTTTTACGATAATTGCAAAATTTCTCAATAAAACACCCCCTTTATGTACATTTTTATTTCTTTAAGTTAATCTACATCATACAGGCTATTTATGGTGAAAATAGTACAATTGTTACTCAAACACAACATTTTCTATCAACTACGACAAAAAAACGCCTTCCGGACTCTCGGCAATTAATCTTTTAAGCAGACGTTTATTTGTGTTTGTAAATAATACACAAGAGTTCAATTAAAATCATTTATTTATCTAGCTTATAACTACTGCTTCTAAATACTATTCAGTAACAAAATCTAATGCATAAGGTTTTCAAAATGTCCCCCTCTTTGTTGTAAACACAAAGTTGCGCGCTGCACAATTTGTTGTGTCGCTCTCCTTATCATCTCGGGGTCATTACTAATGGCATTGGCACAGCTTATAACGCGTTCTCGCAAATCAGCCTCACTGTCGATTGGGGTACTGTAAACGCGTTGCTTCATGGTCCCCCATAAGAAGTAGTCTAAGGGAGTCATATCGGGTGAACGCGCAGGCCACGCTACCGGTCCTTGCCGGCCGATCCATCGATTTTCATAATTTTCGTTTAAAAACGAACGCACATCCCTTGCATGATGAGCAGGACATCCATCCATTTGTAGATACATGCGGTTTCGTGCGCGTAAAGCCAATGGCACATCCTCCAAAAGCTCCGGAAGTTCGTCTCGTAGCAGTCTTAAAAAACTTTCACCGGTCAATGTTGATGGTAATATCACTGGTCCAATTAACATATCATCAATGAGACCAGCCCAAACATTTAAAGAATACCTGACTTGAAATGTCGATGAGCGTTTTAGCCTTGGATTTTCACCTTTAGGGCACCATTTGTGCAAATTCCGGCAATTGACGATACCGTCTCTCGTAAACCTTGCCTCGTCCATCCACAGTATTCTTTTAGGGAAGTTGGGGTTATCTCTGATCTTTCTTAGTATCCAAGTAGACATCACGCACCTTGGACGAAAATCAACGTCTCCATGAAGATGTTGCACCCTTTGATAGTGATAAGGATGTAGCCCTTCCTTCTTCAAAATACGCCATGCAGATTTTTGGGAAATGCCGTGACGCAGTGCAAGTCGTCTAGTGCTAATGCTTGGGTCAGCAAATAAATCAGCCAACACTGCTTGTTCGACAGAAACATCAATTATTATTTGCGGCGGCTCGCGGCGATCTCTACTCAATCCAAGTCCAGTAATAGACAATCTTCTGTGGATCTCTTGGAAGTTGCGGGCAGATGGCACCGGATGCCGGTTAGGAAACGCAGCAATGTAAGCGTCACGCGCAGCTCGAGCACTTCCTCGTCCCAGGCCATAGTAAAAGTGAATGTCAGCAATGTGTGCTGGGGAGAATTCACTTAGACGCGGCATTGCGTAGGAAAAAACGAACGTTAGCGATATGTGAACGGAAAAAGAAATACTACTAGCAGCGGCGAATAATTCGGAGCGACTGTCTGTCTGGGTCCTCAACAAACAGGTCCTTTGTTTGCTCCTTTGCCCCGCGCAACCCCATCCGCCGGATCACTACAATGAACTCAAAAAAGGGTCTTCACCTGCCAAAAAATGGCACGTGGGCCCGGCACACGACGTTATCTTAAAAATTGATAAAAAAGTTATGATTGATTTAGAAGAATCGCTATTTTACCTTTCTAAAGCTATTTGACGTAGATAATTAGAAAGCAATAAAAAAAGTAGGTTAAGGGTTCGTTTGTGAGAATTTGAAAATTATTGTGTAACTTTGATGAAAAAAAAAAGATTTTTCTTTAAAAAAATCTCGAAACTGTCAATCGGAGCGTATTTTGTCCTCAAGTTTGATTTGTGAGGAATGCCCTGTTATTGCCAATTAGAAATAAGTTTATTTTATTCTGATTGATTTCTTTAGTTCAAAAGTAATACCGTCTTAACAATAAAAGGCGGTCACGTAACAAAGATAATCTTTAAAAAATTAGTACAGGATTAAAATTGATAAATTATAGATATTTACATAATATAAAGCCAAACATAAAATGAAAGAACATCCTCTTTTTAGGTCCAAGGCCCTGCCCGAAAAATGTTTGCTGTGTAGGACTTGGCCCCCTGAGCATTTATTACTATTATAGGTTTTTGTTATATCAAATCATGACATTTGAACATCAGGCCGACAAGTCCTAACAGAATGCAGCAACATTTTTTTTTTTGGCTGGCACTTTCATATTTGGCCAAAAATATATGAAAGTAAGAGGATCTCCTTTGATAAATGGATTGGAATGAAGCTAATCTATAGGTTAGGTATAATGCAAAGCATTAGTGATGGAGATAATGTAGGTAATGACCCCGGCTAGACATATCACAAAAAAAAAAACAAAATACTCATGTAAGTTAATAAAAATCTCCATGCTAAATGCATGCAGTAATTCAATTTCCAAAAACATGCTAGAGATTGAGTATGCGCACTTCTTATTATAACACTAACTTCTTAATAAATCAAATATCCAAAATATGCAATTGTTATAAAAATCTAGAACATGGATTACAGTTTTCTTCATGTCGTCAGTCACCCTTCCAAGAAGACACATATTTACCTGAAATTCTTGTGTGCAATATACAATTTCCTACAAAGTAGACATTGTCTTCAGTATGATATTTTTAAATTCATTGACACAATTAAAAGGCAACTTACATTCATCTTGAGCTGATCCTTGAGCCAGGACAAGTAAAAATGCAAGTCACTCTTGTCCATCAGGTCGTGGTGCCAGCACGCGAGCTTGGCGATGATGCGGGCAGTCATGTGCTGTACAAACTCATCCTGACGGTTCAGCAGGTTCAGGAATGGCTGCCACACATTGCCAGAGAATCTGTTGTCACGGAATATCTTTACTCTAGCCTTATCTTCCTGTAAAAACATTTAAAAAAAAATTGTATTTGATAATGATAGATGAAACTATACTTTAGAGTTGGGTAGGAAGGTCTTAGGTACTGTAGAATGTAATCATAATTATTATTATTCAATTAGTAGTAGTGTAATATAGAAAGTAGATGTAGAAATATAGTTAATATAGATAGTAAAAGTACATGTTTTCAATTTTAGGTAAATAGGAAAAACATTTGGCATATTTACAGATATTTTTGCTGTCAATATTATTAAATTTAATAAAAATAATTATACAAAATTGACAAGCGCTTACTTTCTTAAAATTAAACTGAATCTATGCCAAAATCAGATACTCACCGATAGAATATCATCAATCAATACAAGGACATATTGGATGGTGTGGTCCTTGCTGATGTGGGTGAGCAGGTTCAGAAACACCTCGGCACAAGTCTCCGGGCTTTTGTCTGGCAGATCTTTCTGCCCACGTTGATCCAAGTTCACTATGAAGTCGTGATCACGTTGGGTGATCATTTGAGACCTAAATGAGTATTTTTTGTAATTAAATAACGACGTTTAAAGTAATTTTGTGACGTCATTTATATGATCAATACTTACTGCAGGTAAGATTGCCAATTAATTTGAGATTGGCGAATTTCGCTAGCTCGGATCTGCAAAACGCTCGTGGCGGCAATCATATCTAGAAAGTACAATAAATTGTAGGAATGGTTAATACGCAAACCAGAAAACAGCCACAAACAAATCTAAGGAGTGTAAGTAACTTACCGATTTTCTCATCCCCCAGCGCGACAAGCTTGCTAACACTTTCATCGTTAATGTTAGCCATTTTGGCTAATTAATCTAATCCCGCTTTGGATTTGGGATAGAATTCAGGGAATTCTTAGATTCAGAAAATCGAAAAGCGTAGACAACCTCAGCTGAGAGGTCTTGTGACTGAGGAAAGCGAAGTTAGGTACTTTTAGGTTGATAATTATTTTCTTACCTTCTCTGATAAAGACAGGACGTCCTACAAAAAAAAAGAGACAACAATATTAGTTTTTAGGTTGTCGACCCTGATTATATTCATTTGTGGTACTGCAACTTGAAGAAAAAAATGACATATAAGGTTTACGTTCGGAAATTATCGTAAGGATATTTCAAAGAGTTTTATAATATATTTAGAATTATCAAAAATAATCTCTAACACTTTTAAGTTAAGTTCAAAATATTGTACTATTTCATCATTAAGTTATAACAAAATAAAAATAACACAACTTTTTAAGTTAACTCTGTTCCAATATTTGACAGCTTAGACAATAGGTTGACAGCTTGACAGTGGTTGACTGACATGCAAGCAGTAAAGAAAAAAAAAACTGTGCGAAAGAAACGTCAGAAAGTCGTTTTCGTTTACCTATAAATAAATAAAAATAAAATAGGTATGTAATAAGAAAGAATGATCCTAAGGTGAATAAAAACAATTATACTGTAATAACATTTTAGCGGTCTAAGAAAATTACTTACGAGCCTTCTTTTTTTCAGTGGTTGTTATTGTTTTATTATCCATGTTTGGCACCACAATATAAACTGCTAGAATTTACTGGTTAAAATTTCATATGCTTAAGATGCCTAATAAATTTATTTTATATTTCTTACAGTTTTTTTTGTTACAGATTCATAATTTGTGCTTTTATTCGGACCTGAGAAGTGACAACTTTCAACTGTAAATAAATTTGGTAACTGGCCAGTTATTTTGTCATCATGACTACTTTGCTATCTAATGATTGTCAAAGTAATGACCCAAATAACTTATTTCCGATGGCAATTGAATCATTACGGTTTCCCTTGGACAGTGCGATGCGGATCATATTTACTGGCTATTACAATGGTTTCAATGTGGAAGTGAGGTCTCCCGAAGAAATGGCAATGTTGCACCATATGGGATGTTTTGGAAAAGGGTCACTGTCCCGCTCCAAGCCGAAAGTGAGTCAAAACGATAACAGTTCTTTTTTGATGCGGAAGAGACAGTTTCTCAAAAGAAACTATTGGCTGAAGAAGTTTAGTACAAGTAAGGAATCTCCAGACTCTGACACATTCTTCAAAGATATAGATGAACTGACTGCAAAGATTATTAAGGATAGTGAAAAACAAAAGAAGAAAGATGTTATAGATCTTGTCTCCAGTGATGATGGAAGTGATTCAGCTGAGGAATGTTTTAGTGCTAATAATATAAGTTTGTTAGACACTTGTGATAAGCAGGATCTTGTGGTAATAGCTCCAGATAGTGATTCAGAAGGAGACAATTATTTTGCCAATTTCAAACCAAAGTGCTGCATCAATAAAATAAAAGTGCAGGAGAAGTTAATGCTGACACCTCAAGAGGCCTTTTTTCTGTGCTATGGGCTGGGCTGTTTGCAGATTTTAAATTATGATGACAGGGTGTTAAGCACAGATCAGTGTTGGGAGATGTTTTTGAAATCGGACAGGAACTTCATCCCTAAATATGTAGTATATCATTATTTTAGATCAAAGGGTTACATTGTCAAGTCTGGAATCAAGTTTGGTGGTGATTATTGTACGTTGACTCTTTATCACTAAGTGTAAAAAATAATAATTCATATCTCTTATCAACGAACATTTGTGCTTAACAAAATATTTGATAAAGTTGTATTGTCGTATTGTTCTAGTGTTATATAAAGAAACTCCTGGTACAGTACATGCAGATTACATAGTAGTAATCAAATGTGATAATGAAACTTCAGACTGGCTAACAATACTAGGACATATGAGGATGGCAAACACAACAGCCAAGGTAAACACAACAATTTGTATACATATTTGTCAATTTCTAAAAGTAGAAACCACATTTTGGGTCCAGTAATTCAACATCAGGATTAAATATTTTTATAATAAAAAATTATTTGAATCAAATATTTTGCAAACTGAACATTTCATTGCAAATCCAGGTATTTTTGGGAAAACAAACATTATCAATATTCTCTTCTATGGTTTTAGGAAGTTTTGATTGCAGAAGTTTCAAAGGTTGATGCAGGGTTACCGGATATACCAGAAAATCTAAGTGCTTACAGTGTTCGGGAAATAGTTCTGTCAAGAAAAATACCAGTTTCAATAAACGAAGATGATTGAACAAAGATTATTTATTATTAACACTATAACAACTACGTTATTTATTATATTTCATGTTCTCTTTATTGGCTTCCTTATGCCAGTTCTTCGATATTCACTTCTTTCATTTAAATATTCTTCAGTACATACTTGTCTAAATTCATTATTAGTATACCAATTGCTGAGGCACTCCTTAAGCGCAGAGTTTTCCTTCCTGCATTTAACCACCATCAATAGAGATGAGTCTTTGCAACACTTTTCAAACTCAAACACCTCTTTGGTACACTTCTCTACTTTAGCTTTTGCTCTCATTAATTTAGGAATCATTACTTCTATCTCTACTTTTCTTAGACTTCTATCATCAGGATCCCCTGTAAAGATAAAAACGGCACGTATAAACTAATGAAAGATACTATAACTCCGTGAAGAATATTTAACACGAATATTACCTAATCCATGAGGACCATCGGCAAACGTCTGCGGTAAAACAGATTTGTCAGTCATATTGTTATTTATTTCCTATGCTATTGGATAATTTGATGGTAATTCTCCGAATATATCAGCAATAGCTTCAACCGTAATAAAAAAATCGTAATACCCAAATACCTAACATATTGCCGATTTGACATTTCAATTTTTTTTTTATTTATTTTCACATGCAAAGACTTTTACAAACAATCACGTTAATGGCATTGTATAAGCCGCTGGGGTTTGTCCACAATGCTGGGTTTTACGTCAGCCTATTGCTCGCATTAAATAAAAAAATAATAGTCTACGAGTACATTGTACCTGTTACAAACAAAAATCACAAAGAAACTAGGTACATACTAATAATTCATTTGACATTTACGCATTTACTACCTTTTTCTGGAGAAACGAAACGCCAATTGTATATATTTTATCGGAGCCCAATTCTCGGGACGTGATATTTTGTCATCATACGATATATATCACCAAAACATAGTTTTTTTTGTATGGTTTTCAGGTGACATCCTTCCCCAGAATGGACAACATTTCAAGATGGACAACATTTCATATTTTTAACATGTCCATATTGTTTTTTTATATGAAAATAGACATAAAATGAACGGACCCATATTTTTTCTTTTTACAAAATTTGTCCATTTTCATGCATAAAATAATTATTGAAATTCTTTTTATTCTAAATAGACGTAAGCGCCAAATGACGTCATCGGACGGCTGAATACAGCGATATTCCTTTGCTTATCATTGTTTTAATAAAAAAAAGGTACTACTGTCTGAAATAATACAAAAGCCGTACTGGATTTAGGCTTTAATTCACTAAATTATCGCTACGTATAAGAACCGAAAACAATTTGGCATTAATTTCCGAAATGTCGATAGTGTCAAAATCATAGTGGCCAGTTCGTAGAAAGGAGTATCATATCATTCTCCACCGCTAAAGGGTGAAGTCCTGTAAATGATAAGGTAGTCTTCTAGATCGGCAGGATCTCCTTAAAGACCCGTCTTGCTGAGGTCCAGCTGGCGGAGGAGCGAGAGTCCGCGTAACTGATGGGCTCTCATCGCTGGCAGCTCGCATTGAAGCTCTGGGCTGATTTTCCGCTGGTGCCTCACATGACTCTGGGTCTGTCGGCGACTCCAGAGGCTCAGAGTTTTGCGGCGTCAAAATTTCTGGGGCCTCGTTAGGGTTTCGCAGCGTAGGGATCTCTGTGATGTAATCGTGCTCTACAGATCCTGAATCTTCACGCACTGTCCCCTCTCTTACTTTGCCGATTGGGGCTAAATGTCGGTTAGACACAGACGTCTCTCGTCCGTCGCTCAATCTTACGATTGAATAGTCGGGGTTCACTTCGATTATATCGGCTTCTTCGACTGTAGGCTGGTACTTATTTGCTCGAACACAGCGTTTGACTAATACTTGTCCAGCGTTTGATAGCCATGTTGGGATGCTACTGCCATTTGGAGATTTGCGAGCGTGCTTGAACATCCGTTCATGTGGCGTGCAGTTCGTTGCAGTGCATAGCAGCGATCTGATAGAGTGCAAGGCGTTGTCAAGAACTTTCTCCCAGTGCTCGATTGGTAGATTGTGCGAGCGCAGGCCGAGTCGGATCGCTCTCCAGAGGGTGGCATTCAGTTTCTCTACCTGTCCGTTTCCCTGAGGGTTGTACGCCGTCGTCCTGCTGGTGGCGATTCCGCGTGAGTGCAGGTATTCTTTTACTTCTGCGGATAAAAAGGCCGTCCCCCGATCTGAATGGATGAAGTTTGGCATGCCAAATAACATAAAAAGATTGTTCAGATTCCTTACGACAGTTCTTGCACTCATGTCGGAGCAAGCAAAAGCAAACGGAAATCTGGAGTACTCATCGATGATCGTTAGTATGTAACGATTGTTCGTATTGGTGGGGAGCGGGCCCTTGAAATCAATGCTTAGGCGTTCAAAAGCCGACGTGGCCTTGATAAGTTCTGGCTGCGGGTCTGGGTGTCTGAAGAATCTAGGTTTAATTTCGGCGCAAATCCTGCAGTTATTTGTCATCGTCCTTATTTCTTCCACCGTATAGGCGAGGTTTTTTGTTTTAAGCCAGTGATGCATTCTAGTTATACCCGGGTGGCACAGATTTTCATGGAGTTTATTTAAACGTTCTAGTCGTAATGAGGTGTCAATGCTGGCACAAACTCTTGATAATGTGTCTGCTACGAAATTGTCTCTTCCTGGCCTATATACTATATCGTATGTATAAGGCGCTAGTTCCAGTCGCCATCGCTGTATTTTTTCGTTTTTGATTTTGCTTGCGTGTTTCGTATCGAACATGAACGCTACAGACCTTTGGTCTGTTATCAACTTGAATGGTTTTCCGATAAGAAAATGGCGCCACTTCTTTAAAGATTCTACAATCGCATATGCCTCCTTTTCGACAGCTGTATGATTGCGCTCGCTTTTGTTGAGTGTTCTGGAATAGAACGCTACAGGTCTGGAGTCTTGCGAGAGCGTGGCAGCGATTGTATGCTCGGAGGCGTCAGTCTCAACAGTAAAAGGCATCTTGTCATCGATCGCGTGAATAGCAGATTTTGCGATTATTGATTTTAGTTTGTTAAAAGCATTCAAAGCTTCTGCACCGAGCGGAAATTGAGCAGCGTGTGCCAAGGCGTATATATTCTCCGAAAAATTCGGAATCCACTTGGAATAATGTGCAAACATCCCTAATGTCCTTCTTAACGATGCTGTGTCGTTCGGGGGAGGTAAGTTGATAAGAGGGTTTAATCTGTCACCGTCCGGCTTAATGATATGATTTTCTATAGTGTATCCAAGAATGTTGAGCGATTTCTGGTTGAATTTGCTCTTTTCTTTATTCATTGTCAAGCCGTACTTGTTAGCTGCTTGCAGAAATCGGTTTAGATTACGATCGTGTTCCTGTTGCGTATTTCCGCAGATGGTTATATCGTCCAAATACGCAAAGGTTCCATCTAAAGCTTCCTTTCTGATTACCCAGTTTATAGTCCTTTGAAAACTCGAGACCCCATTGGTTACTCCAAATGGAATCCGATTTCGGCGCAAATCCTGCACTGTCAAAGGTAAATAATACTAGTGTCAACATTGTCAACGTCATTCATTCATTCAACGTTGACAAGTTGTCTTTTTTTTTTTACAGTTGCATGTCATGGGTTTGGCATTTCGAAAATTTAAAACTATAATGTGCTAGGCAAAGAAATATTTTACATTCTGCCGTCCGATGACGTCATCTTACGTTTTTTAGTTTTTAATTTTTTTCTCAGTAAATAAGCAATATAAAAAATTAATAAATATATATTCGCGCAGCGGAAAAGTAAATAAAGAAATGGTATTTTTTGTTTCAGAGCTTAGCAATTTTGAAATGTTGTCCATTGCTAAGCTCTGAAACAAAAAATACCATTTCTCAACTAAAAAACGTAAGATGACGTCATCGGACGGCAGAATGTAAAATATTTCTTTGCTTAGCACATTATAGTTTTAAATTTACGAAATGCCAAACTCATGAAATGCAACTGTCAAAAAAAAGACAACTTGTCAAAGTTGAATGTATGAATGACGTTGACAATGTTGACACTAGTATTATTTACCTTTGACAGTAGTACCTTTTTTTTATTAAAACAATGATAAGCAAAGGAATATCGCTGTATTCTGCCGTCCGATGACGTCATTTGGCGCTTACGTCTATTTAGAATATAAAGAATTTAAAAAAATATTTTATGCATGAAAATGGACAAATTTTGAAAAAAGAAAAAATATGGGTCCGTTCATTTTATGTCCATATTGTTTTTTTATATGAAAATAGTTCATATAAAAAAACAATATGGACATGTTAAAAATATGAAATGTTGTCCATTGGGGTTTGGTGATATTTTGAAAACTTACATGGCGGATGTCACCCTAAAACTATACAAAAAACTATGTTTTAATGATATAATATGTAGTATGATAATAAATGTCACGAGCACGAGAATTGGGCTCCTGTTTTGTTTGTCCGCTTGTTTTTGTGAAGATATTCTTTATTGTATTATAGATTGTAGCTAATATTGAATTCCTATTGAAGTAGGTTTTTTCAGAAAATGCTTACCTGTATGAATAATAGTTCCTTTCAATTCACGAAAGGTAGGTGCATGTGCATTTCGTAATTTGTTTTTGACGGAATGCATCTAAATTTCAATGGAAACTAGTCTGTGTAAATAATATCTATAACAGAACGCGTCCATCAATGAGCTTGCATTTTCGACGTCAGCTGTCATTTTCCAATCATTACATTCACACTTTTTAGATTTTGCCGAAGTTTGTCTGTAAAAATACTATTATATGATATTATATTTTCTTATTAATTGTAAGTAAATCGTCTTAACCCAAATATCTAGTTGCTGCTTTGTAATATATGACATTGGTAAGAAAAGTGTGCTCCGGTGGCCGTGTGTGATGCATAGAATTGTTGCTTTGTTTTAGAGTTTAGAAGTTAGAAAGTGAATATGGATCGTCTTTTGCGTCTTGGAGGCGGAGTGCCGGGCCTTTCACAAGCGCCTCCTCCTACTGATGCGCCCGTGGTGGACACCGCAGAGCAGGTTTACATCTCGTCTTTGGCTCTCTTGAAGATGTTGAAGCACGGCCGCGCTGGCGTCCCCATGGAAGTTATGGGTCTCATGTTAGGTAAGAGTCAAGAACATCAAGACAGTTTTGTACGGTTTTGTCAATTTTTTTGTATGCTTTGTATATTGTTTAAACTGTCCTTCATTTTAACATGAGACTGCAGTTTTGTAATTTTCGTATTGTATTTGATTTTATTGTCCAGGAAAGTCATGATTACCCAATTTCCTTGCTTGTTTTCTATTTTATGTCATGACTGTGTAGGAATTTTTTATAAAACTAAAATTAATACAGGTTTTAGGTAATAATTTTATATTTATTAACATACATTCATGTATCATATTTGTTTTTCATTTCAGGCGAGTTTGTGGATGACTACACAGTGCGGGTGATAGATGTGTTTGCTATGCCTCAGACTGGAACTGGTGTGTCCGTAGAGGCAGTAGACCCTGTCTTCCAGGCCAAAATGTTGGACATGCTCAAGCAAACTGGACGGCCAGAGATGGTGGTTGGATGGTATGTATGAATCTGTTGTAATGAAGAAAAGAGAATTTGCATAAGTTTGTTAAGTAAAAATTTATTATAAACAAAGTAACTGTAGTCCTTTTAGGAGGGATTTAATAATGCGAACCCTGCATTAAATCATATTGAATAAAATATATTTTATTGGTAAAAGCTTTGGAAAAAGCAAGCATATTTGTCACTAACTTATAGTTAAATTTTTTCAAAAAATACTTGAAAACAAATATCTGCAGACAAACCTTTTAAGGGAATGGGTTAGGGCTGTAAGCTTGTTTCACACATCCATTAAATTTATCACAGTATGAATATGATGATGAGTTCTTTAATAAAATTACAAATTTTTAAGATGTAACTTCAGTTTTAGCTTATGTTTGAGTTTTAAATTCCAGGTACCACTCACATCCTGGATTTGGATGCTGGCTCTCTGGTGTGGACATAAACACTCAACAATCATTTGAGGCTCTGTCAGAAAGAGCAGTGGCTGTGGTAGTTGACCCCATCCAGTCAGTGAAAGGTAAAGTGGTCATTGACGCATTTAGACTGATCAATCCCAATATGATGGTCCTGGGGCAGGAACCCAGGCAGACAACTTCAAACTTAGGCCACTTACAGAAGCCCTCTGTACAAGCTCTCATTCATGGACTGAACCGCCATTACTATTCAATCAGTATAAATTACAGAAAGAATGAATTGGAACAGAAAATGCTTTTGAATCTCCACAAAAAGTCTTGGATGGACGGTCTAACATTATCAGACTACAAAGAACATTGTTCAATTAACGAGACGACAGTGACAGATATGTTGGAGCTTGCTAAAAATTACAACAAAGCATTAGAAGATGAAGAGAAGATGACACCTGAGCAGTTGGCCATCAAGAATGTTGGCAAACAGGATCCTAAGAGGCATTTAGAAGAAAAAGTTGATGTCCTCATGTCAAACAACATAGTGCAAAGTCTTGGTGCAATGCTTGACACCATGGTATTCAAATGATCGACATATGGGTAGTTTTGTATTGTTAAGTATTAAGGCAAGCAACCCAATTAAGAATCCAGTCACAGACTTTTAAGTTGTTGGTCACTAAATGTATGATACTTATGTACTAATTTACTTAATTGTACCTATCTATTACAAAATAAAACATTCTGAATTTTTTAAACCCATGTATTTATTAGTAAAACAGCCTCTGTGGGGCTATTTCATTACAGATGCTGTCCAGCCTTTTCTCTACATTTGGATAATATTTCTGGTTTGCAAAGTCAATGTCAAACATTGGACTCAAATGTACTTGAGTGCTAAAAATACTAGCAATCATTCCCTTCACTTTTTGAAAAGCTTCATTTATGTTGTCTGTAGCTACCTGTATAAACAAATCCAATATTATTTATAGAAATATATTTTCATAACACAATACATTAAACTGCCAAAATAATTAAAATATTCCGATCTGACCCCAATTTGATCCCCATGGGGTGATAGATAGGACGAGAAAGTTCGATCTGTCCCCATGCTGCTGATGAGGGGATAAAACTTTATTTACCTCCTTAGTGTCCTATCTCTCCTCTTAATACTGACAAGGGGACAGATAAAACTTAACTATGAAACAAAAATATATAGGTACCTACCTATATTAATCTTAAAAGTAATGCAACCTTTTATTAAATACTAGTGGTTGCCCGCAGCTTTGCTCGTGTGGAATTGCCACAAATTTATTTATCATTATCATTATCTATTAAAATTGAAATAAAACACCGCTGGATATTATTCATTTAGAAATAAAGTGGAAGCAGGTATGTACTTTCGCGATTATATAAATAATTTAATTTATAGGCTATTATACGCCGTGTGGTCCCCGGCAGAGTAGAATAGGCCACCCTCACTCTTACCGAGGTGTCGTAAAAGGCGACTAAGGTAAAGCTGATGGCATGATCATCAGCACCCAGAGAAGGAAAACTCTGCATTTATATCAAAACCCTCGCCAACCCGTCTGCCAAGCGTGGTGAGTATGGCAATTACCCCTCATGTGATTGAGGGAGGCCCGTGCCCCAGCAGTGGGGACTTAAATGGGCTGATGATGATAGGCTATTATATCGCGTACATACATTCTTAATATCGCGAAAGCACCTACTTCCACTTGATTTCTGCGTCCCTGATAATTTTTAAGATCCTAATGACAAAAATTATACCTATATGTATTTTTGATTCTATAGTAGACAAATAGGAATTAAAATGTCTTATCTGTCCTCCTTTTCCGACAGGAGGACAGATGAAACATTCTGGAGATGCATAAAGTTTAAACTGCCCCCTCATCGCTTACAGGGGGACAGACTTTTTTTTGACAGATCGGAATATTTCAAAATAATACAACATATGGCGGGCGGCCGACCCCAGGCGGCACTTTGGAGGGGGCGGCAAAATTGTCTCCCACCCCAGGCGGCCGACACTCTCACTACGCCACTGCTGCAGCACGGGGAGAAGCGGGTAGGCCCGCATTCGGGCTTACGGCCAACATATCGACCAATGTAAATGCTCTCAAATGGGCCGTAGGTATATAAAACAATCAATCAAACATTTATTGCTTCAGTTAAGAAAGTATTACATTCAATCGCTTGTTTTGGACCTTATCTCAAATTCAAAGTGTATGGTGTCAAAAATATATTGACAGATCGAGCGCTATAAAGGGTTAACCATACAATATTTAAATAGAACTTACAGTGTCCCAGAATATACCAGGGCATTTGCGGTGGACGTCTTCATACTCGTCTCTAATATTGGTCGTGAATGTTTCACATGGTACCTACAGAAAAATTTCATTAGTAAATATAAATTGATCTATTCGCTTAAAATGTGTCAGTATCAGTGAGCCGGCGGCATTTCCGCCGGCTCACTGATAGGAGCCAACGTCGGCGCCGCCTTATGCACACCCGGCCGCTGGGAGTCGGCCGGGTAGTGTAGGGCTATCCCCTGGATTAGGCCTCTGCTAATCAGAGGCCGTCCAAGGGCATACCCACTAAAACCACCGGGGCTTTTTCCATTCCACGCCCGCTAAGTCGGGACGGAACGCGGGATTACCTCCAGGCTACCACCGCTAACCGTCCTGGGCGAAGAGGCTCGCCGGCACGGCCTCCTTCCAAAACACTGGTCCTGCGGACCCAGGGCTTCTCCCACGGTCCACCAACTCCGCCCCCCGAATGGCATCCACACTGCTGGCTGCAGAGCAGAATACCACCGGGAGGAGGACTGCAGGTACCCCTCCCCACCCTTACACTGCTGGCTGCAGCAGTGTAAGGGTGGAGTGTTTCCCCAACCCACTTTTGTTCTGTTGTTGTTGTGGTTGGGGAAACAAAACCTGCAGGCTTCAAAAAACGAAGCCGCCGCAAGTCCCAACTCCGCTGGATGCGGAGCCAGGAAAATTGGCAACGCCGGACTGCCGCCGAGCCACTCTGGCTGAGAAACTCGACGCAGAACCTCCGAAACACGGCCCTTCGGCCACCGAGCCCGCGGGCTCTCCCTACCGGAAGGGGTGGCACAAGGCAAGGCGTGGCCAGAGTGGGAGGGCTGGACTGGGCACTGAAGCCCTCAGTCGTCCGACATCCCCCCAACTGCCACTGGTCCTGTACCACCTTAAGTGCGCGGACAAATTGGGCACAACCACTTTCGTGGACAGTGCCGAGGGCCCCCACCGGTCAGAGACGGCATGTCCAGGAGGATAACAAGGGACAGGGTTCACCCCCAGCGCACTAGGCGTGAACCCTGCCGTCCGACCCCGGCCGATGGGACGTGGGAGTCCCCGGGATTTACGTCCGAAGACAACTCACTTCTCGACCCCCGCCGGCCGGTTAAGGCAAGCGGGAGGAGCAGAGCTCATAACGGCTCAGCCCATCCGGATAACCGCCGGTAAGAGCCCCAGGTCCGCGCACAACCAACCAAAACTCCGAGGATGGCAGAACACCCCCCACCAAACGCCTCGCTCCAGAAGGAGCGGTCCACTCTAAGACCTAGCAATAGGTCCGTAGGGGGGGTTACGAACCCTAACCCCCCCTCCATGTGTGCAGCCGTCGGCCGTCGGGTAGCAATTAGTAGGGGAGCCCAAGAGGGGATTTCGGGATTTACTAAAGCGCGGCAGATTAATATACAGTAGGATACCTGGTACCCGGCTACTTACTTCCACCAGATATGAGCCTCATTTATAAGGACGCCCGTAAAGGATAAAGGATCAGATTAGTAAAAAAAAATTGTTCATTTGAAATTTTCGGGCGCGTCAGATTAAGGTAGGGGGAGTTAGTTATACAGTGTGAGTCTTCATAAAGTGCACATATTGAAAACACGAATACTATACTTAATTTTATCGACGGAAAAAATATTTAAAATATTTTTAAAAAATTGATAATTTTTTTATACAGTTTTAAAGATTATCTTTTGTTACAGTGACCTCCTTTTTATTTAAACGGTATTACTTTTGAACTAAAGAATCAATCAGAATAAAATAAACTTATTTCTAATTGGCAATAACAGGGCATTCTCACAAAATCAAACTTGAGGACAAAATACGCTCGATTGACAGTTTAGAGATTTTTTTTTAAAGAAAATCTTTTTTTTTTTCATCAATTTACACAATAATTTCAAAATATCTCAACAAAACGACCCCTTAACCTACTTTTTTTATTGATTCTAATTATTCTACATCATAATAGCTTTAGAAAGGTAAAAATACTATGCTTCTAACTCAATCATAACATTTTTTATCAATTTTTAAAGATAACGTCGTGTGCAGGGCCACGTGCCATTTTTTGGCAGGTAGAGACCCTTTTTGAGTCATTGTTAGTGAGCGCGGAGTGGGGTGCGCGGGGCAAAGAGAGCCAAACAAAGGACCTGTTTGTTGAGGACCCAGACAGACAGTCGCTCCGAATTATTCGCCGCTGCTAGTAGTATTTCTTTTTCCGTTCACATATCGCTAACGTTCGTTTTTTCCTACGCAATGCCGCGTCTAAGTGAATTCTCCCCAGCACACATTGCTGACATTCACTTTTACTATGGCCTGGGACGAGGAAGTGCTCGAGCTGCGCGTGACGCTTACATTGCTGCGTTTCCTAACCGGCATCCGGTGCCATCTGCCCGCAACTTCCAAGAGATCCACAGAAGATTGTCTATTACTGGACTTGGATTGAGTAGAGATCGCCGCGAGCCGCCGCAAATAATAATTGATGTTTCTGTCGAACAAGCAGTGTTGGCTGATTTATTTGCTGACCCAAGCATTAGCACTAGACGACTTGCACTGCGTCACGGCATTTCCCAAAAATCTGCATGGCGTATTTTGAAGAAGGAAGGGCTACATCCTTATCACTATCAAAGGGTGCAACATCTTCATGGAGACGTTGATTTTCGTCCAAGGTGCGTGATGTCTACTTGGATACTAAGAAAGATCAGAGATAACCCCAACTTCCCTAAAAGAATACTGTGGATGGACGAGGCAAGGTTTACGAGAGACGGTATCGTCAATTGCCGGAATTTGCACAAATGGTGCCCTAAAGGTGAAAATCCAAGGCTAAAACGCTCATCGACATTTCAAGTCAGGTATTCTTTAAATGTTTGGGCTGGTCTCATTGATGATATGTTAATTGGACCAGTGATATTACCATCAACATTGACCGGTGAAAGTTTTTTAAGACTGCTACGAGACGAACTTCCGGAGCTTTTGGAGGATGTGCCATTGGCTTTACGCGCACGAAACCGCATGTATCTACAAATGGATGGATGTCCTGCTCATCATGCAAGGGATGTGCGTTCGTTTTTAAACGAAAATTATGAAAATCGATGGATCGGCCGGCAAGGACCGGTAGCGTGGCCTGCGCGTTCACCCGATATGACTCCCTTAGACTACTTCTTATGGGGGACCATGAAGCAACGCGTTTACAGTACCCCAATCGACAGTGAGGCTGATTTGCGAGAACGCGTTATAAGCTGTGCCAATGCCATTAGTAATGACCCCGAGATGATAAGGAGAGCGACACAACAAATTGTGCAGCGCGCAACTTTGTGTTTACAACAAAGAGGGGGACATTTTGAAAACCTTATGCATTAGATTTTGTTACTGAATAGTATTTAGAAGCAGTAGTTATAAGCTAGATAAATAAATGATTTTAATTGAACTCTTGTGTATTATTTACAAACACAAATAAACGTCTGCTTAAAAGATTAATTGCCGAGAGTCCGGAAGGCGTTTTTTTGTCGTAGTTGATAGAAAATGTTGTGTTTGAGTAACAATTGTACTATTTTCACCATAAATAGCCTGTATGATGTAGATTAACTTAAAGAAATAAAAAATGTACATAAAGGGGGTGTTTTATTGAGAAATTTTGCAATTATCGTAAAAATTTGTAAGAAAAAAAAGTTTTTCGAACAATAAATACCTTATTCACTAATTAAGAACCCCTTTTTTCCTATAATTTTCATTTCAAAAGAAAGTCCTGTTATTTCCAATCAGTAGTAAGTTTATTTTATTGTGATTAATCGTTTAGTTCAAAAGTTACATCGCTTTAATAAAAAGAAGGTCACTGTAGAAAAAAAAAACTTTAAAATTGTATAAATAAATTAAGATATTTTTTTAAATTTTTTTATTATGTTTTTCATCGATAAAATTAAGTATATTTTCCCTGTTTTCAATATGTGCACTTTATGAAGACTCACACTGTATGCTAAAACATCTATATTCCTCTAATCTGACAATTTAAGGGTGACGTAAAGAAGGGGGAGGGCTACAAAGTTGAAAAAAAAAAACGTCATCTCGACATTCTCGAGCGTGGTTAATTTTTTTTTTATTTTGAAGGGAATAGATCAAGATTTATGAGAAATATATAATCTGACGATTTCCACAAGCCGAAGTAATAAAAATTTATTAATAAAGTTTTATTCGTGCAACTACCCGATGCCTGTATTCCCCTCTCCGCGTTTCTATTCCTCTCTCACTTTTCCTCTATCTATTGCTCTCTCATTCCGTCCCTACTCCACTCTGGTTTCTGTTGCCATGACAGCTGATCACAGAGACGCGTTCACGACTTGTAGTTTACAACGTATTACCAACGTTTTTGTTTATTTCATGATTTTAATACATGTTATGTGAATTAAAGTTCATAAATATTAACTATGAGTGATATTAATGTGCAGTGTGTATTTTGTGGTGAAACAACTTTACAAAAAACAATTAAATTTACATTAGAAACATTACAAAAATGTATAAATATTTTAGAATATCGTCGGAGCAAACCGGTTGTTCGAAAATCTCGAGCGACATATAATAATCTCGAACTTTCGATAGAAACTTCATTAAATAAAGTATATCACGCACAGTGCTATAAATTATTTACAGCGTTGAAAATACCGCGAGATGCTCAGCATTTACAACAAGTGCAAAATGCTTACAAAAACTTAATTTTTATAATTATTTTGTCGTAAATACAAGTATTCTTCTAAAAAAAATTCACACTTTTTAATTTGCATGCTATTTCTTGAGCTTTTCAATTAATTAAGTTTCATGATTTAGAAAAATGAAAAAAAAAAAATTTAACTGTCAGATTAGGCGTACCCCTCCAGGTAATCGTCAGATTATGAGATATTACGTCCAGGGCATTAAGATGAACCATATATATCTTAATCTGACGCGCTTGAGTAGTTCAAGATGACGATTTTTTTTTGCACATTCTAATAATGGCCGTGAGCTTGCGTCACATCTGAATCGTCAGATTATTACATAATAGCTTTTTTTAAGTTCACTTAACATTCCCTTCGAAAATCTGCGCGCTCGATTAAATTTTTTTTTTTTCAATTTTCAACCCTTACGTACGACCACCTCCATCATGAAAACTATCAGATTAACATACGTACATGTTTGAAAAAACGTTAAACATAGATTCTATCAATATCTGACACGCTCGAGTATGTCCATGCAACAGTTTTTTTTTACATTTTTGAAAATCTATAGTTGCTCCCCCCACCGATGAAAAGGTATATATCATATGACATTTTTTTCTTCTTATCATCTAAGCTTTGCACTCAATAAGTCTCAATGACGCTCGAGTAAATCCCGATTTAGCACGGCGGGCTCCCCTACTAAATATGGCGAGCGGCAAAACGAAGCAACGAATTGGAGAACGGATGGACATAGGCAGGCATAGGAACATAGGCAATGACATAGGGTACTTTTTTTTTGTTTGTGGCAAACCGAAATCCACGCGAGCAACCGCTAGTCATAAGTAAGTAAAGTGACCTACAATGCCGCTATGTCAAAGACCTTGGTGGCCATCTAAAGACATTCGAGTTGAAAGAAAAATGGCACTAGTACTTTAAGAACAAGCAGCATAAAGAATAGAAGAAATGCAGTCACCCGAACCTCCCACCCAACCAGTATAATGCTGCCGATAACGCACGAAGAATTTTATTAATAGCTGGTACGCCGCATCATGAAACGGAAAACGGCGAAGTGTTTACCATCAGATGGGCCGTAAGCTCGTCTACCTACTATAAGCAATAAAAAAAAACTTTCGGAACCAATGGAGTTTTTGAGGTGTGGAATACTACGTGGAGCCTCGTGGCATCCTAACCTAATACACCTCACCGGGAAAATATCATCATCAATGGAGACAGTAATAACTCACTCCATCCGTCTTCAAAGACACTTGGATCGGTTCCTAAAGCAGCGCGGGAAACTACCGCTTTAGTATAATAATGAATACTGCGTACAGTCACTCCCTGCCTCCCGTTGAAAAGGGTAAGTAACCTTACCTTTTGATAGTCCGCCAACTGCCTCATAATTGAATCTGCATTGTCTATGCGCGTCGTGTCGTATCGTGCGCCAGTGTCAGCTGTAGGTAGGGCAAGGTCTATATGAATTGCTCGAGTAGATTCTACTATTGTACTCTAAGTGCCGCTTGTGTCCAAAGGCGGCGGCAATCGCTCACCATCACCTGATGGTGAGTCCAATTTCTATTGGCGGCGGAGAAACAAAATCATGTCCGTCAGTCACGTAAGTCGAGGAAGAGATGATTTTACATAGGTAGGTATGTACCGCTACATGGCAAGACTAGGCAATTGGATCTGTTAAGATGTCCCATTGAAGATACGGTCAGGGAATCCGGCGCTTAGCCACCTGAAGAGCAAAAATCGCTTGAATATTTTTTTGTTTGAAATGCCTCGGTGGCGAAGTGGTTAGTAGGTCGTACTTTAAAGCGTCGGCTGCGCAAGACGTCCCGGGCTCGAACCCCGGGTCGGGCCAAAAATTTGCACCTACGTATTCGGTTAGAAATTCTTAGTGGCAGCCCGGAGTATGGAAGTTGGTGGTCTTGTACACCCGTGCCTCGGAATAGCACGTTAAGCTGTTGGTCCTGCGCCCGATCCCATTCCGGTCGTGTCACAGTAGTCCCGAATATGAGGGTAAGGGAAAAGAGAGTGCACTTGTGTTTGCGCACACACTTGTGCACTATAATATATCCTGCGTACGTGGCTGATCATTGAGATTGGCCGCCATAGCCGTAATCGGTTGGAGGATATTACCTATTAGATACGGTCAGAGAATCTGGCGCTTAACCACCTGAAGAGAAGAGCAAAAATGGCTTGCAGCTTGAATAGTTTTTTGTTTGAAATGACACCATTTTTGTGTGTGTAAGCGATTTTCATTTGAAAGTGGTTAAGCGCCAGAACCCCGGCCGTACATACACATTTGATAGGTGAGACTGCTGGCTTGCAGAAGGCCGGTCTCCAAGAGGAAAGCCAGCCACAGGTCATGATCATCTCCGGAACCGACGGCTGCGGGGAGGGCCTTGCGCGTCTTCCATGGGACCTTACTGCTGATCGACCTTCCAGTCTTCGCTGCAAGATTAACATGTTCCTGTCAGTCCCAAGTGTATGTCAAAATAACTCTGTCTAAGTAGTTATCTTCTGTCTCTCTCTTAAGGTGACGGGTAAGGCACACTAGCGACGCCAATCGATTTAAATTTATAGATACTTAACCCGATCTATTTTAAATAATTTCGGGGTTACAATCTCTCGGCAAACACTTATACTATTTATTAAATAACCATGCAATAATGTTGGGTCCGTTTTTGTAAGCTAAAAATTGATTCACGCCAAAAGCGGCCACTTTTGGCGGTAATCCAAAATTCGAGTAGGTATAAAACAGAGCAAAAAGTTAACTATAAGTATTATTAATAGTATAGGTGTTTGCCGGGAGATTGTAACGCCGAAATTGTTTAAAATAGATCCGGTTTAGTAGCTAAAAATTAAAATCGATTGGCGTCGCTAGTGTGCCCTACCCGTCGCCTTAATTCTTTATGCAGCTTTAAGGCGACGGGTAGCCCTAACTAGACACCATTCGTTTTTAATCGCTAGCTATTAGATCTATTTTCAACAATTGTACAATTGGTTCCGTTTTGTACGCGAAAAATTGATGTACCGCACAAGCGGCCACTTTTAGCGTGAATCAATTTTCGCGTACAAAAGTTGGGGGTTCCGTGCATTTGTGCAATGGTTTTATTTGATAGTATAAGTGTTTTCCGAGAGGTTTTAACCCCGAAATTGTTTAAAATAGATCCGGTTTAGTGGCTAGAAATTAAAATCGATTGGCGTCGCTAGTGTGCCTCCCTCACCTTAAATAACCATACACTAATTGGGTTTCGGTTTTGTAGAGATAAAAATTGATTCACGCAAAAAGCGGCCACTTTTAGCGTGAATCAATTTTTCGCGTACAAAAGTTAGGGTCCCGCATTTAGTGCATGGTTATTTGATAGTATAAGTGTTTTCCGAGAGGTTGTAACCCCGAAATTGTTTAAAATAGATCCGGTTTAGTGGCTAGAAATTAAAATCGATTGGCGTCGCTAGTGTGCCTTACCCGTCACCTTAAATAACCATACACTAATGTTGGGTTCGGTTTTGTAAGATAAAAATTGATTCACGCCAAAAGCGGCCACTTTTGGCGGTAATCCAAAAGTGGCCGCTTTTGGCGCCTTATCTTTAACCTTACCTTAACTGCACAAAGTTCAAAATCTGGTGGTCTCGTATGATACATTGCCTGGTTAAATGATAAGTATTAATAAATAGTATAGGTGTTGCCGAGAGATTGTAACGCCGAAATTGTTTAAAATAGATCCGTTTTGGTAGCTAAAAATTAAAATCGATTGGCGTCGCTAGTGTACCCTACCCGTCGCCTTAATAATTTATGCAGCTTTAAAATAATTTGCTTGCGAGCTATAAGTTGATCGGTTCAGATCTAGTGCTCTAACCCTGACCCTGACCCGGGTGGGCGCGAGCTGTGACCTCACAACTACAATTAGGTAGTAAGAAGATAAAAGTAACCCTGGGCTTACCCAGATTTTACTTCACGGTGTGATAAAAATAAGGCCAATTAGTTCCCCCACTTCAGGAGGAATGTAATTAATTTTACGACCCGTTTAGCGCAATGCTTTGTGCGCCGGTTGAGACGCAAGGGTCGCAGGTTCGTATCCCGCACCAACACAAATGTTTGTTGCTGAAACATATATTTGTGTTGGTTCTGGGTGTTTGTGGTACCTTCGTTGTCTCTGGTTTCCATAGTACAAGGGAAAACCCTTAGTTTGGGACCACGACAATGTATGTGATGTTGTCTCAATTTATTTATTTTTCTGTAGGTAGATAGATATTCTTTATTGCACAAAAACCAAATACAAGTATGATACAACAACAACAAACAATAGAATGAGGCGGTCTTATCGCTTGTAGCAATTTATTCCAGACAACCTTTGGGTAGAAAAAAAAATATTAACGTAACTGTAACTAATCAAGGCGGGAATTAACACGATATTTATTATGTGACCACGGCTCCTGTAACGTAGCCGAAACGTCGAGTAAAATATGTGAGTACACAATGTTGTATCACATAATAAATATCGTGTCAATTCCCGTCTTGATTAATTATAGTTATAATGCAATGCGAAAATTTAAGAAAACTATTAATTAATGTAGGTAAGTCAATTTGTGTTTTGAATGTGATGTGACTTTTGTTCAACAAATTGTTTAGAATTCGTAATATTTGACCAAAATTAAAAAAAAAAAGTACATAAATACTGTGTCAGTTACCTTCTTTCTCTGAAGTTTTTTTCTTTGGCTCAATCAACAATCCAGAGGGATCCATTACCGGGTCGTCCGGGTTTTCGTTGTCTTGTGACGTAAAGGTTACGGATTTGGACGACTTCGAGCTGTCTGGGACTACAGAAAAACCTAATAATAAATAAAAGGAAGTAGTAGCTGCCTATTTAATATCATCAGGCCTGACTGTTGCACGCAGTCCACTGTTAGACAGGCCTCTCCAAACGTCTCTACTTTGATCGGTCTTCGACTATACCTTTCATATAGGAAGCTACATACCTTTTTTTTTCCCTGGGGAAACCATCATGGCCGTCACCTTGCTACATGTAGGGAACAAGGTGGTGTGTGGGACTCAAACCCTAACTAAAACCCCTGGGGTGTCCATCTCCGCGCAATCGCGGTCGGAAACCCCACAACCGAGACTAGACCGTACCACTAATCGCGCTCGCTGCTTCACCCCTATCTGGCGCAATACAGCCCTTCAACGCTGTACGACCTACCAGGAAACCCAGTAATGTCGTCCTCCGCGGTGTCGTATGCTGAGCAAGCCACTCCCCAGCAGTGGATACGCTCACGTACTCAGGAAGCTACATACCTACTTTAACCTTCAATATATATTCTTACCTAACAAAGTAAGTCGTGAAAAATTCACTAGAATCCCTTTTTGGTCGAGAAAAGGTGCTACCTATTACAAACGAGAGAGCGGTCTGCCACGTTCTCTTGACGCGATTTGGGCGCACTTCCCTCAGCTGTTTAAAGCTGTACTTAAGAAACGTAAGATTATAGTATGATCCACGAAATAGTTGAAAGAATATTGAGTAAAGCAACTATGTAGCTAAATATTGGGGAACTACCCAGAACTTATTAAAGGTGGAACCAAGCAATAGTTGCGCTGAAATAAGTCGTTTCAGTATGTCCGTTTATTTCCGATGTATCAATATTTATCCACCACTGGTGGACATTGAAAAAAAAAAGTTATGTTGTCCCCGCTATTTCTTTTGTTTTCATGGTTATTGTATTTAAAAAAATTTTCTTTTTTATTATCAACAGACAAGCATTTGACCTTAATCTCACCTGATGTTAAGTGAAGATGAGGTCCAAGGTGGGCCAATTTAAATCAAATATAATTCTCAGTGATTAATATTTGATTTGAAATCAAAATGTTTTTTTTTTAAATCATGAAAGCAAAACTAATAAGGAGGGATAACAAAACTTTTTTGGTTTCGAATTTCGATGAGCTTAGTGGGTAGGTACTACCTACTATTTATCGACGCTATTGGTACCTAGGATAATATATAAATCTCAGAAAGACGCGGCAATACATCTTTATCCATCTTTGTTAGTAGCTAGGTAATTATAAATATGGATACCTTTCCACGTAGAAGAAGCATATCTACTAAAATCGACACTCTTTGGTCGAGAAATGCTTGCTGGTTTCTGTTGCCGTGGGTCAGTGTGTCTGGGGATAAATTAATAAAGATCATAGAATGAAATCAGTAGATTCCTTTATAGAAACGATAACATCTTTCACCTATAACAATGTCATACTAAGCAATCTACATAATCGGAGTACCTTTGTGAAGAGGAAATAAAATGATTATTTATTATCTTGTTATTAAAATCACTTGGCGATTTGATCAAATCTCTATTTTTATCACATCCCTGTGCTATATACGCCGTGTGGTCCCCGGCAGAGTAGAATAGGCCACCCTCACTCTTACCGAGGTGTCGTAAAAGGCGACTAAGGTAAAGCTGCTGGCATGATCATCTGCACCCAGAGAAGGAAAACTCTGCATTTATATCAAAACCCTCGCCAACCCGTCTGCCAAGCGTGGTGAGTATGGCAATTACTCCTCATGTGATTGAGGGAGGCCCGTGCCCCAGCAGTGGGGACTTAAATGGGCTGACGATGATGATGATAGTGCTATATAGATAGATAATAAGATAATAGGTACGATTATACATTGCATCGCGTGATGAAAATAGGTAGTATCAAGTTTAGGTAAGTTAGGGGGCATTTTCGTTGGTCGTTAGCGCCCACATGCGGGGTGGCGGAAACAGGCTAACGATCGACTTATCCCGTCATCCCTTCATCTTAGCGTGTAATTCCCAGTTGCGTCCAAAGCTGTCGCTTCGGAGCCCGGGGTATGCTTGGACCATGATCCAGAAATCGGAAAGTCTGGTAATTACAATGAAGCGATCTTACCAATTGGTCCACAGTTACACGTTCAGAATCATTGTCTCAAATATTGTAGCTATCCAGTTAAAAAAGTTCGGTTTCAAGCAGTTGCAGACCATGCTGAGGTTGGACCTTGTTGACCACTTGATTCTGTTGGTAATCTTTCATGCAACAGGTGACCTACTTATTGTTTGTTTGTCGGTATGCCTCTGGCCGGCTTCTCGTTAGGAGAGCTCCCGCCAGAGGAGAGCCCGACGCAACCCTCCTACTCCCCAGCAGGAGAGCATGCATAAGGCGGCATTACCCAGCCAACATTGATCTGACTCCGAGATAGGTAGCTCAAGCACTTGTGTTACGGATATCAGAACCAACAGCGAAATTACAAATATATATGACCTACTTATTGTTTGTTTGTCGGTATGCCTCTGGCCGGCTTCTCGTTAGGAGAGCTCCCGCCAGAGGAGAGCCCGACACAACCCTCCTACTCCCCAGCAGGAGGGCATGCATAAGGCGGCATTACCCAGCCAACATTGATCTGACTCCGAGATAGGTAGCTCAAGCACTTGTGTTACGGATATCAGAACCAACAGCGAAATTACAAATATATACACATAATACTTTTCATACGTATTTACAAAAGAAAAGTACCAGCACCCAGACCAATACAAACAGACATGTTCATGCACACAAATGTTTGTACTGTGCGGGGATCGAACCCGCAACCCTTGGGCCAAAGGCAGCGTTCACTACCACTGTTCCAAACGGGTCGTAAAGCGATGTTTTCCATCACCGCCAAACTTATGGTATTAATATTTGAAATTAACGACCGCCTTATAGACCAATGAAAATGCCCCTTTAGTTTAATACTTCGGCCCATGTCCGTGACTGCGCTCTTGATAAGAGTTCTGTCCATTGGCGTAGCTGTTGTACTCATCCGTTGCTTGCGACTCTTTGTACAGGGAATAGAGACTGGGATCGAATTGGCTTGACTTTTCATGATGTTTGAAGGTTTCTTCCAGGGATGTTGTGCTCTGATAAGACCAATTACTTGTAATGAGTGTCAACTTCACGGAGACAAAAAAAAATTTCGCAACACATCCTCCCTCATATCTGGTGGAAACGCTACGTTTCCACAGTTCCTCAGGTATTGAGCGCGCCCCTATCTCGACGTAAGATGAAGACCAAGCATCGCCTTAAGACATAAGGGCGATTAGGTTGTGTGACCCTAACCCTAACCACTGTGAAACCCTAACCAAAACTCCTGAGGAATACATCTTGGAGCGTATTGAAATAACTAGGCAGCTCTGCAAAGCTCTGCACATAACCACTTTCAAATGAAAATCGCTTACACGCACGACACAAACATAGTGGTAATTCAAACAAAAAACTATGAAAGCTGCAAACGATTTTTGCTCTTCAGGTGGTTATGCGGCGGACGTACATACGGGGAATAAAGTGCCTAAACCATCTGACGGATTAGGTACTTATAACTGTAACTGTTTACTGCAACTACTGCCTGTGATTTCCTAAGAGCATAAAGAAAGTACTAAAAACGGAAGAAACGTACGAGTAAAACACTTTCCCATTTTTATTAAAACCGTTCTCTATAGGCTAGCAAGCGATGTAAGAGATGTAAATAAATTATTTAGCCGGAAATTGCAGCCAGATTATTTCGGAAGTGGAGCTGGTATCACCAATGAAATTTTATTCATATACCTATCGGAGGTCCAATCGAGGGAAATAAAGGTTGACAGAGCACTTGTGACTCCACTGGTATTGCTTACCATCGGGTGATTTATCTGATCGTCTGCCACATATCACATAAAAAAATGTTTTAATGACAATCGATATTTTTTTTTATGGCTTGCTGTTGCTCTTACGAGACAACTCTGCCAATGTCAAGTAACAATCGATATCAAAGCTACGTTATGAATCTGTCAAAACGTAAAATTTCACCCCCTGTCAAGCAACCTACCGAAGCCAATAGGGTAAGAAGATTGCATCCTTGGACGTAGTCCTTGGCAGCCTGCCGCTGCTCGCTGTCCATCATGAGGGAACACTCCGACTCAATCACAAACTCGCTCTTTTCTTTCTCTTCTGGCAACGACTGTAAATGGTTACAAAATGTCGGTAAAATTGGCTTCTGAGAGGGATGCGACTGTCGAGAACATGGTGTGGTTCTTGGGATAGGTACCTACGTTCTCGATATATTTCTTGCATGTTTCCTAATTATTGATTGCATAATAATATAATATTTGCAAAATAATAATAATAATAATAATAAAAGTAAAATCTCATGGAAGATAATAAATAAAGAGACTTGTAAAAATAAAACAAAAGACAACAAGCTCTCTCTTAAAATTGATGGCAAATCACTTGTTTCTGACTCTGAAGTAGCAGAAACATTTCAGTCTTTCTTTTCTAATATACCAGTCACAACAACCAATCAATTGAATTCCAGTCCAGATCTCGCTGCTTCTCTCCTCAGGTCTCATGTTGATAAGTGCAACACGCCTTTTAGATTCAATCATGTCAATTCTAATATAATTTTAAAAACATTCAAAGAATTAAATATGAAATCGACTGAGGATTTATGGGCCATCTCGGTAGATATAATAAAAAATATAATACATTCTATCGCACCCCACTTAGCAATAATATTTAATAAATGTGTTGACGACGGTCAATTTCCCGATATGATGAAATACAGTAAAATAATACCGTTATTCAAGTCGGGTGAGAAAAGTGACCCGTCTAACTTCAGACCTATTTCTATACTGCCTGCTCTCAGCAAAATTTTTGAAAAAGTAAAATTTACTCAGTTATTGTCTCATTTAAACCTGAATAAAATATTGCACAGTAAGCAATTTGGATTCACAAAAGGGAAATCCACTACTGATGCTGGAGTGGCGCTTATCAAACATGTATTTGATGCGTGGGAGAAAAAGCGAGATGCTATTGGAATATTCTGTGATTTGTCTAAAGCATTCGATTGCGTCAATCATGAAACATTGCTAATGAAGTTACAGCATTACGGTGTCATAGACACCTCACTAAGTCTAATCAAATCTTACTTATCAGATAGGATTCAGAAGGTCAATGTCAATGGAACTAACTCTTCTGGCGCCCCTCTAACCATGGGTGTGCCCCAGGGCTCTATATTGGGGCCCTTGCTCTTTTTAATCTATATAAATGACCTTCCTTACTATACCAATGATCTATGTGAGATAGTGTTATTTGCTGACGATACATCCTTGATTTTTGAGGTTGATAGGCAAAAGAAAAATGTTGACGAAGTAAATAACACACTCTCTCAAGTACTACAGTGGTTTACTTATAATAACTTGGTTCTTAATTCAAAGAAAACAAAATGTGTTAAGTTCACAATGCCTAATGTAAGGCAGGTCAAAATGAATATTGTCATGAATAACGAACCTATCGAAGTCATAAACTCCACAGTTTTTCTAGGTATCACTCTGGATACAAAATTGCAATGGAGCCCTCATATTGCTGTCTTGGCAGGAAGACTTAGTTCAGCTGCATATGCAGTTAGAAAGATAAGGAATCTGACTGATATCGAGACAGCGAGACTGGTTTATTTTAGCTATTTTCATAGTCTGATGTCATATGGTCTACTACTGTGGGGATCCGGTGCTGACTTACAAGCCATCTTCATTTTGCAGAAGAGGGCCATCCGTGCCATCTACGGTCTTAGATCACGTGACTCACTCAGAGAAGTATTCAAGGAAATCAATATTTTAACCGTATCATCTCAATACATTTTTGATTGTATTATGTTTGTACGCAAGAACTTGCCCCTTTACTCGCAAAAATCTGATTTTCATAGCTTTAACACGCGAAATAAACATAGGCTTGCTGTCCCAAATCTAAGACTTCATAAAATTGGAAGTTCATTTGTAGGATTGAGCATTAGAATGTTTAATAAGTTACCTCAAAATATTATTGATTTACCGGTACATAAGTTTAAGTTGCATGTAAAAAACTGCCTAATGCAGAAAGGCTACTATAAAGTAGAGGATTATTTGAATGATAAGGATTCCTGGACATGTTGATCTCTTCGCCTGTCCTCTAATGTATAATTCATTTCATAATTTTTCATTGACGATTTATCTAAACGATATTGATTATAAGCATTGCATATCATACTTTCACTGTAATCATAATTTGTATAAGAATGAAAATTGTAATTATCATATTATTTGGAAAGAGTAACTACTGAGTTTCTTGCTGATTCTTCTCGGTAGAAATTGACGTTCCGAATCAGCGGTAGATTACATAATATTTAACATTCATAAATATTCTTTATTGAATAAAGACATTTTTGATTTTAACTATATAAAAATTGATTTATATTAATTATTCAATAATTGACAAGATGCTAACCACCTACTATTATACACCTCGTCCTGCAGTTTATTAGTCTGGATTAAGTAACTACTACTCTTTGTGACCTATGAGGGGAACCTAAGTAGTCATGCTCACTCAAATGTCTCTGAGGTGGTGGCGCTATGTGGCGGGTCATTAGGTACATTCCCTCTAATATGGTTGAGTGAAATGATGGCTGACACGTACGTCATACTTGTGAACAGGTGCCACCTTTGGGGACTGGTCTGCTTCGGTTTACCTCATAATATTTATTTTTTTATTATTTCCTTTATTTTATTTTGTGTAACAATTAAACTGTATGGCTTGGTATGATGATGACACAACATTGTATGAAAGTTTGGCGATTAAAAAGAGTAACTGGCGAGTTTCTTGCCGGATCTTCTCGACCAGAAACAACTTTCCGAGCCGGTAGTAGAATCGCATTATGTTTATTTATTTCTTTAGTATATTTTATGTATCAACATATATATGTATTAACATGTAAATTATACATAAGTACTTATAAATAGTTTTAAGTCATTAAAATGTATGACGATTTGTAAGTGCTGTATACAAGCCTATGCAAATAAAGAATTATTTGATTAATTATTTGATTGATTGATTGAGATAATGATTTGACCGCGTACCTAACTGTGCTCCAGCTGGTCTGGTTCCCATGTCTAGGGGACGCGAAGGTGAGACGGCAGTCACTTAAATTTAATTACCAAACATCCCAAATCCTTGATAATGATTCAAGCATACTCTGAGCTCCACCCATGGCTTTGGGCGCGACCAGGAATTCATGCTGAGATGTTGTTGTCTCATTTTCGACGTCCTTTTGGTTATTGCTTAATTTTAGTAGGCAGCATATCATTGACTGTCCGCATAGAGCACTCCTGTGTTGGTCTAAGGATGCGTCCACGTTTCACGAACACGTTCGTGTCCCATTGCAAGTTACACGGCCGTATTCAAGCGATGCGCGAGGGCTGCGCGAGCTGTGCATTCGCGCCACATTCATGATTTGTGGTGGTAGACTGGCAGAAAGTATGGCAAATCTACATTTTTTGTTTGAAATAAATGTCTCTTACCAGGAATATCTCATTGAGGATGCCAGTTATTATAATCCGTCCTGATAATAAAACTTGCAAGGTAGATCTCTCCAAAGGGGTCTCCAAGGACATTCGTTTCTCATTGGCAACGTTGCGTTGGCTAAAAATAAGATTTGTTTCTAAATTTGAAAATAACATTAATCAAACTTACGCTGTCATTACAGGCTTGTCGAGTAAATGTAGCGGTATGTTGTATGCGCTGATGTCTATTCAGACGAGAGTCATAAGAAGGAACGGGATAGAATTCACTGGATACTTTTTGCTCTCGTCGAGTACGTACTGGCATCATAGGTTTTTTTTTTGGTCAATAGGCTAACGCTTGACCACAATCGCATCTGATGGAAAGCGACGATGAGGTCTAGAATGATACGCGTTTGCCTTAAAGATGTCCAGATTATAGTGGTCAGGGAAAACAGAATTATAAATGTGGAAGTGAATCACCTCGTGCGGATAAGGGGTTGTTCTACCACATAAGGATGAAAGTCCTCGCCGCGCCTTGTCGTCCGCTGATGGAATGGAATATTCTTTCTAAATATAATAGATATAAAATTCATACGCCTTTCGTTCCTTCTGCCGCATCGCCAGTTGGCGATGGTCCAACCGCGTGACCAAAATCAGATAGGGCCTAAGACCACGGAGTTTTAGCATGAGTGCTCCAATCAAATCCATGCATACGATTTTAACTTTACCCTCATTGATAAAAGCTTCTTCTCGACCTGAAACATGAAATCAATTTAAGACAGATCTTTGCTAATTTGGCTAGTGTAATTGTAGTGACTTATTGTGTGGAGCATTTGCTTGACTTCATAGCATATGTTCTTATTTTTTTTTCACTACGCGTGAAGCTAGGCGTCCAAGGGTTGTGGGTTCGATCCCCGCACAGTACAAATATTTGTGTGCATGAACATGTTTATTTGTATTGGTCTGGGTGTTTCTATGTATTATAAGTATGTATTTACAAAAGAAAAATATTATATGTATATATTTGTAATTCCGCTGTTGGTTCTGATATCCGCAACACAGTTGCTTGAGCTGACTATCTCGGAGTCAGATCAATGTATGTGATGTTGTGAAATATTTATTTATTTAATTTTAAGAAAAGTTTTTGGCTTTTGACATTTCATGAAAACTTTTTATCTGCTGGAATATATCCACGTTATTATAAATCGTGATGTAAAGTTATTACCGTACTAAAGAGCATGTCATCTCGTTCCAACACACAATGTTAAAACGGGCCGGCGCGAATTTTGATCCCTTAATTTGCGATTATAAGGGGGTATAGGTACAAAAACACTACAACTTGTAACAAAAAAAATCTGTGACGCTTTTTTCATGTTCCTTGAGCGTTAAGCTTTGTTGTACTAAGTTACGAGTTTTAAATAACTTGGAATTACTTAAAACTTGTGCGCATGACCTAGAAACATCTGCGGCAAGATCGGAACAAAGTTTGTGATTGCGCGGGAACTCGTGGAGAATTTTATATGTAAAAGTTACTTATAAAGTTGTGCGACTTCAAACTACGAAGCGCCACATGCTTCAGCAGGTATTCAAGTAAGACGTAAGCGTAAGCCGTTAATACTTGTACCTGCAACTTTACACTGGATCTCGAGAGGAAAAATTGAAGTTTGAGGGGAAATTCATCAGGTTTTGATGGATTTCCGATAGCATAGTCACGAACTAACTTGCTTAGATTACGTCTAATATGGATTCGGCGGATAGGGCTAAAACAAGCCGCGTGGACTGATGCAATTCAAAGGTTTTACATTAGTGCCGAGTGGTTTTTAGTGTACAAATTTGGTGTTTATTTGTGCAGTAGTGTCGAAAAGTGCCGAAAACGAGACAACTCACTCTACACAAAATAGCAGTATTGTGTGTCGAGTGAGTTGTCTCGTGACAACTTGCTTGGACCTGATAGAGTCTTACTCGTAAAACCCGTGATTGCTTTAATAGTGATATCCGCTGAATCCCTAGGTCGACAAAACGTGAAAACAGCGGCTGTAACCTTGACTGAGTTCGACTGTTGACTACCTACATTTTCAATAATTTACTTGACATTGGCAAATTATCTTCCGGTAGAGCCATAAAAAATACGTCGGATATAAACTGTGGAACTAACAGGAAGCGGCTGTATAGAGAGAAGTAACATGGCGATGTGCTAAGTCAAAGACATGCTTTACGTAGAGATGTAAGTATATAAAATTAAGAAGGTAAGTATATAAAATTACTCAGGCCATAAGACTCTCCATTGCACTCGCTGTAGGTGAGGAACTCTCCAGCTAGCAACATGTCGTCAAACTTCTCCCGGGACACCTCTCTGTACTGGTTGGGGATGTGGTATGGCGCTGTGGTGTGTTGCTTGGCCAGTTCCACGTGGGCTTTGCATTCCTCCGCTAGGCGGCGGGCGAGGGCTCCTGAGGAATTACATTTTAATTAGAAATTCAAACAATCTCAATTTTTTTGTTAAGGGTGACATGACGAGTATAGTGGTATATAGTATCTGCCCATGATATAGTGAAGGTACGTAAGCATGTACATTTTTGTTTTTTAGAGCGTCTGAGCATCCTGACTGATCTGACTTTCCTGGTCGCTGACGACTATTAGTATAGTATCCTACAATGACAACATGAGCTCTCGAAACAATGGAATCTTTCTTTGGGACAATAAGGTGTGGGGGCTCAAGTCTACCATGATGTGCTTAACCACACATGCGGCACAAATAAGTTAAGACGCGAGTAATATTGTGATGTTCATCCAAGGGAGACTAAATCTTTGGACTTTGAAATTTTAGGGAGGAATGGTCAGCTCCCAAAGCACCCTAGGTAAGTCCATTGAAACAATCAGGTACAGTTTTACCAATTTTATAAGTTACATCTATATACCTGCGGCCGTGTGGTCCCCGGCAGAGTAGAATAGGCCACCCTCACTCTTACCGAGGTGTCGTAAAAGGCGACTAAGGTAAAGCTGCTGGCATGATCATCAGCACCCAGAGAAGGAAAACTCTGCATTTATATCAAAACCCTCGCCAACCCGTCTGCCAAGCGTGGTGAGTATGGCAATCACCCCTCATGTGATTGAGGGAGGCCCGTGCCCCAGCAGTGGGGACTTCAATGGGCTGACGATGATGAACCTGCGCAGAAGTATTACTTTCGAAAACTGCGGCAAAATCTTAACCAATCACAACGCTCCATTTACGTGCGCAGAACATTACAATTTTTTATTGGTTGATGCGCCAGCGCCATGTTCGGTGCGAGTGCATTTAAGAGAGAGATAGCATTCCTCTCTGGATTGATTGTATTTAATCTTAACGTAACGCAATAAAGTCTATATTTCAACGTCTTTCGCAATCGTAATCAATCGATTTAGCTCTTCTGCGTAGGCGAATTATGCCGATGTAACTTATAAACGTGGTACAGCTGTACATATCCACTGTACAGATAAACAAGATTACAGATGCACTAAGAAAATGAATGTTACGAGTAGATGCAGTACCTGACTACATAGATAGTAAATGGCTCCCTTACAAGTCGGGTAGTGGTTTTTCCTACTTAGGTATAATCTGCCTTTGTAAACAGCACGCCCTACTTAGCCTAGGTGAGTGGGACAAAAGAGAGTGGATTTACAGAGAGAAGAGACGTCGAGTGTTTTGTGGCACGTCGCATTCTGCACCAGACGCTGAGTGAGCACACATGTCCGTTGCACAATGCCACAATGGGATAAATAACAATGAAGTTTTTGGCCTGAGCTTGATACTATGAACTAGAGGGCGTGTCAACGCTTTGTATCGCTCATCTAGAGCATCCTTTGAAAGTGAGACCGAGACACACGAA
The DNA here is from genome assembly GCA_019059595.1 of Marasmia exigua. Taxonomy (NCBI): domain Eukaryota; kingdom Metazoa; phylum Arthropoda; class Insecta; order Lepidoptera; family Crambidae; genus Marasmia; species Marasmia exigua. Next base: position 12,732,726 of record CM032479.1, read on the forward strand.
AGATTAGGGATAGTAAACTTTTTTAGTTTTTGTGCGATTTTCATCTTTAATAATAAGTAGATAAGTAATATATCACGCGCGATGTCAAGATAAACACATTTTGCCTTATTAATAGTTTTACAAATTTGCCTATTTGTAAAAATTACTCTACCTACTTACTTTTGTCTCACCTAGGTTTTTTTATTTTTCAATATATAGGCAGACGAGCTTGCGTCCCATCTGATGGTAAATGGTAACCGTCGCTCTTATACATCAATCAATCAATCAAATATGTAGATAAATAGTTAAACTATTTTGGCCAGATGAATGACCGTAACGATAAATTTTTAATGTTTCCCTATTGGAAGGGAAACTCGACCGATTTTTAAATTTGTAAAAATTTCAACTTCTAATTTCAACTGCATGCGGTCGACGAGTTCAGGACTTATTTGCCGTGAGATGCTCGTAAAGTGACGTTCACTTTGACGATTAGTATTAATAATCGGCGATTAGTATTAATAATCGTGACGCTGACCGTGCCGTAGGTACAGGATGCAGGACAATGTATTTGGAACGGATATTTCTTCTATTAAATATCGTTCATGCAAATTAATTGTGGCGTGGTGTGTGGTTTGAGTGATGTCCATGGGCGGAGGTAATCACTTACCATGAGGTGACTCGCTTACTCGCTTGCTCGTTTGCCTTCCCTTCTCATAAAAAAAAACAAAAAAGTTAAGGGGCCGGCGAATAAAGTATTTCCCATGCAAACGTAATACCAAAATAATTTGCATTTGAGGATACCTCCACGATTCATTGCTGTTATTCGGATTAAGGAAGTATTTATCGATGTCTCGGTGAAAACATTTTCTTACAAATATTTATCCAATTAAAATAAATTTCGTAAAATTTTCGACATTAACGTCCTAGTTTCTGCCTATTTGTAAAATTAATAGAGACACAGTTTGTATAGTCTAATTACACAATGTTTTAAAAAAATATAATCAAGTATAATTTTTTGGTAATCGCAAATGTCCACAATTTTCTTACTAATTTCAAACCGCTATCCTACTGTTTCTACTTGCATGGAAGGATCACGGTGTGGCGCGACAGAGATAGCGAAATATCCGAGGAACGGCGAAGGTTGCCTCGAATTGAATTTGAATTGACACTCCGCAGCACTCTTAAATAGCCTGCCAAATACAGGCAGTACAAAGAATACCCGTGATAAGACAAATAACGTTTCAATCGACTAGCGCTCCTTGTAAACGTAAACGTAGGGTTCCCAAAATAGTGCATCGTCGAACATGGGTATCTGCGCTGTGACAGCCTTGTTGACTAGAGAAAATGTATAGAATGTACTAAATCGCTGATAACCTATGCTTTAGCTCAGCGTCAACGTGGGCGTAACGAGCCTTAGGGTCCTGTATTAAAAGTAGATTGTTGGGAGATGCCCCGGTTTACATGTTAGGCGTGTGGGCACATGACAGTCGAGGCGGGGCGAAGACGAAGCAGAGGCGCATAAGCGGCGCACCGTACCTAAGGTATCTTCAAAAAAATGTTTGCGTTCTTATACTGGAGTCACGACACGGGCGATGTGAAGGCGGGGCGCAGCGGCAAGGTGGAAGCGGCGCGACACCGTAGCCATTTTGTCATTTCGTTTCATGCTTATGAATGACTTAAAATGAGAAGGGAGCATAGCCGCCCGCGCCTCGACTCTACGTAGCGATCTATTCTAATCTGCGCCTCGACTGTCATGTGGACAGCACGCCTTAGGGGCCCTTGCAGTATGTCCTGTTTTATAAGCTAAAAATACAAACGATTTATTAAAATGTTCAGTGTTACCCGATTATGAAAAAAAAAATTCCCCATTTCAACTTTATTGTGAGATTTGATTGCTCCGACTGATTAATTTAATCAGTTGCTAATGATGTTTATAGCGTGAAGCAGTATCTCTAATGTGTTTCGCTGCGTGAGTGCCGGTACTGGAACTTTTATATGTAAAAAAATAAATAAGCAAAAAATTATTCATTTAATAATAAATAATTTTAAGATTTCTGTAGGTTGATGTGTTTCTGACAGTGCAAAAAATGGATGCACATTTTACACGAATTGAAACTCAATCTGATAACCATTAAAATAAGTAGGTAGATCTTTATTTATTATTCATTATCTATTGTATGGTCAAGGCATCATAAATATCGAAACATAACTTGCTAACTAATTTTATAATCACAGTTAGGCTGATACTTGTAAGCGTTGTTTTAGGCACTATTAAAAACGGTACAGTTACTACAATAACCATTTCCCATGTTTTAGGGAAATATGTTGAGACTGTAACGCCCTGTTGGTCTAGTGGTTTAAGTACCGGGTCGTGATCTGTCCTGGGTTCGATTTCCGGGTCAAGCGAAAAGTATGTTTCGAATTTTTCGGACATAGCTCGGGTTTGTGATCACTAATCCGCATTTGGCAAGCGTGGTGATTAAGCCTAATCCCATCTTAGTAGCGATAACTTGATTTCTATGATGCCTTTGCCCTGCAGTGGGACAGTTTATAGGCAGACTGAAAAAAAAAATGTTGTGACTGGTAACATTAATTAGGATTTTTATATTGATACTACGTACGTAGTACCAACTTGTAAAACCAAATTTGTGCTTCAAATTTGAGGTGACAGCAGTAAGGAAACTATCCTTCTAGTCTTGTTATAATTCTATGGACAAATGTGACAATGTGAAAAAACTGTAGAAAACTTCGACAAAAAAAAGACGCAATTTATTGCTACGGAAAAATTTAAAGAGTCGTCTAGCGTTTGTGCATTGCGGAATTTGCGAGGGAACTCTTTGGCATTCCCACCTACCGTCCGAGCGAGTACACGTGAAAAGCCACCAGTCACCGGAGGTGGGAAGTTTCGCCATGTAATCAGTCTGAATTGCCGCTCCGGTCACGTAGTTTAATGTGGATTTACGAGAAGATGTGTGGAAGACAATTAAAGTTAGGTCTGAGAAGAGGACGGTCAGGATAAAGAGTTTACTGCGTTGAGTTGAGAGACTGTATTGCTTCTATTGTTGTTATGATTAAAGTAAGTAAATGCTCATATGATGCATGGACATCGGAGTCACTTTCTTTTTAACAGTATTATGTATTGAAAATTAGGCAGCAAATCATAAAAAAACATTGTGATTGGTTTATGATCTACCCAGGTAATGAGGACCTACAAGTAATAGCTGACAAGACGTTGAGGCTGATCGCTCTTGGTTATCGAATACTGCTACAACACACTATGCAATGCAGTGAAATGGGCAGACTATGTGCAGGTCATCATCATCATTTTAGTCAATAGGCGCCAACTGCTGGACATAGGCCTCCCCCAATGTTCTCTACACAGACCGGTCTTGTGCCGCCCGCATCCAATGGATTCCCGCCGCCTCCACCAGATCGTCGATTCACCTTGTGGGTGCCTGCCACGGCTGGCTGCGACTTCCTGTACGTGGCCTCTACGCGAGGACCTTTCCGTCCTCAACAGCCGTGTAGGTACTCATCATATGAATAATAAACAAATATTAAAATTTATTCTAAAAGCGGCATTTCGAAAAGCCACCGCAATTGCCAGACATCAATTGCCAATCTTGAAAATATGTAAACCATGGTGAACTTCTCGTGTCTCCATGTGCCTGCAACCTGTTGCTGGCTACAAATTTCAATCATACAACGTTTATTGTGCTCTAGCTCATTACCTTTGCCAACACCTTCATAACCCACCAGCACTATCAGTGGGATCTCAGTAGTGTCTGCAGGAGGTACGTTGGGCGAGACGTGTGCTTTCGACAGCTGCTCGATGTACAGCAGACGTAGTAGGCGCCTGGCCGCGAATGTGTTGATGTCTGGTGTCATGTCCATTTTGTAAGTTCTCTGTGAACATATTTGTTGGATTAAATCAGGAGACCCGACAGTATCTCCTTCACGTCGAGCAATAAAAGAGCAGCACGCCGTAACTTTCTTTTCTCGAAGCAATTCAGGCCATTTTCAGATCCCTATAACTTATTGTACCTGTTGTGTTTCTAGAAGCCTTTAGTAACCAAGTAGACAGAGTATAAATACGGAATGTTTAAAATTTTATGCAGAAGTTTAAAAATTATAACGATTCAAAGTTTCTTAATTTTTAAGTAAATACACACTCAAAAATGTCATCTCGTGTTCAGGCGTTTTTAAGTGTGTTATTTACTTAAGAATAAATCGCAAAACATTGATATAAAATATCAACTATTTTCTTAATTTTGTCACTCACTCAGTAACCATCGTCAAAATTTTAAGGCACTTCTAGCAGACAAAGAAGCTTCAAAATTAGAATCTTAATTTTGATATTAGTTTTAGAGAAATGTTGGATTTGTGCTGCCACGCAAATTAAATCTCGAACAAACATTAAAGGACGTCTTTAATAAATAAATCAATTACTTAGCGTAATTTCTATACATTTAATAAGTATTAATTTTAGCTTAGCAAATAGTTTACTAATTATATTCGTAGATAGGCAGGAAGTTTCCAAAACCCATTAAATCCCTAGTTGGTAAATTCTCGTAGGACCGATCAAGGTTTGACTTAATTTTCCTCATTAGCGCTAACTGGTAAATGAATTATTAGGATCAGAACTTGAGGCGTCTGTCTAAAGCTATGTATCACTACATTAAACCACACGTCTTTGAATGTGAGTCACGTCTTAACAAACATAATTGTAAATAAGATTTTTTTGGTTAAATTGTTGCAAGAACTTGTTTATTTGTTGGTACTTTTTTTATAGTGGCACAGTAATATTGGCTCTCCTCAGCCTGATGGTAAGCAAGAGAAGAGCCCAAGTTGCAATTACAACGGAAGCGATGTTAAGGCATCACCTCAGTTGGCACCGCCATACTGGCGCGCGAGGTGCTTCTTCACGCTTCGTTTGAAGGAATCCATATTGTAGGAAGAGGGAAATACATGCGCCGGCAACGAGTTCCATTTCTTGATCGTTCGGCAGAAATAAGAACTGGTTAAATTTTTTAGTCCGTGATGGAATGTTTTCCACTGTGAAGCGGTGACATCGTTGTCCGGCGCAGTGTAGTTCTGTGACGGAATAGGGCAGGTGGGATGAGGGAGAAAAGCTCTTCAAAGCATTCACCGTGGTATTGACTTGAAAATATTTAAAGGATAAAAGATGACCAGAATGAAAAATCATTGATTTTTTTCTCGTCGGTCCAAGGTAGACTGCTAGCCTCGAGCACATTGTTTGATAGAGAAATCTCAAAACTTGTTCTTTACTTTCTTGTAACGGGAACTTACTTCTTAGTCTTCCGCGTTCAGTCCAGTATTCCAGTATAGGATGGGTGTCAGCATGGTACCCTGGCATAGCGTAGTTAGGGTTCGCTCTTAGGTTGATCACATATAACACCTGTAGACTGCCAGGTCCAAAAAAAGCAGAACCAGCTTCGTCGTGTCTTGTCTCAAACGGTTCCAAGGTGGACGTGCGAGTGATGTGGCAAGGTGTGCCAGGCAACAAGGCTTTACAGCCATCAACGTCGATGTGGAATCCTACCAAACTACTAGCGCTGCAACTATTATCATCTTAGATACTGTGGTGGCTGCCAATGATGAGACTGCCAGGTATAGGAGCATATTTCTTAGAAAGGACCCAAAATATTATTTTCTTACTTGCAAAACGGGATCTAACTCCTCTGCATCCAAGCTAAGCAATATTGGGAAGGTGTTGACGACGACGTCACGATAGCCCGGCGTGGCGCAGATGGGGTTCGCTCTGAGGTCGATCACGATGAGACGGCGCATCTGACGCATGTAGACCGCCAGCTCCAGGAGCATGCTTATGCGGTTGTTACGAGCGTGGAGCTCGCGCAATCTGAGGAAGGCAAGAATCAAGGCAGTTTTACCCGTGGGAGAGCACGTTTCGGCATGAATGCTCGACCGGAGACTCATAGAAAATCGGCGTGAAGCAACACTGTGCTGTGTTTCGCTGCGTGAGTGAGGGTCAATCCGTGGGAAAGGGGAGTTTGAAGGTTGGCAGCGACCTTGTGACTTTGGAGTCACAAGTGCGCTGCCAACCTTTAAACTCCCCTTTAAACCCCTTCCTTTAATCCCCTTTAAACCGGGCTCTAGGGCGGTTGCTTACCATCCGATCCGTCTGCTCGTCTACCACATATCACATAAAAAAAAAACAGTCATCCACCGATGGTAGCTCAATGGATTAGCACTCGCCTTGGATGTGGGGCGTCGTGGTTCGAATGCGATCGTGCACCTCTGGAATTTTCAATTACATTTGCGTACTTCTACCATTAGCTCGGCGGTGAGGGAAAACATCGTGAGGAGGAATCGTGCATGTTTCGGATAGTTTCTGAAACGTGATTCAGTTGAACAGTTTCCCATTTTAAAGGGTTGCGAAGGATCAGTCTGCAGTCGCTTTCATTTTAATTAACAGACTCTGCAAATCCTGAATCGTGGTGAAAACGACAGCTTTGGACGTAAATATACGCTAAGATGTAGAGGTGGTGGATCTTCGTTCAGCTAACATCTACAAAATTAAAGTGCATCGACTTTGCTGACTCGAGAGAATGAGTGAATGAGTGAAGATCGTGAAGTAAAAGAGCGTACCTGAGATGGTCAAGTTGGTAGGAGGCCTAGCGAGGCAAGGTACCGCTGGAATGATGGAATCAAAAGGATTTATCAGAGGCCAAGGTTTTCTCTGAGTCGCTGCATCAATCTATTTAGTTCATTTTTAATTAACATCTGCGTTATAAACAGAGATGCCACCCGTCCCGATTTTGTCGGGACTGTCCCGATTTCAACGACATTGTCCCGCGTCCCGACTTTTGACAATATGCGATAGGTTCAATCCATTCATTCACAGGTACCCAACACAGTCACGCGCCACCGCGCCGCAGTTCTGCGTTCGTCTTTGCCTTCTCCCGCACGCCCATGTACTAAATTTTCGTGCAATAAAGTTTAAAAAAAGCTATGTTTTCCTTAGACTGTCTCACATGGGTCGTATTTTGATTGGACCAAACCCCGAACGTCTCTGACGCATGCCCGATCGTCCCTGATTTTTTTTCCTAAAGGTGGCAATCCTGGTTACAACAGCCTGGTAATTTGTTTGGTTGAAACTAGAAATAACCTGATTGGGGTAAAGGCAGTACGCATACAGGCCCCAACCGGCTTGCGATGACCTCCTAAGCGTGGTTAGATGTTGACTCGGTAGCACATTTGATAGTGAGTGTCCCTGCGTCACGCTTCAAGAGTTCGATTCCACAGGACAAACATTCGAGTTACGAATTAGTGGATGGGAACGGTCTGTAGGGGTAATAATACCTGTTTACCTCTCACCTATATATATCTGAAGTACCTACTTAGTTACCTTCATCGATTCTGATTTCCATAATCCAAGTGCTTAAGCTATTTTTTTATTGCGAATAATAGACAGACAAGCATGCGGCCCATCTGATGGTAAATGGTAACCGCCGCTCATAGACATCAATGCCGAAGTGCAAGAATGCCGCTGCCTACTTTTTTAAACTTTGGGTTGCAACGCTTGCCGAGTGAAAAGAACGAGTGAGTTTTATTCTATGAAGAATGACATTACAAAAAAATATAGGTTACACAAGTTTGTCACAAGGTGGCGCTACTGCGTAGGTCTTTTTTTTATTATGCTAAAGGCGGACAAACGAGCAAGCGAGTCACCTGATGGAAAGTAATCGACGCCGCCCATGAACATCTTTACTTTGATATTTACAACACAGGTCGATGAATGTGTTGTGGTGGGATATTTATTTATTATTCAGTCCTTAGGCTGAGAATAGAGGTTTTGGTTACTATAAATTGAAATTACTTCCAATAGTTACACAGTTTGAGAAACTCTCCAAAAGGTGCAGATTTCCCTCATGACCTTTTTTCCCCTCACCGACGATTTATATTCTTTATTCTCATAAGAATTACAATACGGTTATTTGACTAAGCTCGAGATTTAACAAAATATAAACAATTTACTAAAATATAGGTAAATATGTCGCCAATAGAAAAAATTCTAAATTAAATCAAATTAAGCGTTTTAGTTTTTCTTTCTTTGTACGAACTGCTAAGGAATGGAAAAGCTTGCCTGGCTTCGTAGTTCCAGAGAGCTAAAATTTGGGTGACTTTAAGTCGAGAGTGAATATGCTTCTTCTTGGGTAACCCGCTACATCTTCGACCTTATTTTCATTTTTCATAGGTGAGATGAGGGTCAAGTGCAAACCCATTTAATATATTAAAATATAAAAAAATTGAAATTTTTTCATGCGAATTTCCAAAAGTGATAGAACAAATTTTGTTCACAATGGTTAGTAGAACACGTGGTTAGTATACTCAGATTCGATCGTACGACCTCCTGTTTAGATGCACACATTCGTATCCACTGAGCTACCATTGCTCTATGCAAGTCTACGAGTAGGTACTTAACCTTTTAAAACCCTTCGGAGTGGTAGTAAAATATGAGATTGACATCGGCGTAGATCAAACATCACGTTCGATTTTTATTGGTACTTAAAAACCTAATCTAAAACGTTTTACGGTGGTAATATCTGACATGTGATTTAAGAAAATGGCTTTTGATAAAAATATGACCCTATAGGTTACATATTAGACATACAATACCTATACACGTCCTGTTGGTCTAGTGGTTTAAGTACCGGGCCGTGATCTCGGGGTCCTGGGTTCGATTCCCGGGTCGAGCGAAAACTATGTTTCGAATTTTTCGAACATAGCTCGGGTTTGTGATCACCAATCCGCACCAATCACCATCCGCGTGGTGATTAAGCCTAATCCCATCATAGTAGCGATGACTTGATTTCTATGATGGAGGCCTTTGCCCTGCAGTGGGACAGTTTATAGGCTGATACTTACTTACCTATATACATTGGATATGTTTGTAAGTATAGGTAAAGTTTTGCCCAAGTCCTAACACAAAGATATATGTGGTTGATAAGATACATCTACAACTAAAATTAGGGGTACCTGTCCACTGAATGAGTATAGAAATATACTCACTTCAACGTATTCTAAAGTCAAAATGAGAGACCCTGCGTCACGCACCCTTCAAGGGTTCGATTCCACAGGACAAACATTCGAGTTACGAATGTCGGGTGGGATTGGTCTGTAGGGGGTATTGTAATACCTGTTTACCTCTCACCTATTTATTTGAAGTCTTCATCAGCCCATTTAAGTCCCCACTGCTGGGGCACGGGCCTCCCTCAATCACATGAGGGGTAATTGCCATACTCACTACGCTTGGCAGACGGGTTGGCGAGGGTTTTGATATAAATGCAGAGTTTTCCTTCTCTAGGTGCTGATGATCATGCCAGCAGCTTTACCTTAGTCGCCTTTTACGACACCTCGGTAAGAGTGAGGGTGGCCTATTCTACTCTGCCGGGGACCACACGGCCCTACCTACCTTGAAGTACCTACCATGTTACCTTCATCGATTCTGATTTCCATAATCCATGTAAATAAGCTAATTTTTTTTGCAAATAATAGGCAGACGAGCATGCGGCCCATCTGATGGTAAGTGGTAACCGCCGCTCAGACATCAACAATGCCGGAGCACAGTCATGCCGCTGCCTACCGTGAATTTTTATTTACTCAAATAAATAATATTTTTCATGTAGGTTAACTTCATTCGTATATGCTCTTTTGAAGAATTTTGTAACAAAAATATCTCTCGTTTTGTCGTCCCATACTTTATGGATCTTGAAAATCCATTTAGTTATTTGGTAAATATATAACGTCACTTAAAATATTGTGATTGAATATGTTTCTTTAGACATTAGGAGACGGGAATGCGTCAAAAAAGTGATGACAACAAACTCCCATGCCAATGGGATTACTATATCTACCTATGAAGTAAGCGGCAGTGGCACCACAAGACTTATTTCCACGACAACATTAAAATAATATAATTGGCACTTTTTAAAATCTAATCAAAATTATCTAGGTACTATTGCAGGTGCAAGCCATACCTTGTACAACCACAAAATAACTTCAAAGACGTCAGGTTATTTTCATTCAAGTTCAGGTACTCCAAGTGGAGAAGAGTCCAAAGCCCGATCGTAGGGCTTATCTCGAAGCTCGATATGTTGTTGTAGGAGACATCCAGCCAAAGCAGGCGCAAGTGGTTTAAGTTCTCAAGTCGTTGAATGTGATTGAACGATAAATCGAGTCGACGCAGGTATCTGAACAACATGTAAAATTATTTATTTCTTGCTTTCGCCCGCAGTTTCGTTCGCGTGAAATTTAGTTTGCCACAATGTATCCTAATATCAATTACCGTCCCTTCAACCATTCTTCAACTTAATTAAAAAACTTCAATTCAACTGTAACTCCAATTAAAAATTACGTCAATCGTCGCTCCGTTTTGCAGTGAAAGACGGAGAAGCAAACAGACACACATACGTACACATTCCCTATTATATTAGTATGGATTTTTATATCTTTAAAGGCAAGAGTTAACAGGCATCTTATGGCTAAACATTACGTGAAGCTTTAAATTAGGTGCGCTTTTGGTTAGAGACTAATTAGCCTATAATAAAAAAAAAATGTTTCAACACTAAACCTTTTACGCATCTACTTTCTACAGAAAGTCTGAAGGCTTTCAGCTTCTTTTAGGAAATAGGTTGAAAACTCTCGATACTCTAATTTTACTAATCCAAAAGCAATATATGATTCTTCAACACAACCACCGTTCTGTTTATAATAAGAATATTTATAACAAAAATGCAAATTAATGTCGCCTAGTAGCATAAGCCTCTAAAATGAAGGCACCTTAAAATAAAATTCCCTTTTACAACACTCACCGAAGGCTCTCGAGGCCGCTAATAAATTTTATGTTGTTGTGCGATAAATCCAGAATTGTAATGGACCAAAACATGCTGAGATCCCTTATTTTCTTCACGGAGTTAAATTTATAATGTACCTCCGTTAAGAACCACTGAGCTGGGAATAAAGGAAATATCAAAATGTGATAAACTGTGGCAGGCGAATATAAAACGATCTTGGAAGTAGTGTTGCCGAACTGATCCATAGTAAAATTATCGATAATTTTCCGTCTAATAAGTGTTCATTGTTAAATTATTTATTGTGATGGACAATAAAATGTTTCTTTCTTTCTAAAACGACAAACCAATCAATAGTTCAGAACCAGGTTATTTTTTAATATCTATAGTAAAATCGAATGTTAGTGTCGACATTCTCGATAGTTTTTTGGTATCTATAGTAAAAACAATCATTAGTATAATCGTTGCTTTGTATGTCCTAAGTTACTGCTGATACGCCAATTTTAACTAAATTTTACCCCGTTTAGAAAACCACTCATCTTTTTGTACACAATACTAATGTAAATTGGTAAACAATCGGTACTATTGAAAGTATTTTTTTTTTACAAATACAAATACAAATCTTTTATTTGTAAAACATAGGTGGATTGATTTTATGTAATAGGTAGGCAGACGAACAGACGGATCACCTGATGGTAAGCAATTGCCGCCGCCCATGGACACCAGTGAAGTCACAAATGCGCTGCCAACCTTTAAACCCCCCCTATCCCCCAGATTGGGCCTCCGGTACCCTCACTCACGCAGCGAAACACAGCACAGTGCTGCTTCACGCCGGTTTTCTGTGAGGCCGTAGTATCACTCTGGTCGAGCCGGCCCATTCATGCCGAAGCTTGGCTCTCCCACGGTAAAATAGTATCGATAGTAATGTCTGGTTTTGAAGTATCGATATGTTCAGGACTTGTAAATTAGTTTTAAGATCTATTGTGAACTACATGACGACAATAAATACTATGACTATAACTAATACTATGAATGTGACGTCATCTATCGATAGTCGACTATAATATCGGCAACACTGCTTGGGAGATAAATGAAAAATTTACGAGTCTCATATTCCAGGACGGTGTTGAGTCGGTTGAAGGCCACGGAAAGGTGCTGGAGGTACAGCAGGTGCGAGAGTACAGTCAGCTCCGAAAGCAAGTTGGAGGATAAGTCCAGGTTCACTATGTACTTGTAGTGTTGCAGTATGTCGATGTTGATCAAATGCTACAATAATAATCGAAATAGATTTTTATGTCAGAAGAAGGATTGTTTTTTAGTGATACAGAAAATTGGCTCCTCTTAGCCTGGTAAGCCAAAGTGAGGGCCCACGTAGCAATTACACAGATGCGATGGCACGGCATCATTTCTGTTAGATCTACCATACTTGAGATGCTTTGGCGTTAAAAAGAGTAAGATTCCATGTTATAGGAAGGAAACCCATGCGGCGACAGTGATACTTCTGGAAATATAGTTAGAATTTCCAATGGTTCTTGAATCTTCATCAATAGCCTATCCATGTCCCCCCACTGAGTCACCAATCGACTCTCACGTAGAGTATGATTGGAAGTCAGTCTTGTCACGTTTGTTCACTGCGCATTCGAGAACTTCCCACATACTTTTATTTTTCCTCACGATTATCACAAACATAAGATCAAAGAAAATGATGACACCCCAATAGTAAAATTAACAATAAACCGTCTTCAACTCGTCTAGCTTAGAAGTTAGGTAAGTGACTGCGAACAATGAAATATTTTTACCTTTGACGAGAGATCCAGTTTGATATAAACGTAATCGCCCAATATTGGCGAACGCTTGAGGTAAGAAAGGCAAGCGGTGACCATGTCTCTCGTTAAGGCTCCGCCCACCAGTTCCGGCACGTCTTCGATATTGCGTATGCGCACTACCGGGGAGTACACGTCTGCGTATAACTCGGGGAAAATGTAGAAACAACCCCATAGTTGATCTTCGTTCATTAGCGGTGTTATGTTTACGGGAAACTGGAATGACATAAAAATTTTCCTAAGGGCTCGTCCTCATTAGACGAATAGTGACCGACTGAGAGTTTGCTTCCAGTTTGCCTGTATGATAACTTAACTTTAAATTTAGCTTCCATACAGAACGTAGTGCAGTTCGCGCGTGCGAGTTACTGTGTCTGCGAGCGAACAGTCAGCCGCTCTCTTTTCGCTTAATAAGGACGTGACCTAAGTTGTTATTGACCTTGGTCAAGAGTTTTTTGCCTTAAAATAAATCATTCTGATAAATTGTGAAACCTAATCTATTTAAATGCAGGCACTAAATTGTTTTCAGTTGTATTAAAAAGAATGTTTAGATTGGTATGGTTGACTTTTACAATTTATTTCGAGAGCCCTCCAAGGCGAAATTAAAATATGTACAGTGGAAGTAGAGTGAAAAAAAATGAAGTCATGGGATCCTGGAGCCCATGACCTCATTTTTTTCACTCAGGTTTGGAGTTCAAAAAGGCCACGGCCAGCGGATTTTGGCACGGCAAACTGTAATGGTTATTTGTTATATAGTTATTTATGATGCTGATTGTACCACGATCTATGTCGGTATTTATCTACTCATGAGTCATGTCACAAGACTTTTGTTCAAGCACGAAAGGATGTATCATGGAAAAAAGACAAAAAATCACCCGAATTCTATACGGAAAGGAAGTCCGAAATAAACGTTCCGAGAGAGTTCCGACTAATTGAAAGGAAAAATGCTGATTGTTGATTTGAAGGATACTGGAAATGCCAAACGTCTGGGCTAGTATATAATAGAAAAACGAAAAAAAGAGAGGTTTTTGTGTTTCCGGCGCTCGTGAAGTGGGAACACTTCTGTACCTGCACGCTCTGAAAATGTTGACGAAAATATTTCATAATAAAGTTTACATTCATGAATATTTGATTCGTGTCAAGTTGGGACGGATCCAGTTTCCGTTTACTTTGTCAAACTTGAGAAGAATTTAAGAATTCTTTATTTATTGAACATTTTCACGAAGGACTGGTACTTTGCTTACTGTTGGCGAAATGACACATTAGTTCCATATGGGTACTAGATTTGCAGTGGCTTCATTCGGCTTACAATATTTATACGTCGATTACAAAACCGCGCCGTAACCATCGCAAATATACCTGTCGAATGTACAAAAGATACGCACAGCACAGCGCATGTGAAAGGAACGAGAATAAAGAATCGGTCATGAATTTCGTTTCGCTGTAAGCCATCTGTTTTAGATTAACGTATTTTTCTGCGCGTTTACGGTCGTTTCATCATACGCGGTTATATACGCGCTACATTAGATACGCGCTACATTAGATACGCGCTTAAAAAAACCGGTCCCTCGTAAACAGGCATAGCACAGTGTATGCAGTAATCCAATATATTTACTGTTGCTAAGCGAAAATGTTTTAATATTATAATTTAGAATTTTACAACATTCCTAAGCCCTAGTGCAAGTATCATCACCTGGATGACCTATGCCCACGTGTCGCCAGGAGACGAGGCTAAAGGTATAACCATGCAGCTAAAGAAGTGGAAGCGGGTTGGTTGCTGGGTTGCGGGTGCGACATTTGTATGGACGAATGTATTGAAATCACTAATTCAACTTCATTGTGGAGTGCACGAAAATAGGGCCCCTGTTGATTGGTTATTAAGGACTCCTTTAAACTCGCGGTGCGGTGCTCTCTCCCGGACCGCCACGCAGCACTTTTGCATGGAACCGCGCGTCCACGTCACATTTTCAGTCCTTCATTAATAAAGTGATTAATGAGAGTTGCACAAACTTCGAAATGTACAATATTCTTCAACCCCAGTTTATTGTCGGATATTTCAGACCATCATAATGTTGTATGATTTTTCTCACAACAAACTTCGTCATAAATATCCGCAGTCACGATGGCTGCATTGGGCATTTCATTATCTATTCATGATGAATAGATAAATTTTATTTTGAGTCGTACAAACTTTATGTAGGATAATGGATAAAGATCATTAGCTTTGAGATTCACTGTTACTTATTGTATATATATTTTTTTATTTTTTTTATGACATAGGTGGCAGAAGAGCAGATGGATCACCTGATGTAAGCGATTGCCGCCGCCCATGGACACATGCAACACCAGTTGACTCACTAGGGCGCTGCCAACCTTTTGACTCCCCACAAGAGGAATACTACATTTTAGGGCTTCGATGTCTGTTAGTTTCGTTATGTCCATGGGCAGTTTTATCTGTGGTTTTTAAATAATTTTTAATTTAAATATCTGACGTTCAAGATTCCAAGGCAACGTTAATGTCAAAATCACATTGAAGTACCCCGAGGGCCCTCACCTGCTCAGCGAAGAGGTCCTCCTCGCTCTTGGTGCGCAGCTCGGTTGGCACGAACTTTTGTATGGAGTACTCCTTGGCCGGGATGCCGATGGTTCGCCGGCGGATGCTGTCGCCTGGAATACATTACACGGTTTCAAATTCAACACGCTACCTTGTTTGTTTTAATTTTTGCATGAGTGGACCGGAGAACTGAGAAGTTTAATAATTTTGTATCAATCTTTCAGATCAACAAAGAAATTAGAAGGAGAAGTCACTCGCGTGATAAAGTGGAGATGGGCAACACACTTGGCAAGGCGTAAAGATGATAGGTGGACAATAAAGCTTACCGAATGGCTGCCAAGAATGAGGCGACGTCCTGTGGGCAGACCCCCACCCCTCTTGGTCTGGCGATATTGTAAGTTTAGCAGAGAAAAATGAGGACGGCAGTGGATCGAAGGGAATGGCGTCATAAAGAAGAGGCATGTACGCATGTAGTGATTGATGTGTAGATTAGTGTAGATTGGCTTGTTACCACTCCAGACGAGGCTCCAAACGAGGAACTTGATTTCTATGATGAAGACTTTTGCCCTGCAGTGGGGCACAAGAAACTCATACTTTAGTCCCCCGGGAAAATCCCTAATAAGAATTCATTCGTACCGTGCGCAAACATTTGGGTTCCAATGTATCTTCTACTTAGTTTATGGTTCCAATGTTTGAGTTTGACAACGAGCGGCGAGGAAGTTAATTGATGTGAATGATAGGGCGCATTTTTTTAAGAAAAGAAGATAGACATTCACCTGAGTAGATGATATTTAAGGGTTGCGACGACATATAGTTGATTCTAGAGACCTCGGCCCACGTCCTCAGCAGGCTGCCGACTCGAAGGCCACTCAGGGGGTTTGGGACCACCAGCGAGTCTTCCGTGTCCTCCAAGGTATTCGGCTCTTCAGGGATTGTAGAAGTAGATTTTGTTTCCATTTCTTTTTTACTAGTCGAAATCGATGACTTGGACATTTCTACCGTTTTATTTTTATTATTTCAATAAAAATGTGATGATCAATCAATGACTATTGTGATCAATGATGAACTGTCATGTCACCTTTGACATAAGTAAAGCATAGAGAAAGGTATGATAAGCTGTGAAGGTTTAACCAAAATGATTTTATTTACCATTTATATGGTCTTTGGAACTTTGTAAGACTGGATGAGTTCTCAAAGCATCAAAGGGTGCGTCCAGATCAGACGAATGGGCTGCGAATGCGCAGTTGCAGGATCTAATATCATCTTAGCGTCGGATTCCCGTTGCTTCCAAAGCTTTTCAGCCCGGGGTACGCTTGGACCATGATCCAGAATTCGGAAAGTCTGGTAATGATATAGAAATTGGTCTTTGTAACCTTGAGAAAGGGAACCAGATCGACTCGACCATGATCAGTTTCGCCACGAGGTTTCCCTCACCGCCAAGCTAACGGTAGAAATACGCACTTAGATAGCAGATTTGAAAAATTCAATAGTGCATTCTCGGATTCGAACCAGAACCCCCCGCATAAGGACAGCGCACGTTCTTATTCGCTGAGTTACCATTCATCACATTTCTGAATGCGTAATTGCAGCAACCGCCTGCAAACACGCCACGGGAGAGTTTTTGCGCGCAGCGTGCTATTACTCGCCGAGGAGATGAAGTCTTTTAAAAAGTTAATATTAATTTAGATTATGTATTTATTGACTTGATTAAATCACAAACAGTCTTCACAAGGGAAATAGTATGGAAACAGTGAAGTAGCGACAAGCCGGATCTGAGGATGAGCGCGGACTGCCTGCGCGCCGGCCGCGGAAGTGACTATACCCTTCTAGCATTTGCTGACGCAGCAGCTTTGCTATGGGGTTAGCCAGATCCCTTACATCCATGCGGTATAAATAAATAAATATTTCACAACATCACGTACATTGATCTGACTCCGAGATAGGTAGCTCAAGCACCTGTGTTACGGATATCAGAATCAACAGTGGGATTACAAATATATACATATAATACTTTTCTTTTGTAAATACATACTTATAATATATAGATAACGCCCAGACCAATACAAACAGATATGTTCATGCACACAAATGTTTGTACTGTGCGGGGATCGAACCCGCAACCCTTGCACCAGAGGCAGCGTTCACTACCACTGTTCCAAACGGGTCGTCCAACATATATAACAGTGCGATCTTTTTAATGGTCCAATCCCGTAAGAAAGTACCTTCTTTTCTGTCGCTACGCTCTTGTCAGAACGGCCGTGGTCACGTTCAGGCGTCTTTGTAGGTGTTGATGCAGAGTGTAACAATGGGTTTCCTATTGCGGATTTCACTTGATCAGTCTAGCGGATCGGTAATTTGTCGGGTGATTTGGTTCCCTCTAGAAGGGGTTAGTTGAAGGGAGTACCCACTCGTATAGAAACGGTAGAATGTGCAGCTGTATAGAAACGTTGTTAAACTTTTAAATTGCTCCCTAGCCAAATATTATAGTAAACGATTCTTTTATTATTGAATACATTGAAATATAGGCATCGTGATAAGATTTTAGAATTTGATAAACAGAGTACATTTACTCTGTTTATTAAATTCTAAAACCTTATCACGATGCCTATGCTGAGCCATTATAATGTCAGGATTAGCTCTAGAGGAATTTCATTAACTAAAGAAGGGATCATAGTTATTGTATTTTTGTAACGTCGTAATTAGAGTAATTGTTTCTAATTCCTTACTTTGTCTTCGATAGAATGAAGTAATTAAGTTTCGTTATAATTATAATTGTTTGGCACTTAAGTTCCTCTTTATCAAATTATGTTAAATATTGTGGATGTACCTAACTCATCAATTAAAATGTTTGCTCAGTTCTAGGGATCTGTATTTGTGGTGTCCTTGTGTTAGAGACGCACTCTGCATAAGCAAACAGTCATGACATTATTAAAAGTAGGATGTGTAACTAACTACTGGTTGTTACCACAGAAAATTAAAACAGAGTAGATGATAAGACTACCTCCCTCGACCAGAACAGTCCCAGGCGTTAATACAGGCGTTCGACCAGAAACGAACTGTAGAAATATTAAAACTGAGCAGAGGACATGTTAGGGTACTCACTCGGACCTCACGGGGCACTGCAAATAAAACAAGCACCTGCACAACATGGGCCTTTCAGATACCGAAATCTGCAGGTTCTGTCGCGAGGAAGAGGAAACGATTATTCATGTCCTCGGCGAGTGCATAGCGCTGCACTACTGCAGAACCCGGCACCTGGGAGCACACATGATCTCGGCAGACGAGATCAAAAGCTCCCCTATCAGTTCCATCCTCGGGTTTATCCTGGAGCTGGAGCTGCATGAGGTGCTGTAATAAGTTCTGGGGATGCCACAATAGATCTTCTACTGGTCGCAGTGGCTATGAGATGGAATGCTCACCCCATTTCATTCAAATAATAATCAAGATTAATTGATATCCGATACAGTTAATAATATGAAAAAAAATGTATTTGTGAAATCAAAATCATCGGGTTTCCTGATGGAAAGTAATAAACGCCACCCATGAGTATCCGCGAAATCAGAGATATTGCTAATGTGTTGTCGGCCTTTTCAAAAAAGAGTACGCTCTTCTCTTGAAGGTCCCTAAGTCGTAGCCGTCGAGAAATACTCCTGCAGCCAAACCGTTCCACACAACAGGTACGTATAGGTATGAGGTGAGGTAGGTATTTTAATCTAGAAACACGTTATTTTATTGCTTGTATGAATTCGGGCCAGCCATGCTACGTTTTCATTATCTCTGTTACCAAAAAGTATGTCCAAAGAAAATTACATACATGTATGTTTGGTTAGCGAAAATGTGTCTTTTAGCGAAGTCAAAGCACAACTTTAGCCAAGTAAAAAGTTGTAAAATTCTGAGCACTATTTCTCATAATAAAAATTGTGGTCGTGTCGTGGAAGCTGACGGTGAAAGGATGTCACAGCACAGAAAACTCTAATATAAGACCAGTAAGGCAGTTTATCTATAATTTAAAGAGGAAAAGGTTGATCAATAAGAAATTACGTCCAACAATTTAAGGAAAAAGCAATTGTAATGTTGCTGGCAGAATCAAGAAAGGAATGGATAATACTCCACCGACCAGAGTAACGCTCTTAAATGAGAGAGAGTTATTTTTATTTCAGTTTGAGTTATTTATTTTATTTATAAAAATAATTCATATTCACACACACATACAATGACCTACGAGTATATTAAGCAAAATTACAGATATCAGAATAGCTATAACTAAATAAATAATTTGAAAAATGACAGATACTTCACTGAACGATCAGAACTAGATAAAAAAAGTCATGGGCATCTGGCAGCACACACAGACCCGAAAAAAAAAAAGTTTTTAAAATTAACCTGACAAGGAATCAAGCTCGGTATTTTCCGTCTTAAAATAAGACACATCTTAGCAATTAGGCCAACCACCTTACTGCACGCCGTAAACTAGGATTCCACCCGTACCATCTGGATGGGTGGAGGTCCACCACCGTGCGCTTTACACGTCATTTTTTGCCACGCACCTCCTCATTGTGGAATTAACTTTCCGCAGCGGTATTTCCGAACCGGCACGACATTGCGAGCTTTAAGAAATGAGTCTATACCTTCGCAAAAGACCGGCAAGGGGAGTGGAGACGCTCCCTCTGGTGTGGCTGATGTACATGGGCGGCGGTGATCACTTACCATCAGATGACTCGCTTGCTCGTTTGCCTCCATTTCTCATTTAAAAAAATCGAGGTTATCTCATACATAATATGAGATAACCTTCATGGCCTTCAGCCATTATTCTTCATCAATACTTTTATCATCATCATTACTTAATACTTACCAGAAGATGAGTTAAGAAGGCCCATGTGGATCAATAAAACACTTTTTTACTTATTTTGTTACCTACGGGTGATAGCTAGTTGCTTCACTGCACTTCACCGGTTACAGTGGTCTCCCACATCCCTAAAGCGAGATAACGAACTCTGGCTTTTGTTCTACAATCTCTTTG
The DNA here is from genome assembly GCA_019059595.1 of Marasmia exigua. Classification (NCBI taxonomy): domain Eukaryota; kingdom Metazoa; phylum Arthropoda; class Insecta; order Lepidoptera; family Crambidae; genus Marasmia; species Marasmia exigua. The sequence continues at coordinate 12,752,934 of CM032479.1, forward strand.
ACGGCGAAAAAAAAACATTTTGTTGTTTCCCGCCCGGCGAGCGATCGTTTCCACCAGTCCCTACTACTCCCTGCCTCATTTAGGTGAGATATAGCGACCGTATTTTTAAACGTCCGAGGAACTCTAATTTTTAAAGACACTTCTAAGTGTCTAAATACGTAGTCAAGTAAGTAATAGTCTTGAAAGATAAGGTTTAATGCGTCATGATGTTTTTTTAATGTTATGACATTATTTTGGTTTCGATTTTTTTTACCAAAATGAATACTTATCCCCTATTATTATGTTACTCAATTCGGCGGGTAGGGCTAAACCAAGCAGTTAGTAACAATAAAAAATGATGTTACTCTATGATGTACCTGAAATTTCTAATACACCAATCAAACGCTTTCTAGGTCAGTACAGTACGACTACGATCAGAAGGCACACAAAATAAGTAGAAGATACTACTGTATCAGACAGGAATGTCCCATAGTGCTCCACTAGACCATTTTTAGATCGACTCACGAACTTAACGGTCGCACTCGAAGAAGCCATTTGAGCTAATGTTCATTAACTTTAGTATCGGTAGTCTTTATGCGTATCAAAATAAGTGTCAATATTTTTTCTTAAGTAGCCAACTAAGTTAATCAACGACTCTGAGTGTGGCAGTAAGTAGAACATAGAAGGTACTTCAGTGATATGGACACGAGGGCGCTTTACAATTTTTTTTTATGGGTAAACGTCAAAACCACTGACATTTGTAAAGGAAATAGCATTATAATTTGGCATGTGCCAAATAACCGTAGTGCGACTGTATCTACTAGACATCATCTCTCCGGAATCGGCGGGTAGGGCTAAAACAAGCCGCATGGGCTGATGCAATTCAAAGGTTATAAATTAGTGTCTATTGGTTTTTAAGTGTACAAATTTGGTGTTTATTTGTGCAGTTAAGTGCCGCAAAGCGATCCTAATAATAATAATCGTTGGATTGTATCGTTTTTAACACTGCTATTGTGTGTCGAGTGCGTTGTCTCGTGACAACTTGCTTGGACCTAATAGAGTCTCAAAACCCAACCTAAATTAATTGGACCTAATAGTCTTAATAAAAGTAATCATGCTTTTAGAGTGATATCCGCTGAATCCGTAGGTCGATAAAACGTAAAACACTGGCGTTTTATTGAGTGACTGTGACTTTGACTGTTAACTACCTACTTATTCCTCAATAAGTTACTTGACATTGGCGAATTATCTTCGGGTAGAGCCATAATAAAAAAAAATCTCTATATTTCTTCTTAGCGACTAATTCTTAGTTGCGTCCATAGAGTAAAAACTATCGCTTCAGAGTCCTGGCTACTCTTGTTCCATGATACAGAATTCGGGAAGTCTGGTATTCACAATGAAGCGACTGCCGCCTGACCTTCGCAACAGGGGATCCAGACCATCTGGACCACGGGGACACGTTCAGAATCATTATGTCAAATATTATAGCCATCGACTACGACCGTATTAGGGGACGTTCAAGTATTACGTAAGCAGATATATTACAGCTATTTACCCCCCACCCCCCTTGTCAGCAAAAGTAAGCAATGCATAAGCATGGGGGGAGGGGGTAAGAACCCCCTCCCCCCATGCTTACGTAAACATTTTTCGTTTTTTTTTGTCACAGCTAGGCAACCCTACTAACCGTATGCATATATTTGTAGGTAATTCCTCGAAAATACGTTTCGTTTTCGTTTACGTTACGTTTTAAAAGTAAATAATTACCGATGACGTAATCATCATCTAGATAGATAGATAGATAGATACTCTTTATTGCACAACATACAAAACTTAAAAGCTAGGTATACAGAGATATAATGTACAATTTAGGCGGTCTTATCGCTGGGAGCGATCTCTACCAGACAACCTTTAGGTAAAGACTCCCCTATCCCCATGAGATTCAAAAGAAAGCAAAGCAAAGACCCCCCCGCCTCCCCAAAGTGCTTACATAATACTTGAACGGCCCCTTAGTGACCGTGGGAGAGTCACGCTTCGGCATGATTGGACCGGTTCGACCGACGTGATACAACGGCCTCACAGAAAACTGGCGTGAAGCAGCACTGTGCTGTGTTTCGCTGCGTGATTGAGGGTACCGGAGGCCCAATCTGGGGTAAAGGGGGATTTAGAGGTTGGCACTTGTGACTCCAATGTTGTCGCGAGTGTCCATGAGCAGCGGTAATCGCTTATCATCAGGCGATCCCTTTGCTCGTCTGCCACCTCATCGTCAGCCCATTTAAGTCCCCACTGCTGGGGCACGGGCCTCCCTCAATCACAAGAGGGGTAATTGCCATACTCACCACGCTTGGCAGACGGGTTGGCGAGAGTTTTGATATAAATGCAGAGTTTTCCTTCTCTAGGTGCTGATGATTATGCCAGCAGCTTTACCTTAGTCGCCTTTTACGACACCTCGGTAAGAGTGAGGGTGGCCTATTCTACTCTGCCGGGGACCACACGTCTGCCATCACATAAAAAAAAGAAAAAAAAACCCGTATTGATGCTTGTCCACTGAGCTACCATTGCTCCCAGTATCTACCTACTCATGTAGGTACTTTAGTACGAATATATTATTTGTTACAATACATGAGCTCGAATAATAATTATACCCCTGGGAGTAATTTGTCACTAAATTGGTGTAGTGAATTGCTCAAAATACAAAGTTACCATGTTATTTTAGGGATTAACCATCTCCCTATTCTAATAGATATTTGAATTTAAACTGAGTGATTAGAAACTTTAGGCCCGTATGTATAGGTAAGTCTATTTTCAGCAGGTAACCTACGGTTCAAGTATAAAGGGTTGCAACTAACGACTTTGTTTTCAATATCATACATATTGTTTTGAAAGTGATTATGAACTGGTTATCATCGAATTTGCTTACCTTAAATTTGAATAAGACAAACTTTGTTGCTTTTGCGCCAAGGCTATCTTCACAACCGGGCTCATCTTTCACTGTTAAAGCCCATTTGTGCGATTCCTCTACCTTGACTTCTAAATCATGTGATTTTCACTTCCACGTCTTTACATCGTCCGCCATTCGTCGTCTCTCTCCCATCTCCCCCTCTCTCTCTCGCACGTCATTCTAATTCAAACATCGAACTCATACACGGTCCTTGGCATGCATCTACCGATCACCAATCCCACATACATATAATTGAGACATAACATAGATTGACAACAATTAAAATTCTAAATAATATTATTACATTCCATAAATAATTATAAACAATACATACCTACCCAATAATATATACATAGATTCTATTCTAGTAACCTACGCCATCAAATCGTAGCAAAGTCCGTAGCGAAGTTGCGAAGTCGTAGCAGTGACCCGCGTGTTGGTTGACTAATGATGAATGAATAGATTTGCTACGACAAAATAGCAGTGCTACGCCGTAGCAAAGCATAGCATTTTGCGACGAGGTATTTCATGAGATAAACATGGGCCGCCTTATTACAAATCGCGATCTAAAGTTATTGCCGTACTAAAGCTCATGTCGTCCCATTCCAATACGCAATGTTAAAAGGGGCTGGCACGAGTTTTGTTCCCAGATGCCCCTTATGCTTAGTTCATGATTTGTAATAAGGGGGATTATGCAGATCATCGTTCATTCATATTAGGTACAAAAAATATACTTTGACGTGTACGCCGCTTATGCTATTAGTACATTAATTAAGCACTAAGCACAAACTTACCTTGTACGTGTGTTGCACCGAAGCTGCGAAGCGACAAGTCAATGCGCGACATAGTTAATTTATGTTAATTAAACACGATATTATGTTGACTTGTTTACGATTATCCATGTGTTTCTGATGGTGTAATTAAAACTTGCGACCTAATTACAAGGCAGGGGTGCAGGATATAAATATTCTGGAACCTTACTTTCGTGGTAAAAATGTAAACTAGGTACATATCACACTTTGACCTAAAACGGATATCACACAGAGGAACAGAGAAAGCATATTACACCCAGACACAGATCAAACACAACGTTTCAAGAATGTTTGTGCAGAATGGGAACTTTTAGTTTATGAGACAGGGTCACTGCTGCATACTCGATGTGGCCAGTAATGTTTGTCTTCTATCCAACTCCAAGGTCCAGGCTGCACCCAAGAACAGTATTCCTCCCTCCTTAGTCGTTCACTCTTGACAGAGTGGTCGTGGTTGACGATGTAGCATTTTCGCGCGCTGATGCGGCGCGCGCGATGTGTCTCCACTTGTTGCGGTCCTACAGCGTCTCGGGAGTTTTGGACAATGAAATGTCTGTGTTATAGCCCTAATGAGGCTTGTCCAACGCGTCGGTGAGCGCCCGCGCGACCGCTTGCCTTCCACCTGTCCCTGGACAATGTGTCGCTCCATGGAGTGGTCATTGCGAACAACGTGGCCAAAATATTTGAGGATTCGTAATTGCACAGTTGACGATAGCCATTGCTTTGATTTTCAGTTCTTCCATAATTGAAACATTGGTCCTGTGTGCTGTCCAGAACAGTACCATCAAAAGTATAAATGCCAATTTTATGTTGTTTTAATTTGTGAATATTTAATGTATGTAATGTAATCTAATGTAATCTAACGTGCCGTGTGGTCCCCGGCAGAGTAGAATAGACCACCCTCACTCTTACTCAGGTGTCGTAAAAGGCGACTAAGGTAAAGCTGCTGGCGTGATCATCAGCATCCAGAGAAGGAAAACTCTGCATTTATATCACAACCCTCGCCAACCCGTCTGCCAAGCGTGGTGAGTATGGCAATTACCCCTCATGTGATTGAGGGAGGCCCGTGCCCCAGCAGTGGGGACTTAAATGGGCCGGTGATGATGATGATGAATCTAACGTAACGTGACTAATGATTTTTATTTAATTGTATTAGTTAATTTTTAATTTATTTATTATTGAATTTGAATCGAAAATGTAAATGAGTTTTTAGTAACTTGAAAGTAAATGAATTATAGGTATTATATTATTATTATTGTTTATGGGTAGTGGGAGGTTGAAATTGAGTTGTAATATTAAGCAAAGAGTTGAGAATACATTCCTCAGAAGGATGTAACAGCACCTGTAGTCAGTAAATCCTCGGTTTGGCAGCTTACAGTCTTCCCGTAGATTTGTTGGCTGCAAGACACTTTTACGGTCTTATTATTTTTATGGCAACAGTTTATTACGGCGATCTTAAAATTTATTGTTCTTTGGCAGTATTTATACAATTGTTAGAGTCATGTTCGGGATCTATAAAGTGAAATATACTCGTACTTAGTAGCTTTATTACTGGAGCTATCTCACTATGATATTGATGTACACACCGCGTCACGTCGAGTTACCCTTGTTGACTTTTGGACTGTCCTTATCTCTGGGGCACAAGTGCTATTTTTCCACTGCAGGGGGGTAACTTGATCTGACGCTGACTGTACTCGTATTTACAAGGTACAAGAACGATACAATTTAGATAGAAAGATATACGTTATTGCAGAAAATACACAGCTTAAAAAAATAGGCACTACAGACACTTAAATGCACAATTTCGGCGATATTACCGCTGGAAGCGATTTGTACCAGACAACCTATAGACAAAAGACATTTGATAGTAGAGGAGGGGTAGGTGGTGCAATATTGAGAAGGGAAATAAAAGTGAACTGTATATACACCGTTATTTTTTTATAGTTTACATCCCGAAAACCGATATCCATACTAATATTATAAATGCGAAAGTAACTCTGTCTGTCTGTCTGTCTGTCTGCTACTCTTTCACGCCATAACTACTCAACGGATTTAAATGAAATTTGGTATACAGATAATCTAGACCCTGAGAAAGGACATAGGCTACTTTTTATTGCGAAAGGGGGGTTGTAAGGGGTTGAAAGGGGGGTAAAAAGTTACTTTTCCACGCGGACGGAGTCGCGGGCGGCCGCTAGTATATTATATGTGTCGTCAATGAAGTCCATTTAGCATGTGAAAGCAACAAAATAAGTGAAAAATAAATCAGCTGTTCCATACAACGTAAAATATCCACCCATCAATTTTAAACGATAAAAAAGTAACGGTGTATATAATACTAATACATTTTTGTGACCGTGGGAGAGCCGCGCTTCGGCATGATTGGATCGGCTCGACCGGAGTGATACAACGGCCTCACAGAAAACCGGCATGAAGCAGCACTGTGGTGGGTTTCGCTGTGTGAGTGAGGATTCCGGAGGCCCAATCCGGGGGTTGGGGTGGTTTAAAGGTTGGCAGCGCATTTGTGACTCCACACACAGTCACAAATGGTAAGCGATTGCGAGAACTCTCATTATGCTTAGTGCCCTTCTAATTTTGCCATTAATTTGTTCTTTGAGTAAATTCCTTTATTAGAAGTAAGTAGTCTTAACTCGTAAAAGTGTGCATCTGTGAATAGAATTGAATATTGTATAACTATTTGCATACAATATGGTTGAATCTGTAAATGATATTATGCTGTATCGATATCAGATTCTAACCCTTAACTACATCAATATTTCATAATTAACTTATCTAATGATGATTGGGTTTATTCAGCTGATTGCTGATTTGAATTTATTAAGCCACAAAGTTTCAATTTTCTACTATTTCCTATACACAAAACAGTTTATCAGATTACACATCAGCCGCCAAATTATCTATTAACGATAAATGTGTTCAACCAAATAGTTTAAAGCAGAAATAGGGTTGCCATAAAATTAATAGGTCTCGGACAAAAAACGGATATTTCAACAAAATTTCAGACATTCTTTCTTTATTTATTAATATTTTAAAGAGTTTTAGCGTTATTTATCAGAAATAGAGATAGTACGTAGTATGTACTTACTTTACTCGAAACCGTGTATGTAACAGTGGGGCCGGTGCAGTTTTTAATATGATTTTTATCTGTTTCCGTTGAATGAATTTATACATAGGATATTGACCCTACATATTTTTTTTTTATTTTATTATTATGGAATAACAACAGCCATCTTATAAAAAGTTCTTAGTCTAAATACAGAGTTTATAACGAATTAGGCCAAAATAGTTATTCACAAACAATACAAACGGTCTTGACAAAGTACATGCAATACAAATTAGGTATACCTACGAACTACAGTCCAGAAAAAGGTAATAAAAATAAGTAAAGAAATAACTACTATCGAATATATGATCACGTGCAAAAAGAACAGCGTAAAATGGACTGTTCTGGAGAAATGTTGAACTTACTTTGTCATGTTAGTATGCGATATGTGGTTGCAGATTTATTTCTTCGCTTCGACTGCTACACCTAAAGCTACACTTAAAACATCATTCAGCTAAGTACTTCGATGAATATTAACCATTTGTTTGCTAAATTTAAATGGAAGGTAGTTATGCAGCCCAACATTCCATTGCACCATATTACGTCAGCCTAATATTTATGACTTCTCACGAACATTGTAATATAAGTACTGACACATCTTAAGTATTCTGGGAACGTCTAGCAACATTGAAGCGAAGTGCTGAGTTCCCATAGGAAACGTCGCGCCAACATCCTGGCTTAAAGTAAACAAATACCTTTCTTGAAAGCTGTAGCTCATCCATACGACAGATCGAACTGGAGCATCGAGCTGACCAGACGTCTCATTAGGATAAGTTAGAATTAAAATATAGTTTTTAAAAACACGAAGAGTCTGCGTTCAAATTTAACTAGGTTGTAGAGTTAGATTATTGTTTACAGTTATCGTTATGCTCACTATAATACTGTGTTGTTTGGTACTGTTATCCTGGAGAGTCTATTGTAGAATATAAAATAAACATGTTGCTGGTTGTGATAATGGCTATTAAGATAGCATTCGACCTCTTAGTTTCTATTGAATGACCCACTGCAGAGTACTTAGTTATGGTAACAGTTTACATTATGTTAAAGATTATAGGGGCATCCTGCGCTGTCCTTTGTACAAACAAAGGTCAGTTGAAACGATTGGCTACTTTTGCGGTGTTTACTGCCTCGGTGGCGCAGTGGTAGGTGGGTCGCACTTCAAAGCGACGGCTGCGCTTGGGGTCCCGGGTTCGATCCCCGGGTCGGGCCAAAATTGGTACCTGAGTTTTTCTGTTAAGAAATTCTCAGTGTCAACCCGGAATCTGGAAGTTGGCGGTCTTGTACCCCCGTGCCTCGGAAAGCACGTTAAGGCGTTGGTCCTGTGCCTAATCCCTCTTCGGTCGTGTCACATTGGCGTCCCATCGAAATATTTATTTTATTTATTTATTTGGAAACAAACAGTCATTTTTTTTTTTTTTTTTTTTTATTATGAACTGTAGGCTAACGCTTGACCACAATCTCACCTGTTGGAAAGTGACGATGAGGTCTAGGATGTAACGCGTTTGCCTAGGAGATGCCTGTTCACTCTTGCCTTAAAGATGTCCAGATTGAAGTGGTCCGGAAAAACAGACCTTGGCAAGGAGTTCCATTCCTGGGCTGTCCGCATTATGAACGTGGAGGCAAATCGCTTCGTGCGGATAAGGGGTAAGTCAACAACGTATGAATGAAACCCCTCGCCACGCCTTGTTGTCCGGTGGTGGAATGGGCTAGGGGGGATCAAATTATGCAGAACCTCCGCACACTCCCCGAAATGAATCCGGTAGAAGACTGAGAGACTTGCCACACGTCTGCGGTGGTCAAGGCTCTGCAAGCCAGCCCCTGAGAGTACGTCATCACCAATAAGTCTCTTCGCACAGTGCTCTATCGAGTCCAAAGCATCCAGCTGATACCGGGCAGATCCATCCCAAAGGTGACAGCAGTACTCCAAGCAGGAGCGAACCTGGGCTCTATAAAGATGTAAGAGCTTATTATGTAGATGTATTTACAAACTTTGCACAAAAAATATGATTAATAATAGACTTGTAGGTAGCGCACGAGTACCAGTGTCGGTGCCAACAATATTAAGCGCTCACTGTTTATGTTTACCAACATATATGCGGCGCCGGTCGTATACTATCCATACAGTCAACTGCATACTGCTGACCTCTATTTCAAGAAAAAAAAATAAGGGTCTTAGCTAGCAACCTATGGGTCACAACAATAGCAATTACATAATGAGCAGGTAATATGTATGCGCAAAATATACTTACACATATGACAAATATGAGGGTACAGGAATAGAGAGTGCACTTGTGTCTGCGTAAACACTTGTGCATTATAATATGTCCTGCGTCGATGGATGATCGCTGAGATTGGCCGCCATGACCGAAATATCGGTTTGGAGGACCCTATCGAATATTAGACAGCCCCTTACCTCTCTCACAATAGATACTCAATAAGTACTTTAATGAGTACATGACGCACCTTCGATTCGCTGATGATATCGTAGTCATGGCTGAGACCTTGGAAAACTTAGGCAAAATGCTCGATGACCTCAATAGAGTCTTCTAACATTTGGGTCTGAAAATGAACATGGACAAGACGAAAATTGTGTCGAATTCCCATGTCGTACCCACTCTAGTAAAGGTTGGAAGCTCTACACTGGAAGTTGTAGACGAGTACATCTACCTCGGACAAAAAGTCCAGCTTGGTAAGTCCAACTTCCAGAAAGAGGTCAATCGACGAATCCAACTCGGCTGGGCAGCGTTCGGGAAGCTACGCAGCATATTTTCGGCAGATCTACCGCAGTGTCTCAAGACGAAAGTCTTTAATGCGTGTGTGTTGCCAGTGATGACATACGGAACCGAAACGTGGCCGCTTACAATGTGCCGATTAAGGAGGCTCAAAGTCACCCAGAGAGCAATGGAGAGGGCTATGCTCGGAGTCTCCCTGCGTGATCGTATCAGAAATGATGAGATCCGCAGGAGACCTAAGGTCACAGACGTAGCCCAAAGGATTGCATGCCTCAAGTGGCAATGGGCAAGGCACATAGCGAGGAGAACAGACGGCCGTTGGGGCGGAAAGGTCCTCGAGTGGAGGCCACGTACAGGAAGTCGCAGTCGTGGCAGGCCTCCTACAAGGTGGACCGACGATCTGGTGAAGATCGCGGGAATCTATTGGATGCGGGAGGCACAGGACCGATCTGTGTGGAGAACATTGGGGGAGGCCTATGTCCAGCAGTGGACGTTCATTGGCTGAAATGATGAAGTACTTTAATTGCGTCACAATGTTACATACAGGGATGGTTAATAGTATGTACTGTTGCTCGTGCCGAGTGGCATGAAGTGTTTTGAGAGAAAGTGAATTGAATAATAATACAAATTTTAAACCAGAAAATAAATAAAAACTTTTCTATACTGTTGACAAGATAAAAAAACAGCTAAGTAACTTCCTTGTTATGAATTTCCAGTACAAGTTTAAAAGCACATCATACCTATATTTACAGAATTTTCTCGATGATCCATTGTTTTTGCACTTCACAGCGTGGGCGGAGGTGCCGGAAGTTTTTCAATTTATGTAAAGACGTCAAATATCAACAAAGAGTCGTAATTCATATTTATCTCGGGGATGCGGCAACTTCCGGACAGACAGGATGTCGTGCTTCGGGGGAATTATATTATCTACCTGCATACTAAAGAGTGTACTACGCCATGTGGTCCCCGGCAGAGTAGAATAGGCCACCCTCACTCTTACCGAGGTGTCGTAAAAGGCGACTAAGGTAAAGCTGCTGGCATGATCATCAGCACCCAGAGAAGGAAAACTCTGCATTTATATCAAAACCCTCGCCAACCCGACTGCCAAGCGTGGTGAGTATGGCAATTACCCCTCATGTGATTAAGGGAGGCCCGTGCCCCAGCAGTGGGGACTTAAATGGGCTGATGATGATGATGATGATACTAAAGAGCCCTGTACAATGAAGTTCCGTTATTTCTGAAATTCAACAGTGAATATATGAAAGTTACTTTTTATCTTCTCCAAGTACTAAATTCTTATAATTTAAGGGTAAGCAAATTTTGATTTTCAGTATAATAATCTGCTTTTAGATACGTTGAAACTGTAAGAACCCAATTTCATAAGTGTACACCTTCTCTATATATTGACTTGTAGCTCAAAACATTTATGTTTCATCTCATTATTTTTCTCTCTTCTGTTTTTTCTTTATGTTGTCATTATCCGTATACCAAGCATTGTTGTAGGATGAATTTATTTATTACAAAACTTAAAAGCTAGGTATACAGAGATACAATGTACAATTTGGCGGTCTTATCGCTGGGAGCGATCTCTACCAGACAACCTTTAGGTCTATCCACTCATTAGATAGAGAGATGACATTAGATAATATGATAGAAGGGATCTGGTTTCATAGAAAATAAATTCAAGTGCGGTGAATTTGACGATTGCAGTAAAGCTTCTCGTTAATCGCTTGAAATTGACAGAACCTGGTGGTTTTATTTGTAATATAAAATTATATACCTGAATATATTTTAATGTGTTTTTAATTTATTTTTTATTTTTAATGTGATAGGTGGCAGACGAGCAGACGGATCACCTGATGGTAAGCGATTGCCGCCGCCCATGGACACCCGCTACACCAGTGGAGTCACAAGTGCGCTGCCGACCCTTATACCCCCTTTCCTCCGGATTGGGCCTCCGGTACCCTCACTCGCGCAGCGAAACACAGCACAATGTTACTTCACGCCGGTTTTCTGTGAGGCCGTGATATCACTCCGGTCGAGCCGGTAAAATATTATATTTATTTTTGATATTATATTACTTACATTCTTAGAGTCAATACAAGTTTCTGTCAAAATAAATCCACCCTTTTTGTGCCCCAACCTGTTACATTGTAGCGTCACAATTTACAACCTTAGTTTAAACCAAACAAAGCCGAGCATAAAAAATTATGGCGAACCCAGTGCCTTTAAAGTCTCAATCTCCTCACACGCGAGTATTAAGGGTCACTTAATTAGAACGGACGGCAGTTAAATCTTGGAAGTGAGTAAGGTTCTTGTTATTTATTTATATCGTTAGAGGGGCAAAGTAAATTGGCATATTTATATTTGCATACGATATATTTTGGTAAGTAGACAATTGAATACAGAATAGATTGTCATACAGGATGTCTTCTTAAATCGAGTGTAGACTTTGTCTATGTAAACCAAGAAGGTTTAACACCCCCCCGCAAAGTCAACACCCTGTATAAAAAAAAAAAAAAAGTTGGACAAAAATATACAGCAAGTACAAAAACACAACATACCCTATATATACACACAACCTATATATAAACGCACACAAAAAACATCCTATATAAAAACACCTGAACCTACTTTACACACCTATCTATTATCTACACAAAAACATGATTAGAAAAAATAACACGCGGCTTAACCTAAACCTAACCCTACTGTACACTTGTTGTGCTTTAGCTTCGGCAAAGGTTTGGTGAGGATGTCGGCGATCATGTCATGTGTGGATATGTACATGAGATTGATGTTGTGGTGTGAAAGCGATTCACGAATGAAATGGTGCCTGATGTCGATGTGCTTGGTGCGAGAGTGGAATGTGTGGTTGTGAGCGAGTTTTAATGCACTTTGATTATCAGTGTGGATGACGATGGGTTGTGCGATAGTGAAAATTTCGCTGATGAGTGACTGGAGGTATATAGCCTCCTTGCAAGCCTCAGCTAGAGCCATGTACTCGGCTTCCGTGGTGGAAAGCGCAACAGTACGCTGCTTGCGTGCTTCCCAAGAGATAGGAGAGCCACTCACCAGGAAAACGAACCCTGTGAATGATCTACGGTCCACAAGATTGTTTCCATAGTCCGCATTGACGTACCCCACTGCACGGAACTGGGCTGTCTGATGGTAATGCAGCCGAAGTTCTTTGGTGCCTTTCAAATAACGAAGAACTCGCTTAGCGGCCCTAAAGTGTGGCTTCGCAACCAAATACCCTCAAATGAGAGAGGTTGACTTTTCTTCCAGTCCACACTTCTTCTGGAATTTTGTTCTTCAAGGCTTGTGTAGGCAAACGGTTTTTCAGATAAATAGCAGTGTTGACTGCTTCGCCCCAATAAGCTAGAGGTAGGTTAGAATCTCTTAGCATGGATCTGGCTTTTTCGATGATTGTTCTGTTGGCGCGTTCGGAGACGCCGTTCTGTTGTGGGTTGTATGGGACCGTGGTCTGGTGTATGATACCATTCTCTTTCAAAAAGTTAGACAGGTCCTTGTTGACATACTCACGCCCGTTATCAGAACGCAGAACTTTGATTCTTTCGCCAGTCTGATTCTCCACTAAATATTTAAATTCTACAAATTTCGAAAAAACCTCTGATTTTGATTTTAAAAGATATCCAAAAGTTTTGCGACTAAAGTCGTCTGTAAATGTTAGCAAATATAGAGCACCGCCCCACGAGTGCGTACTCATAGGTCCGCAAAGATCCGAATGAATTAATTCGAGAACCTTACTCGATTTGCTTGTTGAACTTTTGAAAGGTTTTTTAGAAAGTTTTCCTTGTAGGCACGGAATACATTTTTCCGTAAATTTCCCGCTAAAATCTATGCCTATGCATTTACTTTTTAAAAGTTGCATAGTATTTCCGTTTAAATGGCCAAGGCGTCTATGCCACAATAAAGGGGACTCATTGGTAGGTGTGTACAAAGCATTAGATTTGTCTACATCTAGTTTGTACATGCCCTTACAATTTGAGCCTGTCGCTATGACTTCACCTGTCAGTTGACATCCACCCGCCAAAGTTACAGTCGCGCCTTTCGATGTAAACAAAACATCGTAGCCTTTTTTGGTCAAATTACTTACCGATAAAAGATTAGTTGCTAAACCAGGAACATAAAGGACGTCACTAATTCTATGTACATTGTCGGAAATATTTATATTAACAGTACCTTTGCCCTCACTTAGAATCTGGTTCTTGTTGGCGCAAGTAACAGTTGTGATTTGGGGGGACATGGCCTCATACCAGTCTCTCCTATTGCTCATATGTGAGCTAGCACCAGAATCTATGAACCAATCCTGTGAACCTGTGGATGAAGGATGAATTAAACAAGATGAAAGTGTAAATTCCGATGTATTGTTTGAATAAACCTTAGCCGAAGCTTTCTTGTTTTTATTCCTACAGTTTGACACTAAATGACCTAACTTTTTACAATATGTACAAAACTGTTTTTTCTTCTGTTTGGCCATCAGCACCGTAGGATCCTCAGGTTTGGTACTGGTAGTGCGACATGGTCGAGAGTCTTCTTTAAGAAGAGCTGCCACTACGTTTTCCGACGTAATTTTGGCATTGGAGTGTTCAAGAGCCATGACGAGAGGCTTGTACTCATCTGGGAGTCCAGCTAATATGATGATCGCTAGGAACTCATCATCAACTCCTGCTCCTATTCCTTGCAATTCTTGCTGAATGCCAAGTGAGGTATGTACATAGTTTTGCAAGTTTCCTTTATATTGATTGGAGAGCAACTTCTTCATTAGTTGCAGTCTTATTGTTAGACCACTGTCAGCGTATGCCTTCTGGAGGCTTTTAAAGTATCATATGCCGTCTTTGCTCCTCGAATCACTGGGTAAATCGATTCTTCACACGTCAAGCAGATTTTGGCTCGCGCTTTAGCGTCCTTACGCTTGGCGTCGGGGTCCGTGGGATCAATGGGTGAAGTAACCACGTCCCATAGCTCCAAATCCGTTAACAGGCATTCGATGGCAAATGCCCATGTGTTGAAATTAGATCCATTTAATTTATTTATGGAAATACCTGATGTACCAGCAGTTCCGTGCCGCGTGCCGTAAGGCACCGATGGATTATCCATAGCACTTTTTTGGTAACTATACGATTATATAGCGCTCTTCAACGCGCGATGCCCATAACCATTTATTTATATCGTTAGAGGGGCAAAGTAAATTGGCATATTTATATTTGCATACGATATATTTTGGTAAGTAGACAATTGAATACAGAATAGATTGTCATACAGGATGTCTTCTTAAATCGAGTGTAGACTTTGTCTATGTAAACCAAGAAGGTTTAACATTGTTTGAGGTTGGCTTCGGTTCGTTGCCCCATGACGATACACTTCAGGAACTCTAATTCCTTCTTTATGAGACACCCGCATGCTTCGAGTCACTGAACAATAGATACGAGTATGCCCGCGTTTAAGGCAAGTAATTGCATGATGTAATTTTTTTAATTCATCTCGTATAATTATCCTTTAAACCCACTAGTTTCTACATTTCAGTCAGGAAATCATTGGGGGGATATATACAGGTTTAATAGTGGTATGATAACACAGATGAAAAAACAATTTACATTTTTCGAAGGATACGAATGGGCTCAAAAGAGCCGCCTTTGTCAATTGACGGAAATTTTGTAACATAAATTTCACTGTTGTAGGTTCTTGAGATCGAAATGCACCATCCTCCAAAAATGAAGCTCACATCAATATCGATCGAAGTGTTTGTTGACATATGCGCTAGGCAGTATATCGGATCGTGTCTCTCACACGTTTCGTATGTTCTGTCTCTGTCTTATTTTTTTTTTATATGAGAGGTGGCAGACGAAGCAGACGGAACTACCGAACCTTATACCGAACTACGCCGAGAACATTGTACGTGCTTGTGTATGTAGCACACGAGTATTTGTGCTGTTTAATTGATATTGGGATGTAAATGTTATTAATGTAACTTGATTTCTTAAATAAATGATTATTGTTATTAAGCGATGTAGGCAGTCAGCGTTCTGTGTCTATATATTTTAAGACCCAGGAGAAACGTGCAATTTTGTGGTAGGTCGTCCTCCTTCGCTCAATACGTACGAGGGATAGATGGATGGAATTATAAAAAATACCGTTGCGCTAACAGCTTGGGGCAAGTGTTCCGGTAAAAGAAGGGTTACCGGCTCACAAAGATTTCTAAAGATTTCTGTAATGAGAACGTCGGAATCGGTGTTATAATACTTATGGGTATTTTTATCAGTAACTATTTTTTTAAATATACGGTTCTCATGTCTCTTACCGGAATTTAGTACCTTATTTTATGAACTTAATAAATAATATTCTCGCATCGATTTTGGCTACGGCGGCGCAGGATACAGGAGATGTATATTATAGTGCTCAGGTGTGTGCGCAAACAGAAGTGCACTCTCTATTCCCCTATCATATTCTGAGGGGACACCAGTGTGACACTACCGGAGAGGGATCAGGCGCGTGCTCTCTGAAGCACGAGGGTACAAGACCGCACACTTCCAGACTTCAGGCTGACATTCGTTGAATGTGCCACCAAGGCACTAAGGCAGGCAAGGTAGAGGGTCGCTCTTTAATGCGACGGCTGGGCCCGTGTTTGCTCCCCGGGTCGGGGGCTAAAGTTTTTACCTGAGTTTTCAGTATTAATTATTTATAAAGAGGAAAGATTTTTACCTATATCTAATGAATTAACTCAAAGCTCAGGTTTAAGAAATCTTTATTTTCTCAAAAGAATTAATACAAATTCACTTACAGAGAAAACAAAAACTACATTACAGGAGCCCAATTCTCGTGCTCGTGATATTTTGAAAACATGGCGGATATCACCTGAGAACCATATAAAAAAAAACATGTTTTAGTGATATATGTCGTATGAAAATAAATGTCACGAGCACGAGAATTGGGCTCCTGATTTCCAAAAAAAAATCACCTTTAGAATTGCTCAATACCTCATCCTAGCATGTTAACCACTTCACTATCATCGCTCCGAATATACATACCATCTGCAGTCTGCAGCTATTTATATTGCATTTTATAGTATTCAAAATGTAACCAAAAGTGGTAGAAATTCTGGCGTATCTCAAGGCTACATAATTCCTTCTACGTTTATTGATGACCACTAACCCTTTGGTGCCACCGCTGATTTAATTCTAACGGGCTGCAAAATAATTCGCAATTTGTTTTTAAACATCCCCGCTACAAAAAATATTCAAAAAAATGTCTAACTTAACAATTTTACTCGTGTAGTTAGGTAGTATGTAGCAAAAAAACAAGAAAGGGGCAATATGGGCCAATGGATAGATCGGTATGGAAGAGGATAAGACAAATACATGTACGAGTCGTATACATTTTTATAACCTGTTGCGAGTATTGTCCCGCAGCAGACTGGCAGCTATTCGGCACAGGTGTCAGCCTCGTAAACCTGGAACGTGTTCCCTTGTTTATCAGGAAATGAAATGTTGTTGCTGTTATTTCGTGTTTTCCTTTCTTACGGCTTATGGCCAGGATTATTTTGGAAATGGAACTTATCAATTAAACTACGTTTTTTAATTATGTGAACTAAACTGGCAGGTGTCAATGTGTTTTTGTTACTTTTGACAGGATTCGGCGGGTAGGGCTAAAACAA
Organism: Marasmia exigua; assembly: GCA_019059595.1. Classification (NCBI taxonomy): domain Eukaryota; kingdom Metazoa; phylum Arthropoda; class Insecta; order Lepidoptera; family Crambidae; genus Marasmia; species Marasmia exigua. Next base: position 12,770,191 of record CM032479.1, read on the forward strand.
GCCGCATGAGCTGATGCAATTGAGGTTTTAAATTAGTGTCTAGTGGTTTTAGTGTTCAAATTTGGTATTTATTTGTGCAGTAAAGTGCCGCAAAGTGATCCTTATAATAAGAATCGTTGGATTGTATCGTTTTTAACACTGCTATTATATGTCGAGTGAGTTGTCTCGTGACAACTAGCTTGGACCAAATGGAGTCTTAAAACCTGCGATTGCTTTTAGAGTGATATCCAATGAATCTGTAGGTCGATAAAACGTAAAACACCGGCGTTTTATTGAGTGACTGGGACTTTGACTGACTTCGACAGACTACCTACTTATTCTCAATAAGTTACTTGACATTGGCGAATTATCTTCGGGTAGAGCCATATTAAAAAAAAAACTTTTGACAGATGCAATGTGTCAAAATGTATGGCAACTTGACATTTGCATCTGTCAGTTTAGTTAATATAATTAAAAATCAGAGTATAGGTATGGACAATTAGGTATCTTACAAGGTCACCTTTTTATAGCCCCGTGCTGAGACGTATAAAGACAAACCAATATAATTGTCCATATGTACATAGATAGCGGTCAAATATCATATTTGAAAGCACATAGTTTACACTTCAGCCCCAATATAGAGACAACTTGAACGGTCCATAATTTATGTTTTTACGTGTATTTACAAATACAAATAATTTTATTGTGCAAAATTACAGTTCATATTTTATACAATTTATAAAAAAGGTAGTGTTTTTAAAATATATATTTTTTAATAATGACTTAAACGTATTTTCGATTGCTTGTAAATATTTTTGCCCACGCAATCTTAGGTACTAAAACTATACTGGTATAAGATTACAATAACATAAAGGTATGAAGGTGTGCTGTATTTTGCTGCGTGAGTGAGGGTACCGGAGGCTCAATCTGGGGGAAAGGGGGGATTAAAGGTTGGAAGCGCACTTGTGACTCCACTGATGTCGCGTGTGTATGGGCGGTGGCAATCGCTTACCATCAGGTGACCCGTCTGCTCGTCTGCCACCTATCACATAAAAAAAGAACGGCATAGTGAACGGTGAGATGATTGGCACGTGTTTTATTATTATTATCTTTTGTTGGCACAATTAAAAACTTATTTGACATATTTCGTATCTCCAACTTGAACATTTTACATAGTTTTAAACCAATTATTTCATTTTGCATGATCATATTTTTAATGAGTGGTAATATAAGTCTGCTTACTTTATAAAGTTAGGAATCCTATAAGGTTTCCTAGTCTTCCGATTTCTAAAGAAAGGATAACAGTGTGATACAACTAAGACTCAGAATCAAACCTCAGGTAGGTAGAGTCAAGATCAAAATTCAAAAGTACTTCATTTGTATAGGCTTATATACAGCTCTTACAAATCGTCATACATGAAAAATATAAATTATATCTATGTATATTACACATGTAATTAAAGATATATGTCGATACAAAAATATACTAAGAAATGAATAAATATAATGTGATTCTACCACCGGAATCGGAAAGTTGATTCTGACGAGAACATCCGGCAAGAAACTCGCCAGTTACTTTTTTTAATCACCAAAATTTTTTTAAGTACAGTATCATGGGTGTAGGCGAACAGTTTATCATTTCCACAAATTCTTGTCATTTAAGTAATCATTAACTGTATAATAGGCTTCTGCCATTAAATAATTTTTAACATGTGTTTTATTTTTAGGCATTGGTAAATCAACAAGCTTTTGTGGTAACTTATTAAATATTTTAATACTCATTCCTACGAATGAATTACCAATCTTATGAAGTCTGAGATGTGGAACAGCAAGCTTGTGTTTATTTTTCAGGACCTCAGGAATCAAATTACAGAAACTGTTATTTTGCCCAAGACTGTGTAACTGTAACCGTGGGAGAGCCACGCTTCGGCATGAATGGGCCGGAGTGATACTACGGCCCCAGAGAAAACCTTAAAAATTCTGCAACTAAGCGTTGGTTTTATTGTATAATTATCCATATCATTAAAACGTGCTACCACCGTTAATAAAGGAGCGGTCCCTATTGTTAGGCTGTCACCCAAGCAATTTAGAGGAGAATTTCCCCTTCGGTATAAGAAAATCTTTCCTGCTTGTCGACGAAAATATTTTTCTCGAAAAGATAACTGTGTTGGTTATTGAGTGTTCATTAATCAAACTCTATGGCTGGGACTTGATTCACTAGCGCTGTTTTGAATTGATTCCACATTGCATTATGATGGAAGGTTGAAAAGCGTAGTCATGTAGCTAACACCTGTTGCACCACATTTTAGATGTAGTCAATTTATTTCAGACTAGTGGCCCACCTTTACCTAGTTTCAGGGTTCAATTTTGCTATTAGCTCTAAACTCTACCAAAAGATGTCGCTGGCTGTCAATTACATCGTGCTGGTGTTTCTTCTTTTCGAATCGGTTATATATAAGCTTTATCGTTGTCTATAAAATTTACCTCTTTATAAGTAGTAGACCACCTGGTCTACTACCTATATCACGTTAAGTGCGAAGCGAGGCCTAAATCACCCCTGATGCAACTTCCCTGTGGTGCGGCAAGCAAAAAAGTGAATTTCTCTGTCGTGCGAATGGCATAGCTTTGGTTTGGTCCAGTGTAGGAAAGAGATAAATATATATTTGAGATCACTAATGGACTCCGGACTCGGTGGTGTACCTACCTTGGTACCGGATGTCTTAGGCCTCGTGCCGCACTGAATTGATATAATTTTAATGCAGTGCGGAACGAGGCTAAAACGTCCCATATCCCCCCTGACCTCGTACCGCACTCAACGCGAGCTTCCCGCGACCAGTGTTGTGCATCACGTCGATTGGAGAGCACGTCCTTTTACAGTGCCGAACATGTCTAAACGATATCGGAAGAAGTTAATTTTAAAAAACTCAGAAACAGAACCAAAACAGGTAAGTTTTTAATGAAAAAATCTTCAGTAAGCACCTAGTTTTTTCTTATCTTGGTAGCTAGCCTCTTAATGGTATAGAATGGAACGCTTCGTGCGCGAGTCCGACTCGCACTTGGCCGGTTTTTTTTTCTTTATGGCGCTTTCAAGCACAATTTAGATTATTAAAAAAAAATGTATCCTTTGATAGCTTTGTGTTGTTTTGCCAGGTTTTGCCCTTAAAACGATCTAATGAGATATAATTGATCAAAATCGGTCAAGTCGTTGCGTAGTTATGACAGTTTAAAAACGTCGATATTATTTTTCCCATCACTAATCGCAGCGAAAATTTGCCCTATTTCAGTGCGTTACGAGGTGTATAAGATCCCATATTTTGTTTTGCTAATAATTCCTAAACTAGCCATCAGATCCCGGGGCGACGGTGGATTAGGGTTCATCAATTCACTGTCTATATCAAGAAGGACCAAAATTCTCATTTATCTTTGATTTCGCGCCAGAAAATGGATTTTAGTCTGTAAAAGGAGGTGGGGTCTAATAGACCGCGTGTCGCCCTAACGTCTGGTCATGGTGCGGGCCGATTATACCTCGTGCCGCAGGAACGGAAAGTATGCAAAAATTGGTGCCGCAGCTAACGTGTTAAATGTAGATAAGTACCCAATGATCAGGTTCATCATCATCATCAGCCTGAAAGTACCCCACTTCTGAGTATAGGCCTCCTTTCCTTTACGCCAATGTACCCGGTCTTGAGCCGCTCGGATCCATGTAGTCCCCACGATTTTAGTTGATCAGGTTGCAGATTACATAATACAAATCAGGCAAAGGATTTTATTAACAAGTTTTTTTAGTGCTTTGCAAATGCAAACACTGTAGTTATTACAATAGGCGTTAGGCTAGACCAGAGATGTAAGTGTCTGTGCCATTCGCTGCTAATATCCGATTAATTTTGGCAATTTTTTTCTATTTATTTAATTAAAATTTAAATTTGATAATATTTGATTTGATGACGATGAAGAAAACTGTCGAAATGCAGATTTGACCACGATGTTTTATTTATTTTTACATTTCTGTCGTTCACGACACTAGCGTAATATACTTACATGTTACGGCAATGTTGATGTCGCCGTAAAACATTCATAGATTAAATAAATAAATAATAAATAGATAAATATTTCACTACATCACATAAATCGATCTGACTCCGAGATAGGTAGCTCAAGCACCTGTGTTACGGATATCAAAATCAACAGTGGGATTACAAATGTATGAAGAATACTTATCTTTTGTAAATACAAATTTATAATACCTAGAAAAGACCCAGACCAATACAAACAGTTGTTTGTACTGTGCGGGGATCGAACCCGCAACCCTTGGACCAAAGGCACTACCACTGTTCCAAATGGGTCGTCAATGATTGTAGTACCAGTATGTACTATATAGTTTTAATTAACAGCCAAAATGTAAGATGGTATGCCTAAACTAGAAAATAATGGATATAATACCTATTATATTGATGAAATAGTTAATAAGCTAGCAAGGACTGTACATTCTACAAACTTTAGTTTAAAAAAAAAATTGCTTTACCTGTCCTGCTGCATTCGTTCTCTCAGCTCGGAACTTCAGTGGGAAATTATATTATTGTGATATGTGGCAGACGAGCAGACGGATCGCCTGATGGTAAGCGATTACCGCCGCCTATGCCTACGCCGCGATGACACCCGCGACACTAGTTGAGTCACAAGTGCGTTGCAAACCTTCAAATTCATTTACCCCGGATCGGGCCTCGAGTACCCTTACTCATGCAGCGAAACCCAGCACAGTGCTGTTTAACGCCGGTTTTCTGTGTGGCCATGGTAACTTAAAGAGTAATTAATTATATATGAGTCTGGCGCTAGTCGACGTCCGACTGCCGTCATGGGGACACCTTGTATTGTCCGAAGGTTTTAGGTTGCTGTATTATTATTATTTAGGAGTAGGTACACAATGGGTGAATGATTGATGGCGTCTAAGAGACGTTGACAATGCATAGAGTTCTTCTGGAAATTTTGCAGTAACGTGTTTTCCTCTTTAGATTCATACCGGGCTCAGGTTCATCTATTCATCTATCTGAGGTAATTGATTGATGTAAGTGCTGAAGGTCCATGCGGAACGTGACTGACTTTTAATTGTCGTGGTAGCCTTTAGATTTAAATAAAATGCTGTTACCTCTCATATTGCAGTGCCCCAACAGGATCTATAGTGGTGGCTTTGTTATCACCATCTATCATGTAGACCGTGGAAGAGCCATGCTTCGGCATGTGTGGGCCAGCTCGACCGGAGTGATACCACGGCCTCACAGAATACCTACGTGAAGCAGCACTGTGCCCTGTTTCGCTGCATGAATGAGGGTACCGGAGGCCCAATCCGGGGAAAAGGGGCAGCGTACTTGTGACTCCACTGGTGTCGCGGGTGTCCATAGGCGACGGCATTTGCTTACCATCAGGCGATCCATCAGCCCGTCTGCCACCTATCACATAAAAAATGAATATGGAAGCAATAAAGAAATTGATTATTAAGCCCCTCTGATGGAAATGACGTTGGTTCAGCTCACCTTCCTGCTGGTCCATGTCCTTCTGCATGCGCTGCGTGCGCGCGCAGCACTGCGTGAGGAACGCCTCGTGGTGGTGCGCGGCCGAGAACTGCGGCGGGCACGTGCACACCTCGCGCAGCAGCTCGATGCCGCGCGCGCTTATCTCATCTTCGCACTCCGTTATTACCTAACGATACAAAACAATACTCTCAAAACCTTTAAATAAGTAGATATAATTAAAAATTAAGCAGAGTTATCATCAAACAAAACCCCGTTCTGAATCAAATATGGTCTATCTAGCCGATTTTAAATTCACAATCATAGGTGATATAGGTAAGCGATATCAAGTAATCATTACAGTGGAAAGGAAATGTAAAAGCCTTTTTTTTGTTTGTGTATAATGCACTTCAGATATACCTTCATAAGCAAGGTCTATCTTACAAATTACAAAAGAGCCACTCATATTCGCTGCAGTACACCAGTTTTTTCTGGATCCAGAGCTTTTTGAGACACATTTTTTTACTATTTGTAGTCATGTCTTGTGTTTCCTCCTTCATACAATCCTGGGTCTTATAAGCGGGGCGTAAAGCGGCATCTCAGCAGGCCATCATGGTGAGGATGGCAGATTCAGTGGGTACTTTGTTAGTTCTTTTGTGTCTGTCAGCCTCATATTTGGATTTCACGGCCGCTTACCATCGGGCGGACCTCACTCCGCCTGATGGCCTGATTGGCCTTTCTATAAAAAATAACTAAAAGACGTCGTTCGAGTTACCTTTGGATCACCACAGGAGAAGCCTTTTCGGAGATAAAGGGATGAAAGGCATATTAAACCTAAACTCAAAAGAAGTAAAGGGCTGGCAAGGAGCTGTTTCCAACCTGCTTCGTGTATTGTACTAACAAAAAAAACAATCACTACCGAACTAAGAAACAATCACTACAAAACAAGAAACACTAAATAATGTAAGTAGCACAAAATTATTGCAACTAGCACTAAATAATGTAACTAGTACTAAATTAGGTACCTACCTACCTAGCACTTAGGCACTACTAACACAACAATGCCTCCCGCTCTCGGGTTTTTCAGAATGTTATCTATACAGTGAGTAAAATCCTGTGCCAAATTTTTCCTACAGTATTAATTATAACCCTGTATGTACAATACAAACTGAAAGTGTACTCATGTGAACTTTATTAAAAGGGGTGTTACTTTCCTAGCTTGGTGGAGCAGTTTGGGATTGCCGGTTAAAGTTTAAGCAACGTCAGAACTCCGGGATTGTGCGGTCACCGCCTGTACCTCAGTTTTGGGGCTTTTATATCGAACAACCTTGTTTTCCGAAATTGCAATACACTTTAGCCACTTCTTCTTGGTGTTGTAGGTACTCAACTTATTATAAGTAGTAAGCAAGTAAGTTGCGCGCCGCGGTTTTATATGTTTAAAGGAACCTTTTCCTGCATAACATATATTATCAACATTTTGTTTAGCGCGTGAATAAGCAACAAAAAAACACACATATCTAACTAGTAACAAACTTTTGTGTTAACAATATAAGTGTAATTAAACTGTGTATGTACGAGTAAGTACCGAGTGAGCTGTTTCTACTTCAATAAACTTCACTACTGTACTACTACTACTGACACTTTGGTTAATGCAATCAAGGCGCTGAGACCTCCTAGCTCGTCAGATAATTGCGTTAGTGATGCAATTGCTGCCCACGACAATAATCTTAGAAATACCATACATACATAATCTAACGTACTTTAGAACTGTTTAACTAAGAACCGTCAACATTTTATAAATTCTTAAAAGGCCGGCAACGCATCTTCGTGCCTTCTGGTGTGATCACTTACCATCAGGTGACTCGCTTGCGCATATGCCTCACTTTCTCATAAAAAAAATCGTAATCACGCTGTTATTACGCTGATTCAGCATGCTAAAAGTCTGGCCTAATTTTTGTGGAGAGCTTGGGTTCACCCTCAGAAAGAAAACTTCAAAAGTCTCCATCGATCCCATGAGTGCTAATCACATCATTCAAACTTCACATCACAATTGTAACTAACATAACACTGCAATTTTTAGGGGGGGGAAGGAGGAAAAGGTTGGCAGCGCACTTGTGACTCCACGGGTGTTGCGGGTGTCCATGGGCGGCGGAATTGCTTAGCATCAGGTGATCCGTCTGATCGTCTGCCACCTCTCATATAAAAAAAAAATACGTACCAAAAATGACCGGAATATAAAATACAAGGAAAATCTACTCTGTAAATGCTGTCATAAAATACCGGTGAGCGAACATATTCAACTTTACTGCGGTAGTGACGCATCATGCACTCGGTAGCATCAATCAGAGGTTCGGGCTCTAAGCTCGTCAGCTGATTGCATTAGCTGCGCGATTACTGCCCACTTGCACGCTCTGCTTTAGTGCTGTACTTCATTCAATTAGGCATATGCTCAACTGATGCCTAGATTAGCGCTCGAATAGAATATACGATGCAGGTGAAGGTTTGTTCGTACATAATACATCAAAGAGTTGGTGAATTATTAATTGAGTTAACTTTTTTTTTGTTCTCTCAGGGGAAATGCATTACGCATACCCGTCTGCCTGGGGGCGGTCGGGTTATGTCGGACTCTCCCGGCATGACGGCGGGGGTTTACCGACTAAAACCCCTGGGCACCCTGTCATCGTCCATAGTGGGGGGTTCGTGGTGACAGGCACGAATCCATGTGCACGATCCATGGTTACACACTTGAGCTATTTTAAACATGTTATAAAACAAAAGAAATTTTGTTCAAATTTTTGCAATTGACAAACCCGAGACTATCATTAATCATCCAATTTTATTATTAAACGAGGGCAATTGTCTGGGACTTTGCCTGTTATCACTTTTTCAATTTAAGACTGAAAATGATTTTTTTAAGTGTGTTATTTACTTAAGAATAAATTTCAAAAGATTGCTATAAAAATATCAACTATAAATTAAATTTAATTCAAATGTAAGAACAATAAATAAATATATCAAATAAATATATCACAACATCACATACATTGATCTGACTCCGAGATAGGTAGCTCAAGCACCTGTGACGGATACGGATATCAGAATCAACAGTGGGATTACAAATATATACATATAATACTTTTCTTTTGTAAATACATACTTATAATACATAGATAACACCCAGACCAATACAAACAGATATGTTCATGCTCACAAATGTTTGCACTGTGCGGGGATCGAACCCGCAGCCCTTGCACCAGAGGCAGCGTTCACTACCACTGTTCCAAACAGGTCGTCAAGGTAGAGTCAATTAATAATCGAGTTCACTACCTTTTTGAACAGCTGTTAGACAACACTAGACAGCTTGCTTGACATTATATTGGCAAAAACCAAATAAAATTCGTGTGGCTTTTAATGGTTATTACCTACGCATTGTTTGAAAATATGAATATTCGATATTGCTAAACCGAACTCGATCAGTCCGGTTATGGTTAGTAATGGAATTTAGTATAACCAAAATATACATACATGAGAAAACGTGTTTCCACCTTTTATACTGTAGAATACTCTTCCTCTTTAAGAAACATTTCACGCGGTAAGTAGGAAGTAGGGTATTGAAACATTTGCGGTGTCACATGTCTTGTTTGGCGAAAATGTTTATTTTGAGGCAAACTATGTTTGCCGGTGGCAGTATACAAAAATACTCACTCTCGAATATCAACCAACATTGTACTATTGACTGATGTTTAATGTAGGAGTTGAATTACAATATACATACCGTTATTTTTTATCGTTTACATCCCGAACACCTAATAATAGGTATCATGAATAAAGTCCAGTAAGCATGTTAAACCAACAATAGTCGTATATGGGAAAAAAATCAGCTGTGCCATACATTATTGCAGGGTCGATATTCTATTTTGAATAGAACAGATGATTTTTTTATGCTCTTTCTTACTCACGATACTTATGAGCATTATGAAATTTTCGGAATGTAAACGATAAAAAAAATAACGGTGTATGTTTAAATGGGCAACAATATGGTTTTGCAAGGAATGTAGTTAAGTTGGTCTTGACATGTGTAGATCTTGAATGAGGAGCTAATATAACAATATTCCCAAAAGTCCTCTTTAACAGTGCCCTGGGGTGACAATTGGAATTATCTTATTAGTCGCCACGGGGGTGACTTTACTCAACGTTGCCAGAGGGGACAACTCGTATCTTTTATCCTAATTATCACCTGTGACGCCACAGGGGGATATAACTCGAATTTTCTCGTGTATACCTGCCTAGCAGTGTCAATTAATTTCTCTACTCAGTCTTTCGTGGCTGTTCAAATGGTGTACAAAGTTAACCTTGGCTCTTTTGCAATTTTTGTATTGGGGCGGGTTGCTATCTTTTCGGTTCGGACAGTCTTGCCAGGAGTCGGTATCTCCGCAGTAACTGCAGAGCTGATCCCTCTCCTCGCATCGTTATCTTGAATGCCCTTAGCCAAGGTACTTGGCACATTGCATCAGTAGAGACTGGTTTTCCATCTGCTTTTTTTCGAGGTCGATGTCTGCCTGCCTCCACTAGCTTATGCAGTTTGGACTACGCCGGATGACACTGCAGCGCCCACTGCCACTTCGGCTTGCTAATTTGGTGAGCTATGTCGATGACCTCTACCGGATCACCTTTCCGTTTTCTTACTCTTTCATTTTGTCAAGTCAGTGAAATCTCAACGAGTCTTTAATTCCATAGCCTTGTAATTCCCTCCCCGTCTAGTAATTACTAACTACTAAAATGCTAATTCAATACCATATTGGCGGCTATATAATAGATTGATGAGCGTCATATATTTTCACGGTTACGTGGAGGCGTGTGGCCTATTGATTGATTGCATCTGCGGCCATTCTGGCTCCAACCTCCACCGCCGCGATGCCCGGCAGAACGTAGAGATGCGAATGTGGCATTCCAGTATTCCAGTGACGTAGATAGATAGATACGAATGAATGACTCTCTCGATTTTACTATTTAAAAAAGAAGGTATAAACATGCAGATGTTACACAAAATAGATTTTTTTTAACACGTCACCAATTGTATCATTTCCTTATCACTTTGTATACTATATTAATTTTCTTAAAAATGGGGCTAGGGTTGCCCTGGGGGCCTACAAAATAAAAGCATCGCTGCTATAGTCTACTATGCTCCTGGCTGGATCCTTAAAATTGTACTCGATTACCATTCTAATATTCGAGTTACCGACATCACCGGCACATTTCTCGAATCTGCGACTCATACTTTAGGGGTGACTTTAATCAGAAGAGTCGAAGAGCGAGAATCAGAAAGAGACTCTTGAGGTCGACTGGGACTCCATGTATGGTCACAAGTTTATTACATTTTTTCCAATTAATAAATGTGATGTCTCAAGTAATAAAGTACCTATACTGCACGCAGTCACATCACTGTTCGAAAAACATCAATTTATTACGCAAATATATTCCACTTTACAGCAGAACTGTATTGTACGTAATGGCATCCATTTTGGCGGAATCGGTGCTATAAGTTAAGTCTATTGATATTATTTGGGAAACAATGAGCTTGCAGATTTTTATATTTGCGCTGCATGATCATGATTTCCTACTAAGTCGTTAATATGAACTTGTCCTGTTATCTTTCCGTATTAATAATAAGTATCTAGAAAACCAAATTCATGGAATGGAGGCCGTGGGATAGAAAAAGACCTGTCAGAAGGCTACAAATGCGATGGAAACTTGATATCACCAAGATCACTGGTCAAAAGTGGGTCCAAAAAGTCCAATATAGATAGAAATTTTAGAAGGATGTCTACACCAAATTGGTAGATTGGCTTAAGATGATGATGATTAACCATTATTGTGGGATTGTGAGAGAGTGAAACGGAATGGAAGACGAGTAGAATGGAACAGGAGGGAATGATGGAGTTATGTGTGGGTGTGAGACGACGAAAGACGCGAATAGGCTTGCTCTGTGATTTTATAAAATAAAGAAGACCATGAAGGCCCTGAAATCCTGTTTTCTTATCTCAAGTCCCATATTAATGTCATGTACTTAAAAAAAATAATCAATTACGCTAAGAGACCCGATGGATGACGATGATGATGGATGATTAGTTCCGTGGAAGACGGGGCGATCCCTAGTGTGGGACGCAACGTGCGTCGACACTCGGGCTCCGTCCCATCTTCCGCGTACCGCATTAGAGGCTGGGGCCTGTTCTGCATCAACGGCATCACTCAAAATGGCGCTAATGCGCAGGCTTAAGCAACACCTGCCTATATGAGCCGTTTGGAGTTGAGAACCTCGGACCGTGGGGACCGGGAGACCTCCACCTGTACTGTGAACTAGCCTACAGGCTGGTTGACGCTACGGGTGACAGGAGAGCTAGCGTATTTCTGTGCCAAAATATAAGTTTGGCCATTGAGAAAGGAAATACGCTAAGTCTTCTGGGCACGATGCACTTTGGGCAGTGATTTGGGGGATATATATATATATTTTGTAAATATTTATGTATAATGACGCGCAATTGGTAGTGACACTGCCACTTACGCCAAAGGTTGTGGGTTCGATCCCCACCCTGGAAAAACATTCGTGCGATGAACACTTGTGTTTGTTAGTACTTACACTATTTGCACGCCTGCTTGCAGGCTGAATACATAAACTTGATACCATTTTGTATAAGATCTGATCTGTATCACACGTATTTATTTGCAAATAAATGATTGTTTGTTTGTTTGTTTGTTCAGTGTCTGGGTGTAATATATGTATTTAAGTATATATTTGTGTTCCTCTGTTGTCTGATATCTGTAACACAAGTGCTTAAGCTACTTAGTACGGAATCAGGTCAACGTATGAGATGTTCTTAGAATTATTAATCTTAGATGAAAAATATTCCAATTCCATCATTTCACCTTGTCATTACCGGCTCCTTACGTGGCGGCGCCACTAATCCGTAACAGGGCTCTTAAACACATTGAATATTCACACAATAAAACAAACGTTTGGTAATACTCGTTCATCCGCAAAGTGCTCTATCTCGAGCACGTTATCCGCTCTAATATTTAATTTAAAACTATACCGGATCCTGTCCGCTCCCAGCACTATAACTTATTTATCCGCACGCGGCTGAACGCTGCGGTTACGCGTTTTTACGCAATTTTAAACTTTACGCACACTCAAATAAGAACAAACAATAGTAACGACATACACTGAGAACACGAAAGCCGGTTCCGCCAGGCACTTAACTCGCTTCACGTTTCAAGTGAATTATAAATTAACCTTAGGATTGTTGTTTTCGGTATAGTCGCGGCGCCTAATAGTTAAGTTTGTTTTGTTTATTGATTTTGGCAAATTATTTTCTGTTGCTACAGCTCGTATTTCCATATGAAATGGTTGTACTTAGATGCCTACGTACACTCGAAGGGTTTACTCGAAAACAATTTATACAGATGTGCTTGTCGAGACAACATCTCGAGAAATATCAAAATATTTTTTGTTTTTTTCTATAAAATTACCTAGAAATGTACACAAATAGAAATAAACGATAATACAGTGAATTAAATTACACATAATTTAATTTTTATTATTACAATGCCCTAACAATTCCACTTATTTTGATATTGATTTCTTTCAATACAAATATTGTACTTGAATACTTCAATTAGACTTGGCTTGGATGAAAAGGCAGTGACACGAAACCCAATTATTTAATTCTATGCGTCCATTAACTTCAATTTAAGTTTTTTTTGGGGAACCGGTATAAATGTGGAAAAACATTTTCCTGTACTCCGTATTTAATTAAGGGTAGAAGAATACGATACACTTACTGCTCTTTTCAAGACTTGGGGAGGCGCTGGTAGTTTGACATTCAAAGCATAACGCATTCTATGGTTTAAAAAAATATTTCTAAGAAAGTGTATTTAGCCCAGAGATAAAGCTACGAAATCAAAAAGTAATCATATTTGACAGTGATCAAAGTTACGATCGTCAAACAAAATTTGCTTTCCCTTGTCGTAAAAAGTCTTTGATATATCTACGGGCCACGGCTTACGGAGTCATTCTACCCACAAACAGAGTGTTAATTTGAAGTGACACACAAAGCAGATCAATGTAGAGTCAATTTACTTTCTTTTACTCGTTTTAAATTCAAACAAACACGGTAGGGCCACGACAGCAGTTGTCTCCAGAGAAAATATGAGGCGAGAGGCGCGGAATAGACTATATGCTCCGGAATCGCGAGCGGCCTTCCACCCCTGAACTAGCTTAGCGGACATTCAATGGTATTCATCAGGCGATGAAAATTCTTTCAAGAATACAATTCGGTACAAATTAATTCTCCACAGTTTTTTTAAGGTAAGTGGTAGGTAGATGGCCAGTGCCAGACAATAAGACGGATCACCTCATGGTAAACAATTGTCGCCGCCCATAGACGCCCACAAGACCAGCGGATCACAAGTGCGTTACCACACTTTTCCCCTTGCACCGAATGGGACGGTACCCTCACTCACTCGGCGAATGTGCAAGCGCTACTTTACGCTGATTTTCTGTGAGGCCGTAATATCACTTTAATGTACACAGTATTAGTTTAACACTACCGCCACAAAGTCGATCTTCCCATGGTTCGCGGGACGCGGGGCGCGGAGTGAGCTCGACCAATCCCAATACGCTGAAGTTGAGAGGCCATGTGTCTTTAGACTGACTGATGCACAATGAAGCCGAAACGTATCAAAAGGAGTGGTTACTATGTAGGGAAACAAAGTGCTAGTCGAATTTTTAGTGCTGCAGGGAGCAGCACTTTAAACACAACACGGGTACTAGTTAGATGTTGATTCCCTCATACCTAAATTTTATTTTGATTCGGAAAAGTACTCGTCTATAACTAAAATTGATCAAACTTAACGATCCTGCGAGGACATTGTATAAACATTTTGGTTTAATAATTACAAGGTTTTGATCAATTTGTTGAATTAATTACACCTAAATTTAACCGTGCATTAATAAATTACTTTCCCCAACACAAACACAAAGTAACGCGGCACTTTAATGTAATGAGTTGATATTGTTCTTCGCTTTCAAGAAATGAAACATTGTGATGTATTAGTAATTTCATTTTAAGAGCCGCGGTCACAACACCATTTGTTTTCAATAGTAGAGGTAGTAGAGTGGTGGACACCAGCCCCCTAACCTCGCTTTGCGGAGTTGGTTAGAAAGAGGCTCTCTTCCGGGTACAGTTTGATTTGAAGAGAAGAGGTAATCTAGTGATTAATTATTTTTTTCTTTTTTTTTATGCTAGAGGCGACAGACGAACAAGTGAGTCACTCGATGGAAAGCACGTGATCTGTGATGGAAAGTAATCAACGGCTCCCATTAACAGCCGCGAAATCAGAGAGATCATTTCAACATCATCATTACTGGTTGCATCTAAACTCTAAAGCTGTCATTTTCCACTAGGCCAGGGGTACGCTTGGACTAAATACCAGGATTTTCTTTATGTTAGAGGCGACTAACGAGCAAGCGAGTCACCTGATGGAATGTAATCAATGCCTCCCATGGACATCCGCGAAATCAGAGAGATCGTTAATGTGTTGCCGGCTTTTTAAAAAAGAGTACGCTCTTCTTTCGAAGCTCCCTAAGTTGTAGCCGTCGGGAAATACTCCTGCAGCCAAAACATTCCACAGAACTGAAAAACGTGGTAGAAAGCTCCGCGAGAAACGCTCAGTTGGTAAGTGTGCTAATTACAATGAAGCGTCTGTTATCGCAACACTTAGAGAGGAGGGACCCTAACTGATTGGATCATGGTATCCCTCACCGTCGAGGTAGCGGTAGAAATACATATATAGAATGGGAAAATCGAGAGGATTCAAACCTACGTACTACTTGGCATATATAAGGCTCTTCTTATTATACACCGAGCCACTATAGTTTAAAGTTTCGTGAGGTTCTTTTCTTGTCCTGGTATTCGATCCATAATTCATACAAACATGGTAACGATACGTCATTTGTTTTCGGAAGAAATATGAGGCGAGAGTCGCAGAATAAAGTTATGCCTCTTTAGACTTAAATTGCTCTAGAATCGCCAGCAGGGCTTCCGCCCCCGAACAAATGACCTGCCTAGCTTAGAATACGGGCATTAAATCGTGCATTAAATTACGATTTGCTCCGCACAAAATATCAGGTGGATTGTCGTTTCTGGATTATGGTGACATATACTAACGTAATGTTATGGTATTCCTTTGTAGGTGCGGTTCATCTCGGTTGTCATAAGGTAAATTAACATAAATTTGTATACCCAGTTACGCAACTGGGTTAATCTTAGGATCTTGGGGGAGTATTGTGGTAATAACGTAATAATTATTCGCCTACTAGCTGTATGTTTTACCTAAGTTTCAAAATCTAACGAAGGGGTTTATTTATACCCTTCAGACGGCTTGTCACCAGGTCTTAATCTCTGTTGCCGCTATAAATTTTTTTATAAATAAATATTTAAGTGCATTTTGCCGATCCTTACTTACGGTGCACAAACCTGGTATATGCCTGAAAATCAGAAGTCCAAACTCAAGATTTGCCAAAGAGCTATAGAGCGTAGCACTCTAGGGATCAAAAGATCAGATAGAGTGCACAACTCTGACATTCGCTCCAAGACGGGAATCACGGATGTGGGTCGAAAAACTGCGAAGCTAAAATGGGAGTAGGCGGGTCATGTATGCAGAATGAACCCTGAAAGATGGACAAAAATCGTCACCCAATGGCCACCGACCGATGGATGTCGACTACGCGGCAAGCCCAAAAAAAGATAGTGTGACGATTTCAATACATATGTCCAAGAATGGCAGGTAGGGGCATTGGATAGGTAGGAATGGAGAAACTTGGGGGAGGTCTTTGCCCAGCAGTGGGACTCTGCAGCCTAATATAAAAAATATATATTTAAGTGTCGCCCACATGACGAAGTGATTATTAAGTCGTTTTTAAAAAAACAATAGGTATTCGTTCTGAACAGTTAGATTGGTATAAACAGTGGTACAAAACCCTTCGTGCCTGAGACTGAAACGCACTTGGAATGTTTTATAATAAAAGTGAGGTAATACGGTAGAGGTAGTCCATGATAGAGGTAATATATAAATAGTATAGACTAATTATTAGTCCATGTAAATAGTACTCGTATGTACTAGGATAATCATACTCCGATTAGAAACTTAAATGGGATCACTTGCAGTTAATTAATCAGGTTTAATAAGTGCCTGCCTAAAATAGTACACATAACTGTGGTTTATTCCCGCTATCCACCCTCTGCTGCTTGTCCACCCCGGGTGGGCGGGAACAAACCATAACTTTAATGCTTTTAATACCCATACACTAATTCTATGTGGCTGGTAGAAGTGGACAAAACAAATAGAGTCGAATGTTTGGAGAGGTCTATTTGATTAGTTTACATTGAGGTGGAAAGGTCAATAGTGACCCATGGATAGGGATGTACGATGTACTTGTGATCTGATCCAGTTTTTTGGAAAGTCGCAAGTATAATTACAATCCGACGATTTTTAAATCGAATCGAAGATCGAATTGGCCGGATCGTAGCAATACATGGACTACAAATATGAAGAATGAATTCAATTCCTTAAAATGATTCTACAAAGGGTTTGTTAGAATCAATTTTACTGGAATTGGTTTCATTCTTGATGATTTTCGATGATGATTTATTTTGAAAAAAACGGTGCCTGCGATGAAATATAACGATTGCTTGCTATCCATAAATTCATAAAGACTCAAGATCAGAAAATGTTAAATTGAATATAGAAAAGCGACCTAGATCGATTTTCCGAATGATCGATCGATTGGATGGCCGCTCTATGATTCTCTAACGATCCATACAATCGGATCGATTAACAAATTGCGCATAGGTACCTGTTCAAAGAAAACACTTAAGCGAACGGAGCGGTGTGTAATAAAATTATATTTATCACAAACAATCGCCAATAAATATTGGGACAATACAATGCCCATACAAGGTTGACTCCCTGACAAATGTGCCGTTAATGTTCAGATGGTCACGATATTCTTAATTCATATCAGCCATCTACAGCAACATGTAATCGGTGAACTTACTTACTTGAATTTATTGATCACCCGCCGGTACAAAATTGCTTCAACTAACTAAAACACACGAGTATATAGTTATTGGTTAATGTAATTGACTGTTAATGTACTCCGCTATTAAGAAATGAAACATTGTTTTGTCTCTGATCATTACAGACCGAGTGAGTGAGACGTGAGTTCGTCATGGCGCCCCTAAAACTGAAGGTGAACACTCTAGTAAAAGAAAACCAAAAGCCTTTCAAAGATATGTTGTCTAAGATTTACATCGTCTTGGAATGTATTTTCGGCGTGAACAGATTACCCGTAATACTAAAAGAAAGATATGGCTACATCTTCAGTTTTCTAACGTGTGTATATTGCTTAGTTTTTTCCTCCCTGGTTGTATACCAAGTTTTTGAACAAGATGAAGCTGTAATATCGATGTGTATCGAATATATGTTCTGCGTTTTATTTAGTTTCATATCCTGGAAAAGAATGGAACGATATTACGATGAAATAAATAAATTCGACGTTGAAATAGGTTGCAGACCGAAGATGACAAGGGCGTCCTTGTGGAATCTCATTCTTATGTCGGTTTTTACGGGTTCGATTGTATTTGCCATTGGGTTGTGTGCCGCGCTTCACTTGCAAACTCCCTTTCAACATTTGTTGATAACACGTTGTATGATTCACTGTTTCGAGTATCACTACTACTGGGCATCTATTGAGTCTCCTGACTCCTCGGCTGCGCCTTATCAACTACTACGTGGAGTCGGCGTTGTCGAGCGGCATGCTGGCCAAGCGACCAGATATAGAAGAATTCTCATCTTTCAAAAGCAAGAATAACAAAAATGGTGAAATTACTACTTTAATGGATTACTACGAGATTTTGATAAAGGCATATGATTTTCTGATGGAAGCAATAAAGTGGCAGGTAAGAAAATAATCTCTTGTCTTTTGCCATAGATAGTACTATATTGTGAGCAAGAAAAATTAAATAACTAATTAGCGCACTTTAAAATTAAATCTACTTTGTTGTATATTTTCAGCTGCTCGTGATATTAGTGACGTCGTTCATTAATACGTTGACTCATTGTTACCACCTGGCACTGAGCATCATGCGCTCAGAGGTAATGTATTTCCTAGTGTCTCGTTCATATTGTGTGAGCAAAATGGTCGTTGCCACATCTGTTGTATTTAGGTCGTATTATAGTGACGGCCATACAACAATGTTAATAGCTATTTGATACCAAGTCATAATCAATCCAATTTATATTTTGCGATTCGCTGTCCTCCTCATCTTAGCGTGGAATTGCCAGTTGTGCACAAAGCTGTTACTTCGCAGCCCGGGATACGCTTGGACCAACCTTGGATCCAAGATTCGAGAAGTCTGGGAATTATAATGAAACGATTGCCGTCTGACCTTTATAAAGGGGACAACCAACTGGATCACGGTTACACGTTCAGAATCATTAACTCTAATTTTGTTGGTATCCACAATTTCGAAAAAATATCCGAGATGTGTTCCTCACGATATTTTCCCTCACCGGCGAGCAAATGGTAGAATTTTGCGTTTCGCTGTCGTATCAGGTTAATTTTATGCCTTCATTTTGCCTGCATATGGTTAGACTTATAATTTCTAATGTAAGAGTAAATGTTCCAGAATCCTTTTATGGACATAGTAATGGACACGAGCGTGATGGCTACGGAGCTGGTGCCGCTGTTCGCGCCGTGCCTGTTCGGCGACCGCGTCTACAACGAGGTCACGAGGCTCCGGGAGCTGCTCGCGTCCCGCCTTTACGAGAATAAACTTAGTAAGTAAATAAATTGCTCATAATAGTACTGCTTACTTGGAGGTGCAAGGGAACGCAACAACACCATAGGGTCTAAGCCTACCCCAAATGCAAGACGGTGCACCTTTCTAAATAACGGATGGGGTTATGGCGCAAGCTTTTCCTATACGGAGTTGGAAGGTTAGACACCTGCAATTAGCAAACACGTCAAACAAAATCTGCTTCGTATACGAAAAGGTACCACTACCTACTATTGAATAGAATAGTCCTTACTCAATCCGCTGGCTTGGTGACCCGGATCGGTGAGCCTCTGAAACAAAAGTCACTTTGGTAGATCTTCTTACTCCTTGCCATTGACTTGAAATTCTCGAAGATCAGTTTGGACGAAGTTGTTCCAGCAATATTAAAATCGGTCATAGTGATGGAAAATATAACACAGTCACCCTTCAACTGCTTCCTAAAAATTAACACATGTATACCTAGTTACTTGGCGTAATACTTACGAAAAGGTGCCTTGCCCTATAGAATTAGCTGGGCGGGCATCCTAAGTGTATGCCTTGCCCATACCGAATTAGCGCTGAAAAAGCCAATGCGACGTCTACAAATGCAACTTGATTTCAAATGGTTAAATCTATTTGTTGTAGACTATTTTTATGTTTAGCCATTGTTGATTTCAAACACCGAAGGCGTGAAGATCGCGAAGTTCGTTCATCAACAAGGTGGACCGATCAATTGAAAGACTAGCTGTCCTCCAAATTCTGCGCAGTCGTAAGAGATGCGCTAGACACAAACCGATGGAAGCAGATCATCCGCTCCAGATGCAGCCATGATGCTGACCCACAATCCTCAAACATGAGGTACCAACTCAACAGAGAGAGATTATCGGTTCCATGATTTGCGTTTAATTTCAGACAAGACCGGTCGTAGTGCTGCGCGTGCGCTGCTCGCACTCACGGAGGCGCGGGATCTCTCTTTCTCGCTCCTACGCATGTTGCAGATTGACATCTCGCTGCCCTTCAAGTTCATAGGCCTGCTCATTACATACCTTATTATACTGGTGCAATTCGAAAAAGTCATCAACCCCCCGAATGCGGCTGCAAATGTTACTACGACTATCGCTACTATTATTAGTACTACTACTACATAGCTAAAGTAAAGTTAAGTACCTACCTATGATACGATACGCCAGGTGATGCGTCTGCTCGTCTACCCCTTATATCATAAAAAGAAAGGATTTTACCCTGATACTTCATTGGTAATATGATATTGTGCTTCTTTGTGTAATATTGTCATATTTTTAGTATGCGAAGATAACCTTATTTTTCAAAATAGCTTTTAGTAATCAATGTATGATGTATGAGCAGATGGTAATGGCATTAATGTTGTTTTAAACTTTCATGGTTACTAATATGAGAAGGGTTATTTGCGAGATTTCTACCATGTACCTTATTTTTGAGTTTCCGACATATCGGCGCTGTTGCAAGTCTCGAAGTAACCGGAGTAATATCGGAAACTTAAAATAAGGTACATGGTAGAAATCTCGAAAATAACTATTCTAATGCCATTAATTTTTATACGTTTGTTTCCTCTCAATCAATCCGTAGTTTATTAAAAAACTTATTGCAAGATTTATCCGGAGACATTTCTTTCGGAGTTTGACGGAGTCACAGATATTATAATACACGGAGTATTTTTAATATCTGTGATGGAGTATAGTAGAAGATAAATTGTACTTTCATAGCTCCAATTATTTATTATTATTTTTAATGACATGATTTATTTTGTTTTAGTTGGTTTTGAATCCCCTCCCTAACTATTCGACTATTACAATATATTTTTTTAAAATGTACCTGGGTAATTCGTGCTAAGGCCCCAGGTAGGTACACCTGGTGGCTTGATTTGAGCTAAGGCCACTGATGTGCTACAGCGAAACCGTCTCGTATCAAAAGAGAATATACCCGTCACATACAAATTAAACAAACGAATAGTGCGTGAGTGATAGGGACGAGGATAAAGATTCGGTCATGTTTTCCGTGCCGTTGTAGGTACTTCCTTTTTGTTTACCCGGTGGAAATGTCGCCGGCTTACTGATAGGAGCCGACGTTGGCGCCGACACGGCTGGTTGCAGTGCAAGTACCACCGGGAGGAGGACTGCAGGTACCCCTCCCCACCCATACACTGCTGGCTGCAGTGCAGAGTGGGTTGGGAAACAAAACCTGCAGGCTTCAAAACGAAGCCGCCCCAAGTCCCAACTCCGCTGGATGCGGAGCCCGGAAGATTGGCAACACCGGGCTGCTGCCGAGCCACTCTGGCTGAGAAAGCCGACGCAGGACCTCCAATACACGGCCTTTCGGCCACCGAGCCCGTGGACTCTCCATCCGGAAGGGGTGGCACAAGACAAGGCGTGGCCAGACTGGGAGAGCTGGACTGGCTAATGGAGCCCTCAGTCGTCATTACTACTCGCCGTTGCCCAGGGACCCCTTCGGTAGCAGCTCCAAACAGAGCACAAATACTACCGAAGGGGCCACACGAGGAGGCCGCACCGTAGTCTCCAGGTACTGGCTTACCCGTAGAGGTAAAAGTATTCTCATATTATTTTAAAAACATAATGGTAACAAATTGAAATTGATGACTTTTTACCAGAAAAATAAAGCATTTTTGAAAGAGACATAAACCACGTTCATTATTAGCAACCCACACTCGTCCACTGCTGGACATAGGTCTCCCCTAATGCACGCCACTGCTCCCGATTTTCGGCCACTCTCATCCAGCCCACACCAGCCAGTTCTGCGACAAGATGGGATGATGAAATTCGAAAATGTCATCATCCCATCTTGTCGCAGGGCGTCTTACACTTACCGAGTCGCGGTCTCCACTCAAGGACTTTACGGTTCCAACGGCTGTCAGTTCTGCGGCTAATATGTTAAACCATGTTATTATAAATCTATAGTTAGTACCGTACTAAAACTCATGTCATTCCTTTCCCACACGCAATGTTAAAAGGGGCTGGCACAAATTTTGTTCCCGGACTATCCTTAATTCGCGATTTGTAATAAGAGGGAAAAAGTATGGTTTGTTGAATCTTCTAAGCGGTTACCCAGTTACGGTATGCAGTTATTTTTAGTTTACCTATTACAACCCGTGCGGATAAAGAATGGGATCAGAAATAGCGGCGCATCTATTCACTTCTACACACTATTTGCGTCTATACTCGCACCCCACGAGTGCGAGTATAGACGCAAATATGTGTGCGAGCGAGAAGTGAATAGATGCGCCGCCATTTCTGATCCCATTCTTTATCCGCACAGGTTGTACTATTCAATATTCCAGATACATATACGTAGTATCATTGATTACTACGCTGATCCTTAATTGCTGTTACACAAATGTGGAAATGCATGTACCTACCTAAGTGCGAGTATTAATCAATATTGGTGTTTTGTAATTAAGGTTTCTGTTCAATGTATTATGTATTCTAGCTTGCCTTTGTCAATTAAAACTATTATTGCGATTGAATCGCTCTTGAACCGTGTAAACGGCATGGCATTAAGCTAATATATAGGAAATTAGGCACCTATGATTTGTACTGCTAAAAGTTGCTTTATTCAGACAAGCTTAAAAAGGCCAGCTTTCGTTTTTGATTGACGAATTTATCAGAATATTGTGAGAGTATCATCGTAATAAAGAGGACGATCGACGTATGGCAAACTGGAAATCCAGAATAAACGATTCTACAGTCTTCTGTAAGCATATGAAAGAAATGTCCAACTGGTCTAACCTGGATAAGTCCATTATATTATACTTTGGTCTTATGATTATGTACACGTTTGTAGTAAAAGGTTTTGAGCAAGGCTGCCTTTAACAATAGTAGCACAAAATGCTCGATGCTACGATAGATAAAAAAATATTTTAGTTTAATCGAAACAACAGTTTATTTTAAATGTTATCTTTAATAGAGATACACATACACATCCACAGTACAAACATTTGTGTGCATGAACATGTCTGTTTGTATTGGTCTGGGTGTTTCCTATGTATTATAAGTATGTATTTACAAAAGAAAAGTATTATATGTATATATTTGTAAAGCCGCTGTTGATTCTGATATCTGTAACACAGGTGCTGGAGCTACCTATCTCGGAGTCAGATCAATGTATGTGATGTTGTGAAATACCTATTTATTTATTATTTTAGAGATGATAAAAACTACTGATATTGGCAGGTTCCATAATAATAATAATAATAATTCTCAAAACATTGACCTGATTCCGTACTAAGTAGCTTAAGCACTTGTGTTACAGATTGATATCTGTAACACATATATCAATCTGTAACACAACAGTCTGTCTGATGACAACAGACACAACACCCAGACACTTTATTTTATTTAATTAAATAGATTAATAAACATAAAGACAGCTTGTTAGCATCTGTTAAACAAGTGAATGAATGGCGATTAAAGTATTGCTGTGCCCTTGTAGGGTAATGTGAGATCCTTGTATACTTGTATAACCTTTTTGTAAACCACATTATGCAATAAATGATTATGATTATGATAAATTCTATAATCCTTGCAATTAATGTTGTGAAATGGAAACTGACCATAAACCCTACATTTAATGTAACTATTGGATAAATACACGGGTGTGTAACCTCTTTTTGCAATGCTAATAAATACTTATCCCCCTTTTTACAAATCGCAAACTAAGGATAGTCCCGGAACAAAATTCCTGCCAGCCCCTTTCGTGTTGGAGCGGGATGACGTGAAAGTTAGTACGGTAATAACTTAAGATTACGATTTATAATAAGGTGGTATGTGTTTTAAAATAATTTTTATTTCAAAAAATCAAATCAAAAAAAATACGCCATTATGACTATTATTTACAAAAAATTATAACATGCACTGCATTTTTATTCAATATGTAAAACGATATTTGATCAACAGTCAAGGGCATGATGTCACGAAAACGGTCTTTACGTATCCCTGCAAAGGAAAAGGGAAGACTAATAGCGTCGTTCCGAGCTGGAATGGCCCAAGTGCTGTCGGCTACGAGTTTTTGGAATTTATAACTGTTTTATCATTTTTATAGACATAAGAAGGGCGTCGAACAATCCCGCCATAGGGTTATTCAATCAGCTGTCCGTGGTTTATTCATGAAGCCTCATGCCAAACGGAATCTAATTTAGGGACAAGGGTGCTTGTCCCAAAATTAATATGTTGCGTAAAGAATGAATACCCAAATGTAAATCCTTTCATTATTAGAGATGAATGCATGCCATATAATTAATCTAACACTTAATTAATGACCACATGAACTGGAGGAAACAAAGCAGGAAAGCGGCCTTGGGCTCCGAAACGACAGAGTTTTTTACAACCGAGAATGAATCATTGTAATGATGAATGGGAAAACGTTTATTGGCTTACGTTTTGCTACTCACCGTGGTGCTATGTTGAAGGTTGCAATCAACTAGTCTTCTTAGAGCGATAGCTTTGGGAGCGACTGGGAGCTACACGGCAAGATAAGTAGTCTTCTTCGTGAAGCGGCTGAGCTGTGTTTCGATGCGTGAGTGAGGGTATCTACCCCTGATACCTGAAAACTTGTAAACAACTGTATGTAAACTGTGTTTCTGGCAAATAAAAAGTTTATTTATTTATTTATTTAAAGGTTGGCAGCGCACTTGTGACTGAACTGGTGTCGCGGGTGTCTATGGGCGGCGGCAATCGCTTACCATCATGCGAACCGTCTGCTCGTCTAGCACCTATGACATTAAAAAAAAGTACCTTAACGCCATAGTTTGAAATGCTAGTCGCGTAAATGCATTATTTAAATAAAAAATAAATATTTCACAACATTACATACATCTGGCTCCGAGACAGGTAGCTCAAGCACCTGTGTTACGGATACCAGAACCAACAGCGGAATTACGAATATAATTTAAATTATATATAACACTTTTCTTTTGTAAATACATACTTATAATACATAGAAAACACCCAGACCAATACAGACAGACATGTTCATGCACACAAATGTTTGTACTGTGCGGGGATCGAGCCCTTACACCAGAGGCAGCATTCAACACCACTGATCAAAACGGGTCGTCGATCGATTTACACATCACATTGGTATAGCATTTTAAATAGTTTTTTAGATTTTAGCGTTGCATTATAACTATAATGTATCAATACAGGGATTAACACGATATTTATTATGTGAAACAACATTGTGTACTCACATATTTGGCTCGACGTTTCGGCTACGTTACAGCAGCCGTGGTCACGAGCGGTGACCACGGCTGCTGTAACGTAAGCGTAACGTAACGTATCGTGTTAATCCCCGTATTGATACATTATAGGTATAGCGTTTTCTTCGCCTTTTTTACACTTACCTAAAAAAAATTGTTCTTGTTTGGCCCAAAATAACAGCCAGCAAAATTCTAAAAGATAATACAGAGAATGAATAATGTAATGAGAAATCAGGAGTTCTAAACAAATCTCCTAAGCAAATGGGGCTGAAATAAGCGAGTTCTACTCACGCATGTTTACTCTAGAAGTTTCCTCATAGGCCTCCGCCCCACGCATTACTCGAATCTCAATTAGAGGACCGATTCCCCATTCTCGACACGGAAAAGCGCAAATAAACGTACAAGTTGAACATTTGCGATTGAATATAAATTATTCAGTCAGCATCAATATCAGGGGTCCCTCCATTCAATATTACGACTTGCTTGACACTTTGTACTTTGCGCCCGATCTAATTAATTAGACTAATGGCAAACCAGAGGTTCCCAAACCTTTTTGTTTGGAACCACTAGGCCTTTACATGTCATTCAGAAACACACGAGTCCACCTCTTCGTCTTAGCGTGTAATTCCCAGTTGCATCCAAAGGGGTCGCTTCTGAGCCCAGGGTACGCTTTGAGTTTGCTCCAGAATTCGGGAAGTTTGAGGTATAATGAAACGGATTATTGTCTCAAATATTGTAGTGGAACCGGACCAACTGGATCAAGGTTACACGTTTCAGAAGCTATCCGAAACGTGCAGGTTTCCTCACGATGTTTTCCCTCACCTCCGTGCGAATAGTAGACATATGAATGATTTCGAAACATCCAGAGATTCAAACGACGTCCTGTCTGAAATTATCCACTACCACGGCTCAGAAACAAACAAGTATGTAACAGAACTAATACGCAAGGAGTTGTTGAGGGAAAGTGATTTCTGTTACGATTTTGTAGACTCATCGTCAGCCCATTTAAGTCCCCACTGCTGGGGCACGGGCCTCCCTCAATCACATGAGGGGTAATTTCCATACTCACCACGCTTGCCAGACGGGTTGGCGAGGGTTTTGATATAAATGCAGAGTTTTCCTTCTCTGGTTGCTGATGATCATGCCAGCAGCTTTACCTTAGTCGCCTTTTACGACACCTCGGTAAGAGTGAGGGTGGTCTATTCTACTCTGCCGGGGACCACAGACTTTGTAGACTCAATCCCCCTTATTACAAATCGCGAACTATAAATAGTCCCCGAACAAAATTCGTGCTAGTCTCTTTTAACATTGCGTATTGGAACTGGATAACATTAGCTTTAGTACGGTAATAACTTTAGATCGCGATTTATAATAAGGTGGAATGAATGTTTCATTAAAGACTTGCCGATCTGTTTCGAACCTTTCGTGGTTGTAGTTATCAAGCATAGTGATTACGCCTTATATTATTATAGTATAGAATAGAATAGGGAGGTACTACATTATAGTATCAATTACTTGATATAATTTTTTTACCATGCCATTTTATACACAATCTATAATCGTTCTCCTAGATTGTTATAACACTTGGGGGGCGATCAAGACCACTTTGAGTATTTACTATGCAGTACCGTGAACTGTAAATGTTCTGAGCCATTAAGGAATGAAACATTCTGATGACACCCATTGCACAAAAGTCTGTGTGGCCGTCATGACGCCCATAAAAGTGAGAGTAAACACTTTCTTCCAAGAAGAAAGACCGTTCATAGATTCCTTATCAAAGTTGTACGTCGTACCAGAGAGTTTATTTGGTCTGAACAGATTACCTATATTATTAAAAGAAACTAGAAAATTTTACTCGGCTTCGTTGTTAACATGCGCGTATTCTTTGGCTTTATCTTTCACGATTACATACGTGCTAATCTCTAACACTACAAACTTGGTTACTTCAATCATTTCAATTTGTGAATATAAATTTTGCAATGTATTCAGCCTCGTCAGTTGGAAAAGACTGGATCGATATTATCACGAAGTAAATAGCTTCGATGCTGAAATAGGCTGTAGACCAAAGAAGACAAAGGAATCTATATGGAATCTTATTCTGATGGCTATTTTCATGGGAATGGTTATACTATGCTCTATAGTATCTATCGTGTTCGAGTGGCCCAATCAAGTAAGACCTGAGCTGTTACCACTAATTCTTATTCATTGTTTTGAGTTCCACTACTATGGGCATCTTTTAAGCCTCTTGGCTCCTCGGTTGCGTCTTATAAACTACTATGTGGAGGCGGCTCTGTCCAGCGGCAAGTTTGCCAAGAGACCAGTCATCAAAGAATTCCCATCCTTCAAAAACAAGGATGGCGCAAATGGAGAAATGAAGAAGCTAATGGACCTTTACAACATTGTAATTAAAGCTTATGACTTTTTGATCGATTCTATAAAATGGCAGGTAATTTAATTTCTCTTTGCAAAATTTAAAATATACCTCGAGAATATTTTCAATCCACGTAATGTGTTAAACTGATACAATTTAATTGATATTTCAGCTGCTCGTAATAATAATCGTAACGTTTATTACTACATTAATTTATTGTTACGATGTTTCGTTATGCATTATTCGTGTTACGGTATGTATGAATATTTTATACTTATTCAATATTAACGGATATTATGTATTGGCTTAATGCAATAAATGTATATTGTTTGTGCTGATTTGATAATCTAGATGATAATAATAAAAAAAATTCATTGCAGAATCCCCTGATGGGTATACTGACCAACACGAGCTTCATGGCCATGGAGATGGTCCCGCTGTTCTCCCCCTGCATGCTCGGCGACCGGCTTCACAGCGAGGTGAAGAGGCTCAGGGAGCTGCTCGCATCTCGCCTCTATGAGAATAAACTTGGTAAGATCCCCTGAGGGGTATACTGACGAACACCATCTCCATAGCCATGGAGATGAAGAGTGAGCAATAGCGTGTACACTAGTGACGTTACGTTCAAGTAATATATTTATAAATGTTTGAAAAGGTTTCGAGTATAGAATTTGGCGCATAACACACAGTATAATCACAATTATTGCTATAGTAGGGGAGCCCAAGAGGGGATTTCGGGATTTACTAAAGCGCGGCAGATTAATATAAAGTAGGATACCTGGTACCCGGCTACTTACTTCCACCAGATATGAGCCTCATTTATAAGGACGCCCGTAAAGGATAAAGGATCAGATTAGTAAAAAAAAATTGTTCATTTGAAATTTTCGGGCGCGTCAGATTAAGGTAGGGGGAGTTAGTTATATGCTAAAACATCTATATTCCTCTAATCTGACAATTTAAGGGTGACGTAAAGAAGGGGGAGGGCTACAAAGTTGAAAAAAAAACGTCATCTCGACATTCTCGAGCGTGGTTAAATTTTTTTTTATTTTGAAGGGAATATATCAAGATTTATGAGAAATATATAATCTGACGATTTCCACAAGCCGAAGTAATAAAAATTAATTAATAAAGTTTTATTCGTGCAACTATGCGATGCCTGTATTCCCCTCTCCGCTTTTCTATTCCTCTCTCACTTTTCCTCTATCTATTGCTCTCATTCCGTCCCTACTCCACTCTGGTTTCTGTTGCCATGACAGCTGATCACAGAGACGCGTTCACGACTTGTAGTTTACAACGTATTACCAACGTTTTTGTTTATTTCATGATTTTAATACATGTTATGTGAATTAAAGTTCATAAATATTAACTATGGGTGATATTAATGTGCAGTGTGTATTTTGTGGTGAAACAACTTTACAAAAAACAATTAAATTTACATTAGAAACATTACAAAAATGTATAAATATTTTAGAATATCGTCGGAGCAAACCGGTTGTTCAAAAATCTCGAGCGACATATAATAATCTCGAACTTTCGATAGAAACTTCATTAAATAAAGTATATCACGCACAGTGCTATAAATTATTTACAGCGTTGAAAATACCGCGAGATGCTCAGCATTTACAACAACGGCAAAGTGGAGTGGAAAATGAAAATGCATCAGATGTTTCTGAGAATAGCTCAAAATCACATGCTCCTGCTTCTGAAGAGTGTTCGATGAAGATGAAAAAATTTTTTTTAATTGTCAGATTAGGCGTATCCCTCCAGGTAATCGTCAGATTATGAGATATTACGTCCAGGGCATTAAGATGAACCATATATATCTTAATCTGACGCGCTTGAGTAGTTCAAGATGACGATTTTTTTTTGCACATTCTAATAATGGCCGTGAGCTTGCGTCACATCTG
Source organism: Marasmia exigua (assembly GCA_019059595.1). Classification (NCBI taxonomy): domain Eukaryota; kingdom Metazoa; phylum Arthropoda; class Insecta; order Lepidoptera; family Crambidae; genus Marasmia; species Marasmia exigua. Next base: position 12,800,076 of record CM032479.1, read on the forward strand.
AATCGTCAGATTATTACATAATAGCTTTTTTTAAGTTCACTTAACATTCCCTTTGAAAATCTGACGCGCTCGATAAAATTTTTTTTTTTCAATTTTCAACCCTTACGTACGACCACCCCCATCATGAAAACTATCAGATTAACATACGTACATGTTTGAAAAAACGTTAAACATAGATTCTATCAATATCTGACACGCTCGAGTATGTCCATGCAACAGTTTTTTTTTACATTTTTGAAAATCTATAGTTGCTCCCCCCACCGATGAAAAGGTATATATCATATGACATTTTTTTCTTCTTATCATCTAAGCTTTGCACTCAATAAGTCTCAATGACGCTCGAGTAAATCCCGATTTAGCACGGCGGGCTCCCCTTCTACTAAAAGTGGCTACTTTATTTTAGATCATAGATTAATGACTAATTTGAGTGCTAACTCTCAAAAAATTATGTTTCCGCAGATTTCAAACAAATAGGCAAAAAAATATAGATTGATAGGTGCTATTGACCTCGAATACGACATCCTTAAGTATGAATGTCTTGTAAATACTAATTCATCAATATCAAGTGTACGAGACTGGGCCTCGACTGGGTACGAGAATGTTACAAAAGCAGCAAGAAAAAACAACCTCAAAGTTGGAATTTGCGGCAACACATTAGCCGTATAAAACCTCTGATAACTTTTCTCTAACATAAAGCTAAGCCAAGTCCCGTTGTGACGGTAAAGTGCCGAAGGAATTGAAATGGGACAAAGTTAGTTCACACGAGAAAGTCTGCGATGAAGATTTATGATCATTCCATGGGTGTTCCAGGCGATTGGCTCGGAGTCTTAGTGGTGGTTTACGTATAAAGAAATAGGTTACTCGTGTTGTGTGCCTGATTTAGGTCTCGCCTACTATTATATCAATAACGTCATACGAATTTCATGATTTTTAAAGGATCGGTGATTCCATGTGACAAGAAACCATTTCATAGTGGGAATACCCAAGCCTCTTTACATATTTTTCAAAATAACTTAGAAATAGCGATGTTGATGTGTAGGGCGGGAAACATACCACAAAGTGGTCTCAGCTTGGCTAGGTCATTGCAGGCTTGAATCACCTGATTATCCTAAAATATAATAAATGATTCTATTATTTAGAGGGCATGTTGTCTGTTAGTTACGTATTTTTGATAGCAGTAGTTATCCTTCCACGTCCGAGGCCCTTTGAGCCCTTTTAGGTTTGAGCGGTTGGAAGCTCTGGCACAAAAGCCGATAGGAAGAAGATGTACGATTGTAAAATGTCATTATCATCATTTCAGCCAATAGACGCCCACAGTTGGACATAGGCCACCCCCAATGTTCTCCACACAGATTGGTCCTACGCCGCCCGCATCCAATGGCTTCCCGCGACCTTCATCAGATCGTCGGTCCACCTTATTGGGAGCCTGCCACGGCTGCGACTTTCTGGACGTGGCCCCCACTTGAGGACCTCTCCGTCCCAACGGCCGTCTGTTCTCCTCGCTATTGCCACTTCAGGCATGCAATCCTTTGGGTTATGTCTGTGAAAATGTGGAGTCACATAATTCAGAACCACAGCCACATTTGCACTTTACCGACTCCTCTCCCGTTTATATTATTTTATTTGTATTGCGTTATTTCAGATAAACCTGGTCGCGACGCTGCGCGCGCGCTCCTCTCCCTGACGGAGGCGCGGGACCTCTCATTCTCACTCCTGCGCATGTTGCAGATCGACATCTCGCTGCCTTTCAAGTTCGTAGGGCTGCTTGTGACCTACCTAATTATCTTGTTGCAGTTCGAAAAAGTTATTAACCCCACAGTTAAAGCCTCCTAAATATTAAAAAATCTAAACATAGGAAATACGTAGTACGCTTTGTTAGCAAAAATTAATATGCAAATGATAAATAGACATTTATTTATTTATTGGATCACCAACATAAGGTACAGCAGAATAAACAATTATGTCAAAGTTTTACATATAATCTTCAAACTAACTGTCCTTCCAATTAAAGGTAATCACATCATGCTTTTCTTAAAGGAAAAAATAATATAAAAATACCTATATACACTAAGTACATATTTCCTATCATAATAAAAAAAATCTTTTATTTCGTTTTCATGGTCACTAACATTAGAATAGTTATTTACGGGATTACTCCGTGACCGCTTGCAACAGTGCCGAAATATCGGAAACTCAAAAATAAGGTACAGTCAGCGTCAGATCAAGTTACCCCCCTGCAGTGGAAAAATAGCACTTGTGCCCCAGACATAAAGACGGTCCAACAGTCAACAAGGGTAACTCGACGTGACGCCAAGTGTACTTGGTAGAAATCCCGTAAATATATATATATATATATATATATATATATATATATATATATATATATATATATATATATATATATATAACTATTCTAATCTTTTATTTCTGTAAAATATAAAAACTTTCATGATTGAATGAACAATTATTGAAAATGGAAAAAGTACAATTTTCATCTTATACATCACTGTGTATAAGATTATTTAATAAGTCACGACTTATTAAACATGTATCCGATAAACCAAAGTAATTGATGCAATTTGTATGTAACCTATTTTTGTGTAGATCATACTCTACCCAAAGGTTGTCTGGAAGAAATCGCTACAAGCGATAAGACCGTCTTATTGTACTGTCTGTTGTTGTTGTATCATGCTTGTATTTCTTTTTGTGCAATAAAGAATATATGTCTATCCATTTTCATTCAGAAAATTTGTTTTTATTAGTATGATGCCCTCAAGAAGTTTCTCAGGTATTCAAAATATCGGTGTTATTACTAGATACTAGATTACTGTAGATTTAGCAATTTTTTCCCCATAAATAATAGGCTTGTGTCCTATTTTTTCTCTTGTTGGTAATATATGAACGCCTCAAAACTGAAAACATCGGTGAAAGAATGGATTTGTTAGCTTGGAAACTCTTCGAGATAGGACAATTTGAAAATCACTTAAAATAGACTTACCCAAAACGCTCCATACAAACAGCGACGCGCGGCGTGACGTCAGCCCTCACTAGTTTGTGCGCATCGCGAGATAGCTTTGTTCGATAGCTATATATCAAATAGTTTATAAAAATGGTTTCTTAACAAAAGTTGCTATAAATTGAATAAGATATCGATTGCTATATAAATATTTCGTAAATTTAAGACTTAAAATTTACTTGCTTATCTTTGCCTTTGAGGGCTCAAAACAAAAATAATACATAAGGTTTCAAGCTGAAATTTTGTATATAGCTATTTTTAACCCCCGACGCAAAAACGACGAGGTGTTATATGTTTGACGTGTCTGTGTGTGTGTGTGTGTCTGTGTGTCTGTCTATGGCATCGTAGCTCCCGAACAAATGAACCGATTTTGATTTTGTTTTTTCTGTTTGAAAGATGAATAAAGAGGAAGTGTTCTTAGCAACTATGCGATGCCTGTATTCCCCTCTCCGCTTTTCTATTCCTCTCTCACTTTTCCTCTATCTATTGCTCTCATTCCGTCCCTACTCCACTCTGGTTTCTGTTGCCATGACAGCTGATCACAGAGACGCGTTCACGACTTGTAGTTTACAACGTATTACCAACGTTTTTGTTTATTTCATGATTTTAATACATGTTATGTGAATTAAAGTTCATAAATATTAACTATGGGTGATATTAATGTGCAGTGTGTATTTTGTGGTGAAACAACTTTACAAAAAACAATTAAATTTACATTAGAAACATTACAAAAATGTATAAATATTTTAGAATATCGTCGGAGCAAACCGGTTGTTCGAAAATCTCGAGCGACATATAATAATCTCGAACTTTCGATAGAAACTTCATTAAATAAAGTATATCACGCACAGTGCTATAATTATTTACAGCGTTGAAAATACCGCGAGATGCTCAGCATTTACAACAACGGCAAAGTGGAGTGGAAAATGAAAATGCATCAGATGTTTCTGAGAATAGCTCAAAATCACATGCTCCTGCTTCTGAAGAGTGTTCGATGAAGATGAAAAAATTTTTTTTAATTGTCAGATTAGGCGTATCCCTCCAGGTAATCGTCAGATTATGAGATATTACGTCCAGGGCATTAAGATAAACCATATATATCTTAATCTGACGCGCTTGAGTAGTTCAAGATGACGATTTTTTTTTTGCACATTCTAATAATGGCCGTGAGCTTGCGTCACATCTGAATCGTCAGATTATTACATAATAGCTTTTTTTAAGTTCACTTAACATTCCCTTCGAAAATCTGACGCGCTCGATAAAATTTTTTTTTTTCAATTTTCAACCCTTACGTACGACCACCCCCATCATGAAAACTATCAGATTAACATACGTACATGTTTGAAAAAACGTTAAACATAGATTCTATCAATATCTGACACGCTCGAGTATGTCCAGCAACAGTTTTTTTTTACATTTTTGAAAATCTATAGTTGCTCCCCCCACCGATGAAAAGGTATATATCATATGACATTTTTTTCTTCTTATCATCTAAGCTTTGCACTCAATAAGTCTCAATGACGCTCGAGTAAATCCCGATTTAGCACGGCGGGCTCCCCTTCTACTAAAAGTGGCTACTTTATTTTAGATCATAGATTAATGACTAATTTGAGTGCTAACTCTCAAAAAAATTATGTTTCCGCAGATTTCAAACAAATAGGCAAAAAAATATAAATTGATAGGTGCTATTGACCTCGAATACGACATCCTTAAGTATGAATGTCTTGTAAATACTAATTCATCAATATCAAGTGTACGAGACTGGGCCTCGACTGGGTACGAGAATGTTACAAAAGCAGCTAGAAAAAACAACCTCAAAGTTGGAATTTGCGGCAACACATTAGCCGTATAAAACCTCTGATAACTTTTCTCTGACACAAAGCTAAGCCAAGTCCCGTTGTGACGGTAAAGTGCCGAAGGAATTGAAATGGGACAAAGTTAGTTCACACGAGAAAGTCTGCGATGAAGATTTATGATCATTCCATGGGTGTTCCAGGCGATTGGCTCGGAGTCTTAGTGGTGGTTTACGTATAAAGAAATAGGTTACTCGTGTTGTGTGCCTGATTTAGGTCTCGCCTACTATTATATCAATAACGTCATACGAATTTCATGATTTTTAAAGGATCGGTGATTCCATGTGACAAGAAACCATTTCATAGTGGGAATACCCAAGCCTCTTTACATATTTTTCAAAATAACTTAGAAATAGCGATGTTGATGTGTAGGGCGGGAAACATACCACAAAGTGGTCTCAGCTTGGCTAGGTCATTGCAGGCTTGAATCACCTGATTATCCTAAAATATAATAAATGATTCTATTATTTAGAGGGCATGTTGTCTGTTAGTTACGTATTTTTGATAGCAGTAGTTATCCTTCCACGTCCGAGGCCCTTTGAGCCCTTTTAGGTTTGAGCGGTTGGAAGCTCTGGCACAAAAGCCGATAGGAAGAAGATGTACGATTGTAAAATGTCATTATCATCATTTCAGCCAATAGACGCCCACAGTTGGACATAGGCCACCCCCAATGTTCTCCACACAGATTGGTCCTACGCCGCCCGCATCCAATGGCTTCCCGCGACCTTCATCAGATCGTCGGTCCACCTTATTGGGAGCCTGCCACGGCTGCGACTTTCTGGACGTGGCCCCCACTTGAGGACCTCTCCGTCCCAACGGCCGTCTGTTCTCCTCGCTATTGCCACTTCAGGCATGCAATCCTTTGGGTTATGTCTGTGAAAATGTGGCGTCACATAATTCAGAACCACAGCCACATTTGCACTTTACCGACTCCTCTCCCGTTTATATTATTTTATTTGTATTGCGTTATTTCAGATAAACCTGGTCGCAGCGCTGCGCGCGCGCTCCTCTCCCTGACGGAGGCGCGGGACCTCTCATTCTCACTCCTGCGCATGTTGCAGATCGACATCTCGCTGCCTTTCAAGTTCGTAGGGCTGCTTGTGACCTACCTAATTATCTTGTTGCAGTTCGAAAAAGTTATTAACCCCACAGTTAAAGCCTCCTAAATATTAAAAAATCTAAAGACATAGGAAATACGTAGCACGCTTTGTTAGCAAAAATTAATATGCAAATGATAAATAGACATTTATTTATTTATTGGATCACCAACATAAGGTACAGCAGAATATACAATTATGTCAAAGTTTTACATAGAATTTTAAAACTAACTGTCCTTACAATTAAAGGTAATCACATCATGCTTTACTTAAAGGAAAAAATAATATAAAAATACCTATATACACTAAGTACATATTTCCTATCATAATAAAAAAAATCTTTTATTTCGTTTTCATGGTCACTAACATTAGAATAGTTATTTACGGGATTACTCCGTGACCGCTTGCAACAGTGCCGAAATATCGGAAACTCAAAAATAAGGTACAGTCAGCGTCAGATCAAGTTACCCCCCTGCAGTGGAAAAATAGCACTTGTGCCCCAGACATAAAGACGGTCCAACAGTCAACAAGGGTAACTCGACGTGACGCCAAGTGTACTTGGTAGAAATCCCGTAAATAACTATTCTAATCTTTTATTTCTGTAAAATATAAAAACGCTTTCATGATTGAATGAACAATTATTGAAAATGGAACAAGTACAATTTTCATCTTATACATCACTGTGTATAAGATTATTTAATAAGTCACGACTTATTAAACATGTATCCGATAAACCAAAGTAATTATGCAATTTGTATGTAACCTATTTTTGTGTAGATCATACTCTACCCAAAGGTTGTCTGGAAGAAATCGCTACAAGCGATAAGACCGTCTTATTGTACTGTCTGTTGTTGTTGTATCATGCTTGTATTTCTTTTTGTGCAATAAAGAATATATGTCTATCCATTTTCCTTCAGAAAATTTGTTTTTATTAGTATGATGCCCTCAAGAAGTTTCTCAGGTATTCAAAATATCGGTGTTATTACTAGATACTAGATTACTGTAGATTTAGCAATTTTTTCCCCATAAATAATAGGCTTGTGTCCTATTTTTTCTCTTGTTGGTAATATATGAACGCCTCAAAACTGAAAACATCGGTGAAAGAATGGATTTGTTAGCTTGGAAACTCTTCGAGATAGGACAATTTGAAAATCACTTAAAATAGACTTACCCAAAACGCTCCATACAAACAGCGACGCGCGGCGTGACGTCAGCCCTCACTAGTTTGTGCGCATCGCGAGATAGCTTTGTTCGATAGCTATATATCAAATAGTTTATAAAAATGGTTTCTTAACAAAAGTTGCTATAAATTGAATAAGATATCGATTGCTATATAAATATTTCGTAAATTTAAGACTTAAAATTTACTTGCTTATCTTTGCCTTTGAGGGCTCAAAACAATACATAAGGTTTCAAGCTGAAATTTTGTATATAGCTATTTTTAACCCCCGACGCAAAAACGACGAGGTGTTATATGTTTGACGTGTCTGTGTGTGTGTCTGTGTGTCTGTCTATGGCATCGTAGCTCCCGAACAAATGAACCGATTTTGATTTTGTTTTTTTTTTGTTGGAAAGATGAATAAAGAGGAAGTGTTCTTATAGAGCAAGAGCCAGCGGCCCGCAGACCTTCGGTAAAGTATAAAACCTGTAAGTTTCTCAATGTATGTCCCCAACACAGGTAAGAACGAATCCCGTCTATGTAACTTGGGTCGCGGTGGCTTTCGCAGGTATCAGGTAATAAAGGTGTGTAAAACTGTGTGTTAAATTTGGTAAAATATAAAACTCAGTTTTTACATATTTTACTTATAATAATCCCAAAAGTCATCTTGCCGAAAGCCAGACACTTTGTACGGTTCCAACCCTCTGCCAGACACCCTTAAAGTATATTTAATTGTTACTATACTTACGGTATAGTATAAAATCTGCAATTTATATATGTTATTTGGATAACTATAAAATAATGTTTTTTCAATAGCCAGACAGTTTCTGTGGTTCCTTTATGTTGCCAGGCACATAAAAAGTCTAATGTAGGTGCGAGCGTGAGGGATATATTAGTCAGCGGGTGCGAGTGAAATAGCGCGTTCGGTCCATTGCGACGTTTTACTGTGCATCAACTGTCATTTATTGTGTATAATGAGAACTATTTTCTAGATTTACTATGAAAATTCATTAATAAAATACATTAGTAAGGGTATAATAACTTAGAATCAACGAATAAATGTTTAGAAAATTCTTTTATAAAATTTTCGTGTTTAGGAATCATAAAATTAATAATTCAATAATATATTTAAATAATTATTTTAATAATAGTTATTAGAATAATACAATTAATCTCACACAATAATTCATTCAAAAATATTTCAAAGCTATTTTATTAATAAAAAAGTGTATATTTAATTATTGTCATCGTAGTTCGATATCTGCGTGGAGTGGAAGCATTTTTGATCGTACTTTTTTCTTTTTTTTTTGCAAAATATACAAATGTTTACAGCTTCTTTAATATGAACATCACTCTCAGGTTGTGGTTCCGTTGATTGAGAAGATGAACTATGGTCTGATGTTGTTGGAGGTTCGGGTATTGACTTTGTTGTTAATTCAAGTGTCAATGGCGTGGTAGCAGATGAGTCGTCTGTAATTACACTAGTTGTATGATTCTTAACACTTTATTTTATTTTTGAAATTATCGGTTCTAAAGAATAATATTGGCTATGCAGTCCTGTGAATATTTATAATATTCGCGGTGATAACCACCGTCTGTATATTCATTTGGTAAAATAACGCTGTTATGTTTGAGGTTATGTATTTTCCTCGCCTTTAAAATAGCTTGACATTTTTTTAATGTTCCTTCAGAAAACAATATTAATTTTTCCATCACTTTTCTTACACAGAAAACAAATTAATTGTCCTTCCATGATCACACTCATTTTCCCTTATTATTATTTTATAAACTGAACAAAACATCAAGCTATACAAAACTGACATATTTCTTCATTGGATTATAAACCTTATGTTGTTACACATTGAGTTCGAAATCGATTGAGGAAATTTGACAGTTTTGTATAGCTTGACCTGTCCGCCACTGTACGTATACACAATAAATGACAGCTGATGCGCAGTAAAACGTCGCAATGGACCGAACGCGCTATTTCACTAGCACCCGCTGACTAATATATCCCTCACGCTCGCACCTACATTAGACTTTTTATGTGCCTGGCAACATAAAGGAACCACAGAAACTGTCTGGCTATTGAAAAAACATTATTTTATAGTTATCCAAATAACATATATAAATTGCAGATTTTATACTATACCGTAAGTATAGTAACAATTAAATATACTTTAAGGGTGTCTGGCAGAGGGTTGGAACCGTACAAAGTGTCTGGCTTTCGGCAAGATGACTTTTGGGATTATTATAAGTAAAATATGTAAAAACTGAGTTTTATATTTTACCAAATTTAACACACAATTTTACACACCTTTATTACCTGATACCTGCGAAAGCCACCGCGACCCAAGTTACATAGACGGGATTCGTTCTTACCTGTGTTGGGGACATACATTGAGAAACTTACAGGTTTTATACTTTACCGAAGGTCTGCGGGCCGCTGGCTCTTAGACTATTAGCTATATTGGATAAAAATCGATCCAAGATGGCGGCCATTACAAAGATTTGGATTTTATGTTTTAACACAACTCCCACAATATGGGTATCATATAAAAGGGCTTGAGTAGCAGAATATATTAATTGTGTAAAATTTCAAATCCAAGATGGCCGCCATCCGAAAATGACGAATAACCTATTTGTTATTCCAGCTGCCTCAATATAGGTATCAAATGAAAGAGCTTTAGTTGTGTCGGGGGTTTTTAAATTTTCAATTGAATTTTTGACCGTTATTTCTCAATGCATTTTAAAAATCTGCCAATCTCTGACCTAGTACACAAGCCTATTTGTTTTATACTTGTACTGTTTATGGTAACTTTGTTACCATAAACAGTACAAGTGTACTGTTAACAGTTGTACTGTACTTTCACTAGGAAGTTTCAAATAACCTACTAAGTGGTCGCTCATTAATCAATTACTGCGAGCACGTAGCGTGTAAGTTGTAAGGCATAATGGCTCGTTGCAAATTCGGCCACGAACTCAGACCTTAATTTACCTGAAGTTGGCAGGAGTTGGAGCAGCTGCCGCTCGATTTCAACACGTGTTCTATGCAAACAATCTGCCAAGTTAATAGGATGCCAAGTAGGCGCTTCACATTATTCTGGAGACGAATGCAAAGTAAAGTTCTTCGAGAAAGGCAACTTTTCGTGGTGTTTAACGTTTTCCCAAAACGGGTAAAGTAAAGTATCACCTATATACAGTACCATTGCAGGGCAAAGGCCTCCATCTTATAAATCGAGTCATCGCTACAAAGATAGGATTAGGTTTAATCACACTTGCTTAATAAGGATTGCCTAAAACGTTTCTTAATTTTCTTTCCGCTTATAAATTCACAAAAATACTGTATTAGCCAGGTAAGTAATTACATACAAGCGGAGCTAGCACTAAATCGCATCCCTTTGACCACTAATTAATTTTAATGGCCAAGACCTTTGCCCTTTGGCAGCGCACATGTGACTCCACTGGTGTTGCGTTTGCAGCCGGGTGTGGAGTTGCCTACATTGAACTGTAGATACCTCCCACCTTATTACAAATCGCGATCTAAAGTTATTACTGCGGTAATACTATAAATTGAATAAGATACATTTACTACGGTAAAGGTCATATCACCGCGTTCCAACACCCAATGCCAAAAGGGGTTGTCACGAATTTTGTTCCGGGACTATCCTTATTATTAGCCGTGTGGTCCCCGGCAGAGTAGAATAGGCCACCCTCACTCTTACCGAGGTGTCGTAAAAGGCGACTAAGGTAAAGCTGCTGGCATGATCATCAGCACCCAGAGAAGGAAAACTCTGCATTTATATCAAAACCCTCGCCAACCCGTCTGCCAAGCGTGGTGAGTATGGCAATTACCCTTAACGTGATTGAGGGAGGCCCGTGCCCCAGCAGTTGGGACTTAAATGGGCTGATGATGATGATGATGATGATGACTATCCTTAGTTCGCGATTTGGAATAAGGGTCTCAACTCTTAAGGCGAAATAATAAGTTTCATATTTGAATCAGATTGTATACTTATTGGTACATTTGACTGTACGTGGACAATCGCTTTTCATCAGATGATACGTCTACTTGTTTACCACCTATCACATAAAAAAAAACACAGGATATGTAATTCTACTCGTAGTGTTTAATAATATAGGTACCCTAATAAACTTGCAGGCTAAATTTAAACAGTAGATAATGTGTTCAAGTACTCACTTTTACACATTATCTACTGTTTAGATTAAAAATAAATCTCCTTTGGCATTGGCTCCATTTCACATTCTCAGTCACCAGTAAAAATTAACCGTTTCAATGGCTCCCCTCTTTTCCTCTCGCACAAAGTAAACGGAACTTTTGCAGACGTAACGTTAAAATAACAGTTATTGGCTCCGTGCGAATCCTCTACGGTTTTCGCGATTGCACATGAGGAATAATTTAACAATTCTTCGCTAGATATTGTTATAGCCCTGAGGGCTATAACGAAACGGCATTTACAAACGTAACTTTACTCCCGTTCTTTTCACACGGGCTATCCTTTTTGTTCAGATGCGGTATATCCTCATTTTTAGGGTTCCGTACCTCAAAAGGAAAAAACGGAACCCTTATAGGATCACTTTGTTGTCCGTCCGTCCGTCCGTCTGTCAAGACCCTTTTTCTCAGGAACTCGTGGAGGTATGAAGCTGAAATTTATATCAATTACTCAGGTCTACTGTCCCTTGAAGCTGTGAAAAAATCAAACTTCTAAGCCAACGCAATCAAAAGATACAGCCGTTTATGCCGCAAATTTTCGACACTTGCAAGGGAATCAAAACCTACAGGGTGCTTCCCGTAAACTCAGAATCTTGAAATTTGGTACGAAGCAACGTCTTATAGCAGAGATAAAGGAAAAATTATGAAAACCATAAATTTTTAGTTAGATCACATAATATATTTTTTTAATAATTTTAAACTTACTACCCATTTCCTCATAAACGCGTAGAGGTATTAAATTGAAATTCATACCAAATACTCAGATGTATAATACCTTTAAGCTGTAACAAAATCAAACTTCTATGTCAACGCAATCAAAAGAAACAGCAATTTAAGCTGCATATTTTGAAACTCGCAAGTACTCGCAAGGGAATCAAAACCTAAAGGGTACTTCCAGTAGACCTAGAATCTTGAAATTTGGCATGAAGCAACGTTTTATAGCACACATAAAGGAAAAATTCCGAAAACCTTAAATTTTTAGTTACATTACAAAATATATATTTTTTAATAAATATAAACTTATTACTTTTTTCCTCATGAACGCGTAGAGCTATCAAGTCGAAATTCATATCAAATAATTAGATCTAATTGCCTTTAACCCGTGAAAAAAAAAATTCTAAGTCAACGAACTTTTTAAACCTTGCAGGTTTGTACGGAACCCTCGGTGCGCGAGTCCGACTCGCACTTGGCCGGTTTTATTTATTTTATTGGTTAATTACATACTACAGACTCTAGGTCCGTGCCTTTGTTTGTTAATTACAGAGTTTTTTAGATTTTCGCGTTGCATTATAACTATAAATAATGTATCAATACGGGGATTAACACGATATTTATTATGTATATTTTAAAATATCATCGACATGGAATCCAGTAATTAACAAGTGCAAACCCCGTGCTAGGCCGTTACTAACGCAAACAAACACCGATACTGTTAGTGTAGTGTGTCGGAGTAGCTTCACTGACAATTCATCTAGTGGTCTCAAAAATGTGAGGGGTCCGAAGATTCACAGCCCGGCCCCAGCAGACGACGCCGTGCTCCGCCAGTCCGCTCGTGACCACGGCTGCTGTAACGTAGCCGAAACGTCGAGCCAAATATGTGAGTACACAATGTTGTTTCACATAATAAATATCGTGTTAATCCTCGTATTGATACATTATAATTACAGAGTTTGTTTGCTTGCTTATACTAGATGTTTCTCCGCGCACAAAAATTACTTTTCTTACATTAATACATTGGCTTATCAGTTTTCTTGCTAACTTAACAATACCGCTACCAGTCTAAGCTTAAGTGCTATTGTTGTTTGTTTGAGGAGAGGCGTGAGCGACCTCTCTCTTTGTATATATATTTTTAAAATATATTGTTGATGGATTGAACACGACTTCAGCTTAAAAGTGATGATAGCTTCAGTCTAGTGCGGCTCACTGGTGGGATGTTAAGTATAGGCCCGATGTTCGGAGTCCTGTCAATCCTGGACCTGGGCCCTTGGGCGCACAGCGTGGCGCACTTGTCTTCTGGTGCGTCTAATACTAAACTTTCCCTTTCAGCACATGGTTGGATGGAAGGATACCGTGAAATATTTTTTGTGATTTATTAACGCGGAGAGGCGTGTTGGTGAGTGCGACGCGCACGTTGCTATTACTCGATCACTATTGCTATTACGCTATCACCTCCATTGGGACTGCAATACTGGCTCGCGAGATGCTTCTTCGTTTGGCTAAGTGTGTAATTCCCAGTTGCGTCCAAAGTTGTCCCTTCAAAGTCCGGGGTACGCTTGGACCATGACCCTGGATTCGGGAAGTCTGATTTTTTTTTCTTTCTTTATTTGGGTAAACAAACAGTTAACAAAGTTAAGTCTTAATTAACGAAATTAATTAAATAACTAAAAGAATTAGCCTATTAATTACATACATAACCCTATAAAATACAATACATAATTATGAATGAATGATAACTTTATTTGGCACAATACAAAACAAGGAAACTTAATGAGAAACATAATTATAACGAAGTGACTGCCGTCTGACCTTCGCAACCCTTCGACAGGGAAACCAGACCAACTGAATCACTTACACGTTTCAGAAACTATTCGGAACGTGCATGTTTCCTTATGATGTACCTACAAGTAGGTAAGTATGGTAGAAATACGTACATAGATTAGAAAATTGCAGAGGTGCATGTTCGGATTCGAATCACGACCCCCGCCTGAGGAACGGGTACTTATCCACTGAGCTTTTATCGAGTTTTTTTTATTAATTTCCGGAATAAAAAACTCAGAGAACCTATCGATTTTCGTTCGGCTTATTTTACCTAGAGCTCGGACATTACGTGTTTTATCTCTTTCGAGCCAAACATTCCCCAGCAATCAGTCATCGCATGGGATCACGCGCCAGCTTGTCGACTGATCAACGTTGCCAAATTTATTTAACACGCCACCAAAAACTGTTACTTGACAGGTACACACACACACGACGGAACACGTTGTGCATCAATAAATAATGTAATAGTCATTTATCTATACTTCTATGTACCAGAGGGCCTTCTCGAGCACTCGACATTGATTTCGAGTTAGAGATTTGTATGAACAAATTTATGAAATCTCTGAATTCGACTTCAATGTCGATTGTACGAGAATTGCCCCTCCGAATCCCAATAATTCTCGTGCTTGTGAACAAAGTTTTTTGTATGGTATATCATGCGAGAAACGCCATTTTTTTTGGGTTCTGTGGCCAAATTGCAAAAAACGGAACCCTTATATGTAAATTCGTCATGTCTGTCTATCTGTCTTCTATCCGGCCGTCCGTTTGTCAAAGCCCCTCTTTTTCGAAACTATAAGAACTATTATACTATTGAAACTTGATAGATAGATGTATTTTTTGAACCGCATTACGCTTTTTACCCAAATAGGGAAAACAAAATTGGGAGGTCCCCATACTTAGAACTGAAACTCTAAATTTTTTTTTATCAAACCCATACGTGTGGGATATCTATGGATAGGTCGTTAAAAATGATGTTGAGGTTTCTATTTTTATTTATTTCTAAACTTAATGCTTTGCGCAAGAGACGCTTCCAAAGTAGTAAAATCTGTGTGTGAAGGACACACACATTCCCCTCTAACTTCTATAAGTAATAAAATAATTATAAAACAAAAAAATATTATGATTTACTAATGTACCATAAAAACTAACACCGAATAATTAGTTTATTTATTTATTTAAATAGGATTACCAACATAGGATACAGCTATAAAAACACAGAAACAATAACACTAGGATGTTTAAGCTAACTGTCCCTACAATTACAGGTAACCACATCATGCTTAATAATATAAAACGAAAAGACAATAATAAAAATTCAAATACATATTGCAAAAAGAAATAAAGTTATATAAACATTAATAAAATTACTGAATATATTATTTAAATTCAAATTAATAAATTAAACTAGATCTATTAAGTAGTTTTTTAATACGTTAACCGTAAACCGCAATTTACTTTCCATTTAGTCAACTCAATTGTTTTACAATTAAGTAATATCTTACTTGCTGCTACAGAACCCTTCATGGGCGAGTCCGACTCGCACTTGGCCGAGTCCAACTCGTACTTGTTCGGTTTTTTTCATATCGATAATCCTACTATCTAGGAGCAATGGTAGCTCAGAGGATAAGAAAGCGCGTTTCATTCGGGAGATCGTAGGATTTTTCAAATCTCTGTGCGTATTTCTGCTATTGGCTAGCGAGGGAAAACATCGCGAGGAGACCTGCATGTTTCGGATAGTTTCTGAAAGTGCTGCGTGAGTGAGAGTTCCGGAGGCCCAATGTGACTCCACTGCTGTCAGCGGCGACAATCGCTTACCATCAGGCAATCTCATTTGAACTATTATTAATAATGTAATAATAATAATATAATATAAATAAACGTATTTCGCACCATAATCCTAGTCCACATACATTTTACGGCCGCACTCAGGGACGTCATTTAAGCTAATGTTCATTAACTTTAGTATCGGTAGTCTTTATTCGTATCAAAATAAGTGTCAATATATTTTATTATATAGCCGTGTGGTCCCCGGCAGAGTAGAATAGGCCACTCTCACTCTTACCGAGGTGTCGTAAAAGGCGACTAAGGTAAAGCTGCTGGCATGATCATCAGCACCCAGAGAAGGAAAATTCTGCATTTATATCAAAACCCTCGCCAACCCGTCTGCCAAGCGTGGTGAGTATGGCAATTACCCCTCATGTGATTGAGGGAGGCCCGTGCCCCAGCAGTGGGGACTTAAATGGGCTGATGATGATGATGATGATGATGATATTTTCTTAAGTAGCCAACTAAGTTAACCAACGACTCTGAGTGTGGCAGTTAAAACTAAGACACAGCCAATTATTTATTGTACGTAAATACAAAAACCATCGGGAAATTGTAAATCTGCCATAAATTGTGATAGTAATTTACTCAACCACACTACTATGTGTGTCTAATTAGCTTTCCGCAGGTATTGAGTTTTTTAGTGGCAGAGTTACAACAACCAGAAAAGTAAATTAAAATAAGTCAGTTACAAACAATATTATGATATATTAGCACAGTTAGATTATGGCAGGTTGACACCTATACTAGGATATATCCTGTATCGTAGGTAATTAACCCTCCACCCAAGAGTAGATCTTATTAGTTTTGCGATAATATTGTAACAATGGATATATAGTATAAATTGAGGGTGGACAAAGAAAAAACATTAGCAAGTATATTTGAACCGATTGCAATCACACAGTGTAGAAAACAGAAGAGTAAAGAATATGGAGAGCATCATTTTACTAACATTATGTAAATGTCTGTCAATCTATCTGTTATGCTAAAATCGCATACATCATATAATATTGAATGAAGTAATAAAGTCACCCAGAGAGCAATGGAGAGGGCTATGCTCGGAGTCTCCCTGCGTGATCTCTCCATACTTTACGAAAGATCTATGTGAGATAGTGTTATTTGCTGACGACACTTCCTTGATTTTTAAGGTTGATAGATATAAAAAATCAATTGACGACGTAAATGATACTCTCTCACAGGTATTGCACTGGTTTACGACCAACAATTTACTTCTTAACTCAAAGAAAACTAAATGTGTAAAATTCACCATGCCAAATGTAAGGCAGGTCGATACAAGTATTAAGATGAACAATGAATCTATTCAAATCATTAATTCCACAGTTTTTCTCGGTATAACTATAGATGCGAAATTGCAGTGGAGTCCCCATATTGCTGCCTTGGCAGGAAGACTAAGTTCCGCTGCATATGCAGTAAGAAAAATTAGGCGTCTGACTGATATCGAAACGGCAAGACTGGTCTATTTCAGCTATTTCCACAGTGTGATGTCATATGGTCTACTGTTGTGGGGGTCTGCTGCTGACATACAAACTATTTTTGTATTACAGAAAAGGGCCATCCGCGCTATATACAGCCTTAGATCACGTGACTCACTTAGGGAAATATTTAAAGAAATAAATATTTTAACCGTGGCTTCCCAATTTATCCTCGACTGCATTATGTATGTACGTAAGAACTTGCACACTTTTCCAAAAAAGTCCGATAGTCATAGTCTTAACACCAGAAATAAACATAGGCTTGCCGTCCCGGTCCTCAGACTTCATAAAATCGGTAATTCGTTTGTTGGCTTAAGTATTAAGATATTTAATAAGCTACCACAAAATGTCATTAATCTATCACTGGATAAGTTTAAGTCTCATATTAAAACCTGCCTAATGAAGAAAGGTTACTATAGTGTACAAGACTATTTAAATGATAAGGATTCTTGGTCAAGTTAATTGATAAATATTTTGAGTTGTTATTCATAGTAGTCTATTAACTTTCATAATTGTATTTTTTTTTCTCGATTGAAACTCTGTAACATCATCAATATTTGAAAAGAGTAACTACTGAGTTTCTTGCTGGTGTCTTCTCAGTAGAAATCGACATTCCGAACCAGCGGTAGATATTATGTACCTATTTTGACATTCATAAGTGTTCTGTGTGGACCTAAATTGAATAAATAATTTTTTATCTTTTTATCTTTATCTTTATCGTATTAGAAATGATGAGATCCGCAGGAGAACTAAGGTTACAGACATAGCCCAAAGGATTGCATGCCTCAAGTGGCAATGGGCAGGGCACATAGCGAGGAGAACAGACGGCCGTTGGGGCGGAAAGGTCCTCGAGTGAAGGCCACGTTCAGGAAGTCGCAGCCGTGGCAGGCCCCCCACAAGGTGGACCGACGATCTGGTGAAGATCGCGGTCATCCATTGGATGCGGGCGGCACAGGACCGATCTGTGTGGAGAACATTGGGGGAGGCCTATGTCCAGTGGACGTCTATTGGCTGAAATGATGATGATGATGATGAAGTATATAATAGTGAGTAGTACGAAATGTCGGTTGTTTGTGCTTCCAATCCAAAAATTCGCCACACGTCCATTATTTGTTAAAACATTACGTATGTAAAGTCATGAAATAAAAAGCCACCGCTGTCGACCTCCGTTAAATGAAATGAAGATTTTGCAAATGGAATGCAAATATGACCGTAAATATACGACGAGGCAATTATACACGTAGAGTGCTTATAGCCTCCGCGACCCTTGACAAAATTCAGGGTTTGATCTTTTAAATGATAGGTAAGTCTATGTAGACTTAAGGTTGTATTATATGCTTCTGGATATACAACGTGATTAAGTAAAGTAATACACCAATGTTCTTCACATGTGTGATGCCAAACAATAGCAATTACACGAACCTACTGATATTAAGGTATTTATCAGCTGATAAACCAGCTGGTCCCATTGAAAACCAGCGTTACGATCTACGGTCGTACTTAAGTCGGTCGTACTGAATCATCATCATCATCAGCCCATTTGAGTCTCCACTGCTGGGGCACGGGCCTCCCTCAATCACATGAGGGGTAATTGCCATACTCACCACGCTTGGCAGACGGGTTGGCGAGGGTTTTGATATAAATGCAGAGTTTTCCTTCTCTGGGTGCTGATGATCATGCCAGTAGCTTTACCTTAGTCGCCTTTTACGACACCTCGGTAAGAGTAAGGGTGGCCTATTCTACTCTGCCGGGGACCACACGGCTGAATGCCTTAACACAATACCAGATTATGCAAACACCTCTTGGAATTGCCTGGTTTCATGGAGAATGACACTCTATGTTTTTTTTTCTCCTCGTGTTTCATTATTATTGTTGTGATTTTTTATTCTATTCGTTTTCTTTTGTTTATTTTTTTTGGTTAATCATTCTTATTGTGTTTGTATTTAATGCGAGTAATTTCTTTGTATTTATTGTGTTGTGGTGTCTAAATTAATAAATGTATTTTCATTCTTTTCTGTTTGTTCGTTCTTTCTTTCTATTGGCTAAAATAGAAAAAAGCGGCCAAAAACATCTGTATAATAAATTAGTTAAAAGCATTCATTTCATGATTCTTTAAAGTTAGGTAATCGACCAGTAAAATATTTAACAGGATTGCTAAAATATGTTAATAACCATCATCAGCCTATTGCAGTCCACTGCTGGACAAAGGACTTTCCTATTTCGCCACTCCGATCGATTTTTGGCTACTTGTATTAAGCTCCAGCCAGCTATCCTACGTAGAACGTCAGTTCATCTGGCCTGAGGGCCCCACACTTCGTTTACCGAGACGTGGTCTCCACTCTAGAACTCGTTTACTCCAGCGGTTGTCAGTTCTGCGGCTGATATGGCTAGCCCACTGCCACTTTAACTTCCTAATCCGGTAAGCTACGTCGATGACTTTGGTTCTCTGCCGGATCTGCTCGTCGGTCAATCGGTCGGGATCAAATTAATTTAATGATTTCTTGTATTGTCACTTTGAGTAGGTAAACATCTGCGATACTAGTTAAGGTATAAGACTAAATAGGTATTTATCTTAATTTGTATTTTCATCTGGTATTATGACTAAGTTATCTGTGACTCCATCTGACCTTTTCCTATCTCGGCTTCTGACGGGTCTCGAGAAGCGTAAAGAGAGTCACTTCACACTAATCCAATTATGACATTGGAGATTTGAGAAATTCGCCCAGCAAATTAGCGTAGCGGGGAAATTTGACGTTTCTCTCATTTTGGTAACTCGGTTGCTTGGGATTATATTTGTGATTTTGCTTGAAAAAAAAAATACAATTAATGAGGAAAAGTCATTAATAGAAGTTGTCGTGATTGCTTGGTTAAATAAGGGAGGACGTAATAAGGGAAACGTAAGGATTTAACCACAGTGGAATGTTTTTCCAGATGATGGACTTCTTAGGTAAATAATGCACCAATCTCGGCCAATCTCAACGATCGGCCACGTACGAAGGATAATTATATTATAGTGCTCAACGGTACATGACACGATGTATGTACCTAGGTACAACAAAACCGGCCAAGTGCGAGTCGGACTCGCTCATGAAGGGTTCCGTAGCAAGTAACATATATGGAAGGTAAATTACGGTTTATAACGTATTAAAAAAAACTACTTACTAGATCTAGTTCAAACCATTATAAAAGTCAGGGGGGGGGGGGGGGGCACACACACATTCTCAGGAGTGTCTCTTGCGCAAAGTATTAAAAACCTCAACATCATTTTTAAAGACATAGAAAACCTACATGTATGGATTTGATGAAAGAAAAAATTTGACGGACGAACCGACAGACGGATAGACGGACAGACGGACAGACGGACAGACGGACAGACGGACAGACGGACAGACGGACAGACGGACAGACGGACAGACGGACAGACGGACAGACGGACAGACGGACAGACGGACAGACGGACAGACGGACAGACTTGTTTTGCTACTAGGGTATTATTGCTGTGCTACCTACATCTAGTTACAAACTTTCGGTTTCAGTAAAGTGAAATTACAGAGATAGGGGTAAATTTAGTCATTATATTTAAGTGAATATTTGGCGGAATATTTCCACACAACCGGCATTAGTAATGCGATTCCAAGTTATGCTCGGTATGTGAGTTAATTGAATTCGGATGTTCTGAAGCGGATGTAATCTATTAGTTTTAGTAGGTATGTTATTTCTAATTTCCGTGGATAACATAAAGATTTTTAACTTAATACTGATTTCTTATTTGAGAATACCTGTTTGATTAAGCTCGGACGAAACAAATATCGTTCAATAATCAAGCAATGTTCTCATGCAAGTGACTGTACATTGTCTTTTATGAGAACAAATATCTTTAAACCTAATAATCTTGCTTGTTGCTCTGTTACCATATTTGTAAAATTGAAAATTATATTATCATACGTTGACGGACGAACCGACAGACGGATAGACGGACAGACGGACAGACGGACAGACGGACAGACGGACAGACGGACGGACAGACGGACAGACGGACAGACGGACAGACGGACAGGACGGACAGACGGACAGACGGACAGGACGGACAGACGGACATGGACGGACCAGGACGGACAGACGGACAGACGGTACAGACGTGACAGTACGGACAGACGGACAGACGGACAGACGGACAGACGGATCAGACGGACAGGACGGACAGGACGGACAGACGGACAGACGGACAGGACGGACAGACGGACAGGAACGGACAGACGGGACGACTACAGGACGGACAGGACGGGCAGACAGGACAGAGGTACAGACGGACAGGACGGACAGACGGGACAGACAGACAGACATCACGAATTTATAAGGGTTCCGTTTTTTGCCATTTGCCTAAAAAGTCAACGCCAAGTTAAGATCTGGTGTATATGGCAAATGGTAAAAAACGTAACCCTAATAGATTCGTGATGTCTGTCTGTCTGTCCGTCTGTCCATCTGTCCGTGTCCGTTGTATACTTACCTATGTAACTGGGCATAATGAGAGTAGAGTGGAGTGGATGACCGTAAGCTGATCCCTTGCTCTAGTCGAGAGGGCTGTAGCAGGACGCCTATGTCGCCGCGCATACAAAATGTTCAAGTCGAAGTTTTGCGAACCTTCAAATTACATTCAAATAGTCACTGGAAAGGCGTTTGGTTATACTTTTTGTTTTGCTACTAGGGTATTATTGCTATGTTACCTACATCTAGTTACAAACTTTCGGTTTCAGTAAAGTGAAATTACAGAGATAGGGGTAAATTTAGTCATTATATTTAAGTGAATATTTGGCGGAATATTTCCACACAACCGGCATTAGTAATGCGATTCCAAGTTATGCTCGGTATGTGAGTTAATTGAATTCGGATGTTCTGAAGCGGATGTAATCTATTAGTTTTAGTAGGTATGTTATTTCTAATTTCCGTGGATAACATAAAGATTTTTAACTTAATACTGATTTCTTATTTGAGAATACCTGTTTGATTAAGCTCGGACGAAACAAATATCGTTCAATAATCAAGCAATGTTCTCATGCAAGTGACTGTACATTGTCTTTTATGAGAACAAATATCTTTAAACCTAATAATCTTGCTTGTTGCTCTGTTACCATATTTGTAAAATTGAAAATTATATTATCATACGTTGGTAGTAAATTACTAATAAATACTTTGTCATAACTAATAATCATTACTATATATCAACATATTATAATAAAATATATGAATATGACTTACATAGACACTTTCTCTTCGGTCTTTAAAGCCATATAATATAACGATGTTCAAAATGATCTTGACATACTTGTTGAACTTTAGCCAAAATAATTAAATAATGACCCGAAATTTATTCACTTTTAGTTTAAAATCTTGCAATTTATTATCCCCGGTGACTTATTATCCGTGACTAAAATCTATTGCTATCGCTCACTGTCACCTGTCACCTCAAAATTTATAGCCGCAGGTAGCGCGTTAGTAATGTAGCTACTTACCCTGTTGTCAAATTTGGCGATATTTCAGCCAGAGCACTTTCCATTCCGCGGGTCCCTCCCGGAATTACGGCGTTTATATCATTATTCACGGTGCTTCCGGCGTGTTGCCCCACAGCTATAGGATACAAACAGTTTTTTCCTGATGAATGTCGGCTGCTCGTAGCAAGAATACGCGGGCCTGTCGTTAACGAAGACGAATCGCGTCGCCTCGTGACCGATGTGCAGGTGCCGAAAAAATTACATTCCCAAACTCCCGCTCAAGCAAAATTAGTTTTCCTCATTTTTTTTTGTGTTTTGACCGCCCCTCCCTGAATCACCGCTCACTTTTGAATAATAGCCACGTGGTACCAAACTAGCTGTCCTTAACTTTGGGAACACTCAGAAAATACGGTTTTCTGAATTTTCTAGGTATTTTCTCATTTACTGTTTGTTTTCTTTTCCTAAAATCCAATGTAGCGTTTCATTCAATGGGCCGTTACGATTTGTTACGATTTCCCAAATCGATTTTCACACGAAGGCCAAACAAAACCAATTCTAAAGGAACTCTTTGTTTAATCTTTTAACAAAGAATAAACAATTTCGATCAACAAAAATGACATATGTGGTGTAGGTACGACTCTGCGAAGAAGTGTTAGTATTCGAGGCACGTTTTTGTTGAGTCTGTATAAAGTTGGGTTTGGGATATGACAGGGATAAACCAATTGTTGGGGATCCCTGGTAAATTGACACATCTACGCAGTTGCTTCACGTTTCGTTGCTTGTTTGCTCAATTATATTTCATAGCACGGGACAGTTTTGTCCGCGATATCTCTAAATTATGGTGCTTGTAACGTGAATAATTCCTTGACTTTGTAAACTAAACAAAAGCATATCAAGTTTAGCTTACCTACTGTATCCGCCAAGTACCGACCAAGAAGATCGGATACAGTTCTTTGTCAAATTTGAATTTGACTTTGATGCTACTTACTTTAAAAGCAATCAAGTTATTTTATAGACACTTTACGAAGAGCAAATTCATATTTAAATAACACACTCACCGCAAATTGAAATCTGTGCGCCGCGAATATAATCCTGCTTGACGAAATGGCAGGCGTCGCGGATTTGCACGTGCGAGGCAAAACGTTCGGTAATGGAATGACTAAAACGTCACGGGCAAAACGTTTTGGTATGTACAATCACTATTTAATAGAATGGAAATCGGTACCCCCGTTCACTATGTCTCTATATATACCTCATATCTCTCTCTCTGATATAAGTCTCTATAATAGTGGGAGAGCCACGCTACGCCATCAATGGGCCGGCTTGACCGGAGTAATACTACGTCCTCACAGAAAACCGGTGTGAAGGAGTGCATGCTGTGCTGTGTTTCGCTGCATGAGTAAGGGTACCGGAGGCCCAATCCAGGGGAAAGGGGGTTAAAAGGTAAGCAGCGCACTTATGACATCACTGGTGTTGCAGGTGTTCATGAACGGCGGTAATGGCTTACCATTAGGTGATCCGTCGGCTCGTCTGCCACCTATATCATAAAAATAAAATCTCGGTGGCCAGGATGACATACGCGCTAATAAACTGAGCACTACAGACGCATAAGACCATGCGAAATGGAGGAGTTGAAGTAGGAAAGCGGATCCCAGAGTCCAAAGCGACTGCTTGGGACGCAACCGGGACAAAACGCTAAGGTGATGATGATGACCTCGGTGGCCCGGAACAAGGTGATCCGGCAGAGAAACCGGATAAGACAGTTGAAGTGACCATGGGCTGGCTATATCAGCCGCAGTTAACTGACAACCGCTGGGGTAAACGAATTCTAGAGTGGAGAGACACTTTTCGCTAAACGTAGTGCAGGGCGCCCTCAGGCCAAATGTGGTGGCAATCTACGCAGAATGGCTGGCTGGAGCTGGATGCGAGTAGCCAAAGATCGATCGGAGTGGCGAACGTCAGAAGAGACCTATGTACAGCAGTGGACTGCAACAGGCTGATGATGATTCTTGACGTCGGTGGCGTAGTGCTTGTGGGTGCGCTTGGGCCTTGGATTCGATCCCCAGGTTTGGTTCAAAAATTGTATCTGAGCTTTCCTGTTAAGAATGTTGACAGCCCGAAGTCTGGGAGACGGCGGATTTGGACCCTCTTGCCTCAGAAAGCACGTTAAGCCGTTGGTATGTGCCTGATACCTCTTCAGTCGTATCACTATGGTGTCCCACCGTAAAAGTAAGAGAATAGAGAGTGCCTTGTGTTTGCGCAAACCTGGTTGTATCGGTTAGAGGATATGAATGAATGAAAAAAATATTTCGACCATCACACGGATAATATAACTCATTTTGACAAGACAAGATTTTGGTAATTAACAAGCCCTACCTACCATACATTGAATGAATAAACTGTAGCTACGTTTTGGTACAGCATGCAAATTACTTTCAACCTCTATGATATTTACGGCGCGTAACTTAAATAATATTTTGCATACAAACTAGCTAACATAATGTACACTAATTAGCCATTCCCATGGGCGTCACTACAACGTCAGTTTCACACGCGAAAGTTCAGTAATTTACGATGAAATATTGCAAGGAACCTTTGATGTTAACCTTCTAACTAATGTTTAACAATCTTTACGTAAATGTTGTGGTTATGTATTTGTATATATTCAGCACTTTCAAAATTTCAGCGTAATTCAATGAAGCTTATCAATAGTGATCGGAGATTCGGGCGCTTATTTACCTAAACTTAACTTTTTGTTATTATGGATATGGCTTTTTGACATGTGACGATTTGGGTAATCTCAACCCTTAGACAGAGTCCAACCAAATCATTCGTTCACGTTACAAGAACAAAATAATTAATCAACGATTTAAGAAACTATCCGAAGCGTGCAGGTTTTCTGACAAAGTTTCTCCTCACCGTCGAGGTAGTGCTAAAAATACGCACAATTGCTTTAAAAAGGGAGACTTACCTGATCTGATTTTAATACGACCTTGCACATTTACACATTCTTATCCACTGACATCCCACAGATCATTCTTTTTCGGTTTCGGGTCAGACGTTAAAAGTAAAACATTAACTAGATGCTGGAAGAAAATGTGCCGACTTGAAAATATCTCTAGACATACAATTATGAGTATTACGCCTAGAAACCGTATACGTTCAACATAAGTTAGGCACTTTAAACTACGCCAAAACTGCGGCCATCCACTTGTACGTACGACAAAAATGCTTAGATTGTGTGCATGTCGGCAAAGTAAAGTCACGCCCACATTGATCTGTTTTTTGTCTCACTTCAGGCGACGTGTTTGAAAGGAGACTGACCATCTAGGGCGTTATTAATCTAAGTTAATAAACGACGCTGAATTTTATTTTTGAGGAAGACTTTATAATGTGCACCACTTTGCGTTTGAGCGATCATTGCAAACCCAAAACACGGCCTTTGATTTATCATTTTCATTTTGATCCCAGTAATGCGTGTAATGGAAAGAGTGACTTGACATAATGTAAGCATCCACGTGCGTAAGTGAAATTGCGATTTTTCCACAAGCGCTGTTTTCTTTCATTTAACATAAAAGTACCTTGCTTTTTAAAAGGTAGAGATAAAATGACTAAAAGGGACATCAAATTAGACGTGTTTTTGAATGTGTTTCGTGTAACAAATGATGATAATTTTGTAAAGGAAGAACATGGAATACGAGTGCAGAAAATAAGTCATATTTTTTATATAAGAAGTTATTTAGGTGCTTGGTTTTTAATTAGGGTTGCCAGGTGAGTTCCGAAAAAATACCGGACAACCCAAACCTGGTTGTATGCTGAGCAGCAAAAAAATTAATAAAATACTGTTCTATTATA
Organism: Marasmia exigua; assembly: GCA_019059595.1. NCBI lineage: Eukaryota > Metazoa > Arthropoda > Insecta > Lepidoptera > Crambidae > Marasmia > Marasmia exigua. Next base: position 12,826,634 of record CM032479.1, read on the forward strand.
CAAATATTTTTTATTTATTAATCAACATGACATCATTCAACTAAATTAGTAACAAAATATAATGTAGTCATATAGTTGTGGTCGCCAAAACTAAGGTAACTTTGAGAAAGTCTTAAGGTGACGGGTAGGGCACACTGGAGACGCCAATCGATTTTAACTTTTAGCTACTAAACTGGATCTATTTTAAACAATTTCGGGATTACAACCTCTCGGCAAACACTTATACTATTTATTAAATAACCATACACAAATGTTGCGTCCAACGCGTACGCGAAAAATTGATTCACGCCAAAAGCGGCCACAATAAATTTTTCGCGTACAAAAGTCGACCCAACATTTGTGCATGGTTATTTAATAAATAGTATAAGTGTTTGCAGAGAAGTTGTTACTCCGAAATTGTTTAAAATAGATCTAGTTTAGTAGCTAAAAGTTAAAATCGACTGGCGTGGCCTTAGGTGCCCTACCCGTCACCTTAATTAAAGTGGGGGAGTGGACGCAGGCAGGGAGTATGAGTGAGTCAGACGGGTATACAGTGTTGAGTTTGAGAGCGAGCGAGGGACGAGTCGCGCGCGCGTTTTGCGTTTGAGGGATTTTATGTCTTACTTTACGTAGACGCTTGTCGGTAGTACTGACATTCCTCAAAATACAGGATATTGTTCAGTCCGGTATAACCATTTATTTTTTACCGGACAAACCTCGAAAATACCGCACTGTGCGCTAAAATAACGGACATCTGGCAACCCTATTCCGTAATACATAATATGTAAATTTTGCATGGAAACAGTCATCTTGTTAATGATGCAATTTATATTCGAAACATTGAAACCAATGGCTCTAAATTAGATGCATGGTGTGGCGTCCAAGTGACTAGTTAGAGTGTGTTGAGAGATTTCAAGATGACGAAAGCTCATAAGAGCGACCTCTATAATAAAAGAAATATGTCAATGTCAGACACAGTTCCAATGAGTACGTACCTACCATACATTTGGATGCTAAGAAAAGAAATGTATTATGGCGATACCGCAATTATACAAGCGCCGCCAAGTGATTTAAATTGATTGATCTACGCGAATAGGAGACATTTTTTTAAAAAGTGAGCAATGAGTACTTTAACAATAGTATAAACTTATTAAACAATGGCTAACTTTGTAAAAAAATGTCTCCTATTCGCCACAATCAATTTAAATCACTTGGTAGCGTTTGTATCTGCGCGATGTCGCCTTAAGGTAGACGGGAAGGGCACACTAGCGACGCCAATCGATTTTAATTTTTAGCTACTAAACCGGATCTATTTTAAACAATTTCGGGGCTACAACCTCTCGGCAAACACTTATACTATTTATTAAATAACCATGCACAAATTTGGGTCCGTTTATGTACGCGAAAAATTGATTCACGCTAAAAGAGGCCGGTTGTCGATTGGCGTCGCTAGATATAAGTTACTCTGTGGTGTGTGTGTGTGGGTATCAGTCCTTCGCTTGAGGTTAATTTAATGAATGCTATAGGGAATAAATAGCTTGGGACTTTATTGATTGGTGTGACGATTGTCTAGCGCATTTAATTTGACCTGAAATAATTGTACAAGACGCTTTATCCATTATCGCACCAGTTAGCAATTTCATCATCGTGTAATCCCACTGTCGTCATTACCATATTAATTTGATATTATCTGAGTAGTCAATGAATAATCTTCTCAATTCCATCCAAATCCTCTTCCATCATGTTACACAATCAATCGATCACTTTTTCGGTCGTCCTTTGCTGCTACACTCTCATATCCCTGTCTTCATAAATAATTATCCTTCCATTTTGATAAAAGGTAAGCCGAGTAACTAATTAGAAAATTTTAAACAGACTTAAGGTGACGGGTAGGCCACACTAGCGACGCCAATCCATTTTAATTTTGAGCTACTAAACTGGATCTATTTTAAACAATTTCAGGGTTACAACCTCTCGGCAAACACTTCTACTATTTATTAAATAACCATGCACAATCCGGAATCCGGAACCACCGAGGTCAAATGCTATCGGAGCATGTGGAGAGGGAGGGACTCTACATGATGAACTCCTTCTTTAAAAAACGGCTGCATCGCAAGTGGACCTGGGAAAGTCCGGATGGCGTTACAAAAAATGACATTGACTTCATCATGTCTACCAAGACACGGTTATCCAATAATGTCTCAGTGATCAATTCGGTAAATACGGGGAGTGATCACCGAATGGTAAGAGGCACTTTGAATCTCAATGTTAAATCCGAAAGGTATTGACTGATGAAATCTACGCTCCGCCCTGTAGCCATCCAGATTTCGGACCCCGTGAGTTTTCAACTCGAACTGCAAAATAGCTTCGGTTGCCTAGAGAGCTGCTTAGATGTGGACAAGTATAATGACAGGCTCGTAGAAGCTGTACTTACGGCCGGTGCAAAGGTCTTGAGACCCAGCCGTACGCAAAAAGGCAGTAAAATCTCGGAGCCAACTATAAATCTAATAGAGGAAAGCTGAAAATGGATCTGCAAACTTCTGATGAAGCTCGTCAAAGACAGCAGCTCAGCAAGCGCATCTCTAAGTGCCTGACCCGGGATAACGCCGATTTAGTGCCGAAGAGACTACCGATACATACAAGTGTTGCAGTCATCGTACAAAAACGCCACAATTTCAGTCCGTTTTCAGGACCAGGAATCAAAACCCATTCCTCTCCGGCGAGGTGTAAAACAGGGCGACGTTATATCGCCGAAACTGTTCACCACTTTGTTGGAGGACGTGTTTAAACTTCGGGACTGGGATAGACTTGGCATCAATATAAATGGCCGAGACCTTGAAAGACTTAGGCACAATGCTTGACGACCTCAGTAGTGTCCCAACAAGTGGGTCTGAAAATGAATATGAACAAGACGAAAATTATGTCGAATTCCCATGTCGTACCCACTCTTGTAAAAGTTGGAAGCTCTACATTGGAAGTTGTGGACAAGTACATCTACCTCGGACAAAAAGTCCAGCTTGAAGGTCGATTGACGAATCTAACTCGGCTGGGCATATTTTCGGCCCATATACCGCATTATCTCAAGACGAAAGTCTTTAATGCGTGTGTGTTGCCAGTGATAACATACGGAACCGAGACATGGCCGCTTACAATGTGCCGATTAAAGAGGCTCAAAGTTACCCAGAGAGCAATGGAGAGAGCTATGCTCGGAGTCTCCTTGCGTGATCGTATCAGAAATGATGAGATCCGCAGGAGAACTAAGGTCAAAGACGTAGCCCAAAGTATTGCATGCCTCAAGTGGCAATGGGCAGGGCACATAGCGAGGAGAACAGAAGGTCGTTGGGGCGGAAAGGTCCATAAAGTAGACCGACGATCTGGTGAAGGTCGCGGGAATTCATTGGATGCGGGCGGCGCAGGACCGAACTGTGTGGAGATCACTTAGGCCTCTAAGTCCAGCAGTGGACGTATAGTAGCTGAAAAGGAATGAAAATGAACATGCACAAATGTTGGGTCGCTTTTGTACGCGAAAAATTGATTCACGCTAAAAGTGGCCGCTTTTGGCGGTAATAAATTTTTCGCGTCCGTCTGCTTTAAATTTTAAAAAGGTTTAGTTCCTAACAATTTAAATCAATCAGCGTCGCTAGTGTGCCCTACCCGTCACATTAAGACATTTTGAGTATCAGCCCGAAGTTTGGGATTTTGCGGTCCAAAGCCTACACATACTTTCCGAGGTAAGGGTTTTGTTTGCACGCTTTCCGAGGTAAGGGGCGTTTGGTTCTGCGCCTGATCCCTCTTTGATCATGTCGATGGTTTCCCATCGTGTTTTCGTGTCTGCGCACACACTTGTGCACCTGAAAATGTCCTGTGTTGATAGCTGGTCGATGAGATTGTTTGAGATTAATGTGGGAGAGCCACGCTTAGGCTCGATCGGAGTGATACCACTGCCTCACAGAAGACCGCCATGAAGCAGCGCCTGCGCTGTGTTTCGCCCTGTGAGTGAGGTTACCGGAGGCCCAATGGGGGGGAAGGGGAAAAGGTTGGCAGCGCACTTGTGACTCCACTGGTGTTACGGGTGTCCATGACCGTCGGAATTGCTTACCATCAGGTGATCCGTCTGCTCGTCTGCCACCTCTCATAAAAAAAAAATTGGCCGCCAGAACCGAAATATCGTTTAAGAAGACAATATTAGATGAGCAATAAATTTGTAGGTTTTTGTTAGTGCATGCATCAGATCAGATTACAGGCGCAGTTTCTAATGCAGTGATGTAGGTCAGGCTAGACAAGTGGCTGTTGTGTCAGCGTATCTGAGGGGCCATCGCGTGTAATATCTTAACGACCTATAACCCAGCTAGAGGGTCAAATACTTACACGTATACACGTTGAAGTTTATTCAAAACATAACGGACAAAACATGCTATAAAGTGATTATTTTTAATTGCCATAGGGAAGATTTTTTGTTAAACGTCTAATAACAGTTAAGTGACCGATAAACTGTTATTAGATAGTAGGTAATTGTCACTTCATGTCATACATTTACAGTGAGATTATTACTTTTCTTTTTTTATAGATAAGTGACAGACGAGCAGACGGATCATCTGATGGTAAGTGATTGCCGCCGCCCATGGTCACCCGCGACACCAGTCCCCTTTCCCCCGGATTGGGCCTCCGGTACCCTCACTCACGCAGCGAAACATAGCACAGTGCTGCTTCACGCTGGTTTTCTGTGAGGCCGTGGTATCACTCCGGTCCATTCATGCCGGAGCGTGGCTCTCCCGCCGCGGTAAGAGTAACGGTGTAACGGTGAGATGTAAGAAAACTTTTTTGGTATGTTAACTTTTATTTAACAATGAAACCATGGGAGAGCCACGCTTCGGCATGAATGGGCCAGCTCGAACGGAGTGATGCCACGGCCTCACAGAAAACCGGCGTAAAGCAGCACTGTGCTGTGTCTCGCTGGGTTACTGAGGGTACCGTAGGCCCAATCTGGGTGAAAGGGAGGGTTTAAAGGTTGTGACTCCACTGGTATCGCAGGTATCTATGGGCGGCGGAAAAATCAGACCTAAGCTATTTATAGAATCAGATACAAAACCACGTACGTTCACAGAAACTTACTGTGTATACCCTTAAATTCTACAAATAAAGCCTTGCTGCCGAACAAAGAAAGTCACTCACAAATTCATCCTACGCTGAACCATATAAACAAAGTTATCTTTATCACTCCGTGGATGAAAAGCCCGTTACCCCAAAATGAACAAGAGGATTCTATTTGAAGCCTCTGCCGACTCGATAAAGCCTTAAAGAAATCACACAGACAATTATCTTAAAAGGAATAATCATTTAGGATTCTTTTGGAGGTTTCCAAACCGACGAACGTGAATCAAAAGGAAAATCGGTTTATCAACTTCCTTGTGCACACAACATTCAGCGTTCTTTCCTTTGGGTACGCACGCAAAGAAGAAAAGAAAGAATAATAAGTATCTTAAGTACCTACTTAATTGATGTAATTAGAGAAGTTTTGTTGGTAGTGTTCGTCGAGGCAGAAGAACGCTGTATTTCATACAACATTATGACCGCTGGCATTTTTTTCATGCGAAAAAATCCTAAAATCTAAGTCCAAATAGACTACAATATTATCAAAATTGACGGCCCGTTTGGATCTGTGGTAGTTTTAGACAATTTAACATTGTCTAAGGTGGTAGTGAACGCTGCCTCTGGTATAGAACTGGCAAAAACGTATCTTTCAAAAGATTTGCATCGAATCGGTGCACAGATGCGGAACAGTGAATCGCTTTATTTGAAACATCGACTCTCAGATAGATCCGTGATTCATTCCGCTCATTAGATTCACTCGGATCATTCAGCTCATTCGGCTCATCGGATCATTCCGCTTATTCGGATCATTCAGCTCACTCGGACTCGAGATCCATTTGAGACGAATGATACATTCGGAGCGAACATTTCGTTTCAGTAAAGAGTTATACACGTCTATTCTAGTACAAGGGCCGTCGATCCCGCACAGTACAAACATTTGTGTGCATGAACATGTCTGACCGGATGGCGCAATTGGTAGTGACCCTGCCTCTTACGCCAAAGGTCGTGGGTTCGATCCCCACCCTGGACAAACATTCGTGCGATAAACACTTGTGTTTGTTCAGTGTCTGGGTGTAATATATGTATTTAAGTATATATTTGTGTTCCTCTGTTGTCTGATATCTGTAACACAAGTGCTTACGCTACTTAGTACGGAATCAGGTCAATGTATGAGATGTTGTTGTGAGAATTATTGTCTGGATGTTTCCTATGTAGGTATTATAAATACTTATATGTATAAAAAGTTTTTAATTTTATTTGTAATTCTGCTATTGGTTCAGATATCCGTAACACAGGTGTATGAGGTACCTATCTCGGAGTCAAATCGTTGTTTGTGTGTTGTGAAATATTTATTTATTTTATTTGTAAAATTAACAAAAAGTTATTGAGTACAAATTGAAATAGTGTGTGTAATTCACGATCGGGATTTAGGTACAAAATGCAAAGAAAAATGCTTGAAAACGACGTGTGTTTACTAGTTCATACTACATATTTCCTACTAAATGTTCCTGCATAATTGCAATGCTATACTTAAATACAAGTTTACACCTAAATAATCATGCTATACTAAAGTAGGTCACTATTCAAATTTGTTACAATGCAAAACAAAGGTGCGTTGATTTTGCTGTCGTCTAATTAAGAGTCTGTTCACAAGGTGTTTTATAAAAGCGTCGCGCTTATTCGGTGGCAGACGCGTTTGGAACCCGCAATACAAAACCAAATAGAGAAGTGTTAATAGTTTGGCGGGTGTTTCTGTAGGAAGTCTGTCTCGCATGGTAGCGACTTTTTGGTTGAATTTTGTTTGTTTTTGGTTTGCAAAGAGACTACTTCTTCTTAAAGTGCCTCTCCGACTAGCGGAGGTTGGCGGTCAATATAGCATATCCTACTCGGTCTCTCGCGACATCCGGGAGTGCATCGCGAGCGCCCCAGCTCGGGGCGCTCGCGATGCACTCCCGGATGTTACGCAGCCATGATTTTTTCCTCCGACCACACACCTCTTACCAGCTTCTTTCCGGATCATAAGTTGCAATAACTCGTGTCTTAACATGTCCTAAGTAGGCAACTTTCCTCTGCATGATGGTCGATAAGAGTGGGCCTTTCTGGTGAACTCGTCGAAGAACTTCAACATTTGTCACTTTTTGAGTCCGGCTAATGGCAAGCATCCGTCCGTGCAAAGCGATACAGGCGGGTGAATTTCATCGGCTCGTGTTTTGGTTATTATTGTATCCGTTATTCTTTTGGGTTGACCGATTGAGCATTCTTTATCCCACGGGCTAAAGAATTTTCAATTGGAAACTCATAAGTTTAGTGACATCTTATATCTTAGGTACTTATATCTTCTTTTGACAGTAGGTAGGTATTAAGCGTTTCTTTATCCTTGGCATTTACTTACATTTCCATGTTTGAGTTTATTAGGATAGTTTTAAAATAAAGTATGGAGTATTGAGTATTTTTTCAAATTAGTAAATATTTATTTACTTAACCAAAACTTACACCTATCATTACAGGATACCCATTGCGATAGCGAAGTAATAATTATAAACAAACATCAGTAAATACCTAAGACAATGTTAATACTAAATTAATATTACATAGAAGTATCGGGCTTTTTAGTTTTGGTTTAGTTTTAGTTGGTTACAGGCTTTAGAAACTATCCCGTGCAGGTTTCCTCACGATGTTTTCCCTCACCGCCGAGCTAATGGTAGAATTACGCACATAGATTTGAATTGAATTTAGAAAATCCAGAGGCATGTTCGGATTTGAACCCGGTCCCCCCGTATGGAATCGCATTATGTTTATTTATTTTGTTTCTTATGTATCGGCATAGATTATATGTAATTATGTGTAAATTATAATTATAGTTAAAAATAGTTTCAAAAGATTTTAATGAATGAAAAGTTGAAAGTGCTGTGTACAAACAAGCCTATCGTCATCGTCAGCCCATTTAAGTCCTCACTGCTGGGGCACGGGCCTCCCTCAATCACATGAGGGATAATTGCCATACTCACCACGTGTGGTCCCCGGCAGAGTAGAATAGGCCACTCTCACTCTTACCGAGGTGTCGTAAAAGGCGACTAAGGTAAAGCTGCTGGCATGATCATCAGCACCCAGAGAAGGAAAACTCTGCATTTATATCTAAACCCTCGCCAATCCGTCTGACAAACAAGCCTATGCAATTAAAGAATGTTTTGACTTTGTCTTTGGAAGGCGCGTTCTGAACCACTGAGCTACCATCGTTCTATAGTGAATAGACACTAATGTCACTTGTTAATTACCTAATTGAAAGCAAGCATTTCAAAGAAATGAGATCCTAACAAAACCAAAAGCGATTCGTATTTCAATTTTTATATACTGGGCGAAACTGAATATTAGAAATGATCGTCACGTTTGCTTGCACAGGTTTGTCCATAGTTTATTCCGCGCATATTCGGCTCACGTCTGGGACACCAATAAGAATACATGGTTTGTCGCCGATGCATAAATTCACTTGCGCCGAGAATTAGCTTCCACGATGATGAGTGTGGCGCACGTTTTAGGGTGTTTGTAAAGGTTACGAAAGGGACTCCACGCAATTTTTACATGTATGTAGCCATTCGGAATGAGGTCAACCTAGGTCAACTATAGCCCCGTCGCTTTATATTTACCTAATTGTAAAGTTTAGGGACATCATGTCTAGAATCAATTTTAGGTTACGCTCTTGACAGTTACGGACTAACATTTAAAATGTTAAACCTTCTTGGGTTTCCATAGACAAAGTCTACACTCTGGATTTAAGAAGACATCTGTATGACAGTCTGTTCGGTGTTCAATTGTCTGCCTACCAAAATATGTGTCGTATGTAAATACAAAATATGCCTATTTACTTTGCCCCTCTACCGATATAAATAAATTAAAACATACATTGATAAGCTTGAAACACTGCGAATTCGATTCCTTAAACTACTTGTAATTATTATAAATTATTTAAGATTTGCAGAATTCTCCCGGTCAGTCTAAAACATAAATATCTATTAGCAATAAATAATCATGACTGACCGGATGGCGCAATTGGTAGTGACCCTGCCTCTTACGCCAAAGGTCGTGGGTTCGATCCCCACCCTGGACAAACATTCGTGCGATGAACACTTGTGTTTGTTCGGTGTCTGGGTGTTATATATGTATTTAAGTATATATTTGTGTTCCTCTGTTGTCTGATATCTGTGACACAAGTGCTTAAGCTACTTAGTACGGAATCAGGTCAACGTATGAGATGTTGTGAGAATTATTATTATTATATTATGCCAGTCAGGAGAATAGCCCAACCTTGGTCAACCATAGTCATTGCACCCGGTCAATGTCTGCGGGCAAATTTGAGGTACCTAAAGTTAATAACTACTTTGGTGACAGAACATTAAGGAAACGATTACCATACCTACTGAATAGTTTGCCCGAGGACATACTCCGGGAACAAGATAAAAATAATTGTAAAAGAAAACTTTAAACATATTTTTTACCTAATTTAGAGTAGCATATAAGTATTTAAATTTTTTTTAAGTTAGAGACTATATATATATACATATACATATACACATATATATATATATAGTCTCTAACTTAAAAAAAATTTAAATACTTATATGCTACTCTAAATTAGGTAAAAAATATGTTTAAAGTTTTCTTTTACAATTATTTTTATCTTGTTCCCGGAGTATGTCCTCGGGCATTTTGATGTCACGATACGCATTAAACAACAAACAAAAATAAACTTATAATCGTATACAGTGAATACTGTAAGCTACAAGTAGGTAAGTAAGTATTATATATTTTATCTAACTATCGAAATGCATATAAGGGCCGATTGTACCAATTTTTATTCGTGGATAAATCTTAAGAATGTTCCAAGCGGCCCTAAAACGCGCACAAAATTTAAAATAAACTGAAAAAAGCGTTGTTTGTAAATAAAATAAATACACTCCGTATCCCGGCTATGGAGAAACCCTTTGACTGCTAGCTATTATTTTTTTATGTGATCATCTTCCCGGGTTAAAGGAAAGGTCTATAAAAAGGAATGTTAAGGTTTTTATGAGGTCGGCAGCGCATACGCAGGTCCTCTGTTTGTTGTTGCAGACGTCCATAGGCTAATGTAGAATAAGTATAAGTTCCTCGATTGTCGCCTGTCGCATAAAAAAAGTATAAGTTACGTATCTTGTATGCAACAGAGTCGCTACCGCTACCTACCCGCTGACTTTATTTCACGACTGTACATATAGAATAATCAAGTGTACTGTAGTACCGTACACTGAACACTGTACTGTACACTTCATATTTTTTATTAAACTCCCCACGCAGAATCTCATAAAGTACTGCGTACGAAGACGGAAATCCCAGCAGGATCGCAGAGCAACAGTTGTTATTCAATTGGAACGAAAATGTGTGTGTTACGTATTTATTTTACGGCTATTTGGACGTTTACATAATTTCGTGTAACAAGGCCCGTCTCCTGTGGATGAAGCTATCGTTATGATTTATGTTACTATGATTTATCTGACTGACCGGATGGCGCAATTGGTAGTGACCCTGCCTCTTACGCCAAAGGTCGTGGGTTCGATCCCCACCCTGGACTAACATTCGTGCGATGAACACTTGTGTTTGTTCAGTGTCTGGGTGTAATATATGTATTTAAGTATATATTTGTGTTCCTCTGTTGTCTGATATCTGTAACACAAGTGCTTAAGCTACTTAGTACGGAATCAGGTCAACGTATGAGATGTTGTGAGAATTATTATTATATTATTATGTTAATATTGGCTCTTGCTCGTGTTTCTCTAATATGTTACAAAATGTAGACATTGTAAAGTTTTGCCATTGATGGCAACACGAAGACAATATAATATGGTTTAGCACCAACAATGGCATGAGACCGAAAGAAATCATAATTCCCCGTAAATATCTGGAAATACATTTACCATTGTGTATCTTGTATAAGTCTAACGGAATTTCGTAATAAATTCCTTTGGTGTTTGAGATCCCAAAAAGGATTTACTTTTGCTTAACGTTTGGTATATAAACGCTTGACGTACTAAAAGTTCGTTTGATCTCAATTAATTGCTTTCATTATTTACTTGTGTCAATAATTACAATAAGTCATTGTTTACACATTTTAGTAACAAAATGTATCGCCCTAATCTAACTCCACACATCTTCATCTTAGCGAGTAATTCCCGGTTGCGTCCAAAGATCTTTGGAGGCCAGGGTACGCTTAGACCATGATTCAGGATTGCAGGGGTTTGGTAATTACAATGAAGCGACTGCCGTATGACCTTCGCAACCCTTTCAGTCAGTTTCAGAATCTTTTTCTGAAACGTGCTGGTTTATTCACGATGTTTTTTCCTCATGCCGAGCGGATGGTAATGGTGGAAAAACGCAACATATATTTGAAAAAAAAAACCATTGGTGCATGCCGACCACATGCGTGGAAGGCGCGTTCGTATCCATTGAGCTACCATCGCTCTCGCAGTCTTGTTTTCCCTATTTCTACAGTTTAATTTTATTCATGACGACCCGTTTGGAACAGTGGTAGTGAACGCTGCCTCTGGTGCAAGGGTTGCGGGTTCGATCCCCGCACAGTACAAACATTTGTGTGCATGAACATATCTGTTTGTATTGGTCTGGGCGTTATGTATTATAAGTATGTATTTACAAAAGAAAAGTATTATATGTATATATTTGTAATCCCACTGTTGATTCTGATATCCGTAACACAGGTGTTTGAGCTACCTATCTCGGAGTCAGATCAATGTATTAGATGTTGTGAAATATTTATTATTATTTATTTATTCATATATAATATCCTCCAACCGATTTCGGCTACGGCAGCGAATCTTGAATATCAAGCCAAAGCCCACTATGGTATGGTACGGCATAACACAAGTACACTCTCTATTCCCTTACCCTCACATTCCGATGGGACAATAGTGTGACACGACCGGCGTGCTTTCCGAGGCACGGTGGCGCAGTGGTTGGTGGGACAAACTTTATACCTACATATACCGAAGCCGTTGAGGAGAGCCACTTTTGATATTAATAAAGAGATATCATTAAAGTGGCAGTCTTCGAATCCAATATTCCTCTGAAATTGACATCAGAATCTAAAAATTAACCTTTTATATGGAGAGCTATTTCTAATACAAAAAAACATGTACAACCTGTGCGGATAAAGAATGGGGTCAGAAATGGCGGCGCATCTATTCACTTCTCGCTCGCACACCAACGAGTGCGAGTATAGACGCAAATAGTGTGCGAGCGAGAAGTGAATAGATGCGCCGCCATTTCTGATCCCATTCTTTATCCGCACAGGATGTAATCATAATGAGTTTTGTACGAAATTCAAATTTTGTACAAATTAGAGCAAATATTGCACACCCCACTTTAATAAACTCTTAGCTGTCAATAGCAAAAACAAAGTTGCCGCTGAAGGGATCAAACGATTATGTGCTTATCTCTTGTCAAATATTTTAATTAAATTATGCATTGGGCACGTTTTCAATAAAACGCCCCGGGAGCGGCTGAGGGACACCTTGTCAGTGTCAGGGACGAATTTAATTAACAACTTACTAAAATATTTGAGCTTAGACTGAAGGAGAGGAGGCGAAGAGCGAAGTGCGTGGTAAGCAGAAGGTTGCGCTCTTAAGGTTAACGGAAGAAGGTTCTAATTGGCAATGCAATCGTACTTTCTTTGTCAGATTCTCAATAATATTCATTAAAGTTACATTATCTGTCGGACACTTAAGGTACTGTGTGACAGTACCTTAACAGAGTGTACTTTACACACACACACACACACACACACCCTCATTTGTAGCATGCTTAAAAAGCATGCCAAATATGAGCATGCTTAATTAACTGTCCACATTTGCTTTTAATAAGCATGCTATTAGCCATCTATTAGCATGCTTAAAAATAAGCAAACCTGTCTACACGTGCTAAAGCACTCCGCGACACTCCCCCTTCCTACTGCAGGTAGCATGGTCAAAAATCGACCGGCGTGCGATTTTTGAGCATGCTTATTTGTAGCACCGTCACACATGCTACTAAGTAGCACTTAGCTCAAAAGTAGCATGCTTTAAGCATGAAAATAAGCACGTGTAACAGTACCTTAATTCTCAGTGCAGATAACTGGGCTGAAGTTATTTTTCACTTTGACATTGTTTGTGGGAATGTACGAGCGCTCTTATTCAGAGAGATGTGGAGACAAAGTTTAAACTTAATTTATAGGGGATGTGAAGTCGTCTCCCTCTGCCTTTAGATCTAAATTACGCTTGTTAACAATGTTAAAAAAGGCTTTTTTATTTTCATAAAATTTTTGCATAAACTCATGATATGGCGTTTTTATTCTTGCGGGCAGTGAGCACGGGCTTCTGTTCTTCAAACTTTGCACTCCCTTTTCACCCTCTTAAGGGTTGGTTTTCTGAATATCCTTTCTTATTGAACGCCTGCGTCATATAAATAATACACCTTCCAAGTTTCAGCCCTCTACGATCAGCGGTCTTAGCTGTCAATCAGTCAGGACAAAGCATTTTATATCTATGAATAAATAATAGGATTTAGATTGCCGTTTACAACTGCGGAACTCTCAAAACTTTAACGATTGCTCAGCATTTCGTGAGAAATTCAATTTCCTACGATAATAATTTTCCGAATAAAGTTATCACGTTCCGAGTTAACATGCTCAGGTAAAGCTTCTTAATTACTTTGGTAGGTACTTTAGATTCAAGATACGGAGAAGGAAAATGGGGTCTGGAGAGTGCTTTGTGGTCAGAAGGTATGGTGATTTGAGATATTTGGTGTGTATTTTTATATTGTCTACCGTCAGTGAATGTTAAGTAGATACAATTAAACGGTTAAAATCCGAAGCATTCACTTTTGCAAGAATTATCTATATTTATAAAAGGAAGTCGTTTTAGTTAAACTATTTATAACTCAAGAATGCCTCGATGACGCAGTGGTTATGGGGCGCACTTTAACGACAGGGGCTGTGCAATAGGTCCCTGGTTCGATCCCCGGGTCGGTCCAAATTTGTACCTAAGTTTTCGGTACGAAATTCTTATGGCAGCCCGAGTCTGTGAAGTTGGCGGTCTTGTATCCCCGTGCCTCGAAAGCACGTTTAAGCAGTCGGTCCTGAGAGCCCAATCCCTCTCTGGTCGTGTCACAGTAGTGTCCACGGAATATGATGGTAAGGGAAAAGAGAGTGCACTTGTGTTTGCGCCCACACTTGAGCACTATAATATATCCTGCGTACGTGGCTGATCGTTGAGATTGGCCGCCGTAGCCGTAATTGTTAGAGGATATAATTATAACTCAAGAATGGCTAAACCAATTTGTCTGAAAATAAGTGGAGATGTAGCTTAGACCCAGGGGAAGGACGATGTTTTTTATCACGAAAAATATCAGGTTCCTTTAGGATAAATAAAAAAAAGAACACTACGCGGGTAACGCCGAGGGCGGAAGCTAGTATTTAATAAACTAATTTTGTTTATATTTATTTATAAAAATCATAAATGAGGTATTCATGTGGGCCGACGTGGCAATTTTTTCTTTGCTTTCCTATGAGGTAAAAATGCTCCAGTGTATGGAAAATGCAAGTTTTATATGACACATTTTATTCAGTTAAGTATGTGGGACAAGATTGATGAACTTTTCATGAAAGTTCTGGCCAATCGCCAAGTCAATGACATTAGCGATCTCAACAGGCCTGTGGCCAAGTTAAAAGCGACTATAAAATCTATGGTACCTACCTCACATTTTTCATTTGTATACTTCTTTATTTGAAAAACTATGACATTATTTACGCCACCATTTGTTCCAAATATCTGAAAATTAAAGTACTAAATCATGACAGGCAACCGATTCATATACCGATAAATTCAGTCATTATTTTCGAGGCGGCAAAAAAAAAAATTAAGCACCCCTATAAATAATGACTTAGGTCAATAAATATTAACATGGCATTTACGTAAATATTTTTGTTTTTGATTTATTTAGATATCTTAATATGTAGTTTGCATTAGCATTACGAACAAATGAGGTGCGCTCGCTTCGCTCGCTCAGCTTGCGCGGAAGCGAGTGCACCTCGGCAGGGCTGGCGAAGCGCCATAAACTTTTTTTTTTTTTTTTTTTTTGGTAACGCAGAGAGAATGCCGCCGGCTCAGAAGGAACCGACGTCGGCACCGTTGGTCGGCGCCGCCTTATGCACACCCGGCCGCTGGGAGTCGGCCGGGTAGTGTGGGGCTCTCCCCTGGGGTGCTCCTAGGGGCATACCCACTAAACTCTCTGCGACAGTTTCCATCCCTCGCCCGGGAGAAACTCTCAGAGCGGGAACGCGGGCTATAGGACGAACCTTATCACCGCGAACCCGCTCAGGGCGAAAGAGGCTCGCCAGTACGGCCTCTTACCACACTCCGGTCCAACGGACCTAGGGCCTCTCCCACGGCCCACCAAACACCGCCCCCCGAATGGCGCCCACACTGCTGGCTGCAGTGCAAACACCACCGGGAGGAGGACTGCGAGTACCCTTCCCCACCCATACACTGCTGGCTGCAGTGCAGAGTGGGTTGGGGAAATAAAACCCACAGGCTTCAAAACGAAAAAACGCCGCAAAACCCAACTCCGCTGGATGCGGAGCCGAGAAAATTGGCACCACCGGTCGACATTGAGCCATCCTGGCTAGACGGCCCAACGCCGGACCTCCAGCACATGGCCTTACGGCCGCTGAGCCCGAAGGCTCTCCATCCAGTGGGGCCCACGTCGAAAACGCTATCACGCGTAGCGTGACGCCGGACAGGGCCCCGGGCCCAGAACAAAAAAGGCCACAGGGGAGGGGTTTCCGATGCCCCAAACCGTGAGGCTGGTCCTAGGCCCCGGGGGGGGCTCAACTGGGGGTCGACAGAACGACTCCAGGAGCCCTCCCGTGTGTGTGCAGCTGTTAGCCGTCGAGTAGCAATGGGCGATGCCGATTACTACCCGCCGTTGCCCAGGGACGCCAGGACCCTTTCGGTAGCAGCTCCAAACAGAGCAAAAATACTACTGAAAGGGCCACACGAGGAGGCCGCCGCACCGTAGTCCCCAAGCGCCATAAACTTGTTCGCTTGACAATAACATCAGTAACCAAAAAAAAAGAAATAGCCCGAAGTTATCTTATACGGAACGGGCATATAAAGCAAAGGACAAATTCCAATAGATGCTGCCCTGGTCTAATTATACAGTAAGATACAGTCTGACGTCTACGTCAGTTCTATCTAAACAACAAATCATTTATTCAAGCAGGCATAGGTTTCTCGGAGTTAAGACTTAATGAAAAAAACTCACTCACTTGTTGGGTGGCAGACTTTAATAGACTGCTGATAGACTATATGAGGAAAACCTGGTATAAAGATCTATGGCACAAAATCAAGAAGCGAAGGCTTTGCAGTGGAAGGACACATGCTGTTGATTCATTTAATGAAGATGACATAAATACCTATGTACTGATTCACAAAAGGTTTATTTATATGTTTCTATTTTAATGTACGGGAGGATTTTGAAATTATCGGAAAAAATAGAAGGATACAAATCGCCAAACTTTAATGTTACAGCGCCAAATCAGTGAATATTACCTTAGTACACTAAGCAATGTAGTTACTTACAAGGAAAGATGGTCCTAAAAGAATTTACTCGATTCTAAAAGCCATTTGCAATCACTCCATTACAAATTCCAATATCTGTGTTGGAGACATTTATTGTAAAGTAACTGAGCGCGAATGGCCATAATGTTATGAGTAGCCATTCCTTTTACGACCTTGCCAAAGAGGTTTAACGATCATCCGTAGGGCGATGGCTTTGCTAATTACCTTAGACTAATAAATTAGTTTTCTGCGTAATAATAATTTTCAAAGCTTTCATTGCAAAAATTCATTCGATTGATTTAATAACTAAATACCATATAAGTTTTGTGTCATTGTTAAATTAAACAGTAAGAATGGGCATTTGTGATGCCTAAATCAAATGACAATGCCCACGATGAAACCAGATAGAAAACCAGAGAAATGAAATAATTTCATTAATAATAAAAAATAAAAGTCAACATCAATTAGTACTGCCTAATGTATTTCCTTTTTCCTTTAAATTGTATGCATTAATTCCTTTTTCGGGCATGTGAATGAGTAGACAAATTTTCCACAAAAGTTTTTTTTTCTCGCGAGGGAATAAATAATGACTTATTATGGAATAATAGATTAAGTATGAATTTGGGTTGATTTTTCCACTTTTATTTTTGTGTAAGAAATAAACGAATATGTATTTGGAAAAGTCAGCCCTTATGTCGTGACTATTGTAGATTTGCAGATTTGGTCCCCTTACAAGTGTAACATAAATAAACGTATAATCATAATAAACTCAAATAAATAAATAAATAAAATACAAATTAGACAAAAAAAACCTACCTTACTCAATTAAAATTCTAATTATACTTAACAGATCTTCATCTCAGCCAGCATGTCATTTTTGGTTACGTCCAAAGCCGTTGCTTCGAAGCCCTGGGTACGGTTGGACCATGGTCCAAGCATCATCCTGGATCATGATCCTGGTGGCTTAATTTAAAGCCGTCTCGTAACGAATGAGAATATACCTGTCGCATCCAAACAAAGAAGACACACAGCGCATGTGAAAGATAGGGAAACTTCGATTCGTTCGTAACGTTTACTTTAAATTAAGCCTTCAAGATTAAGGGATCATACACACGAGCAGAACGCTGACGACAGTAAAGGCGACTGGCAGTCGCTGTCTCCTGTAGGACGTCAGTTCGAGGTACGCGACGACAGCTTGCTTACGGCATGCAGTCGCGGACATGTCGACAGCTCACCGATACGACGTGTCGACAGACTGCCGACTGTCGCGGCTGCCAACCCGTCCACAGCCCGTTAATTGGGTTCTCTATGTCATGTCACTTCGAAACACTTTTCTTCTAAATTGATATATCGTACAACATTATATTGAAGCCTTCATAGTTCATCGTTCGATGTCTTGTTTCTCCAATAGTGTGTCAGCTCTCTTAGTTTTTTTTGTGGACCAAAAAATCAATATTTCTCATAAAATCTTAACACTTCCCACCCTAGTCGAGAGGTTCACTTAATGACTGGTTAATATCATAATAACTAACTAAACAATATCATGTGTGCTCTTACACTTAATACGTGGGGTGTTGCGAGGAATAACTTATCAAAACTCTATGCAAACTCAATCCTTACAGCAGGATTACCTTCACGGCGGCACTTTGAATCGCAATTTCCCCAGATAGCACAAGTTACAAACTGTGTTAGCAAATAAGATAAACTACGTCACCGCTACGAATGTAACGGACACTGGGATAAGGTTTCCCAAACCTGTGGTGTCAAACCTTTGACTGATTATGGACAGAATATGTTATAAGTTATTATACAAAGTTAGAAAGAAATAAAGAAAACACATTTATTAATTTGGACACCACAACATAATCAATGCTAACAAATTACACAGGCAGCAATAACTTAAAACTAGTTACATTTATCTTAGAACTAAAAGAAACTTTTGTGCCGAAAAGGTGTCCCTCAGCATAATGCCAAGACATAATAATGCCGAGGCGCTGGTTTTCAGGGGCACCTACGGTGTGATGACAGAGGCACTATGCATAAAATTATTGAAATAAAATGTAGGAGGTACAGTACACTCAAAACAGTTACAATTATATAAAGATGAAGCCCAAGAGAAATTTAATATTACTATCGTAGAATGATTTTTAAGTAATTATACTACACATTTTTTGCACTTCTAAATTATTTCAAAATATAAAATATAATAACTTGCCGCTTTTTTAAGATTTCTGCAAATTTAAAAGGTGCTGTTTTAGTATTAACTTGAAAGAGGCTACAGTTTTGCACCCTGGAACAGGTGGTGGTAAATTATTCCAACATTTCGAGGCAGTCGCGGCATAATAGGCGAAGCGCAATTCTCAACCCACGTTGTGAAAACTCCAGCTTCTCAAAAAGACAAGTAGACTGTCTGGGATTCCAAAGAGAAGTGTGGCGAAATGTAAAGTACGTCGGAATGTCATGTTGAGTAGATTGTGGTGGTTTAGAAAGGGAGAAATATGGGAATATTTCGGAACTGTAAAACAATAACGAGCACATGCATTTTGTATTCGTTGTATGACTCGTTTTATTCAAGCTCAACTTGGCCAATATCAGTGGTTCACAAAGCTTGACACGCATGTCCGTATCTATGCAGTCCCGTATGCGATATAAAACTTTTAGTCGGTAAAAGCAGTTACGCATCAGCTCCGCGACAAGGGTCCCAAACTGAAGCCTTTCATCCATGACTAGACCAAGATTTCGTGCTTCCGTTACTCTTTGTAAACGCTCTCCGCGAATCACAACTGCCGGTTCTTGTGTGGAAACTCTTTCTAAAATATTTTTTGAACCTAATATCATAACCTTAGCTTTTTTAGGATTAAGTACGAGGTTATTTTGACCAATGTGATACGTTCAAACATATACGTACACGTTCCAAGTCAGCGTTGAGTCTATCTACTGCAAGGTTGGTCTCCTCAGGTTTAAAGGAAATGTATAATTGGAGGTCATCCGCATATAAATGGTATTTACAAAATTCAATATTCGTTATTATGTCAGAAGTATATAATATAAAAAGAATAGGCCCTAATTTAAATATATAGAGTTATCTTGTACTTCTTAACGAAAAACGCCGCCGTGTCAATTTCATTTACCCGCCAGAATATCCTTCTCAAAATTTACCAGACGAATATTATACTTTGTCTGTGCTGGGTGAGCCCAAGATAATGAGCAAAATCAAAAAAAGAATCTTATGTGGAATGTAAATACTAATTTCTTGGAAAGGCCGGCGCCACATATGAAATGAAATCACACATCGCAAAGGAATGGAAGCCTAGCAGTAACCGCTCGGATGCTACGGAAGCATGTTTCTCAATAGAAATCTGTTTCGTTACAAGTTATGACTCACCTCTAACGCCAGTTGACTTGGTTTTCCCTACCTCAAGATCAAAAGTGAACCCCTAGGGTAAGCGTCCCATCTCTTTGAGAAACACAGATGCAGGACTATTTTTGCATTGTTTCATTGAAAAACTGGGGAGAAATCCAAGGGGAGACAATTCCATTTGGCCAGATTGCAAGACTTTTAATTATCAATGAAAAATCTCTGGAAACAAACCGGCGTTTATTTTTTTTTCGTCGCCTTCTGGCGCCAAGATAATGCGAATTAGTATTCGTGGCGTTCCCGAGGACGGAATTATACGTACGTTAGCATTGCTTCAGTTTCCGATCCAATTGGTATGACGTAGTGATGAGATTCAAGTGTACTTTATTCGAGTGACTGGAGTGGACGGAAAAAAACTTCTTCACTCTAAAAGTTTTTGATATCTGCCTTTGGGCGCCCATTTAATGTGTTAGAATGTTTGAGAATCAATCATTCGAGAGATTTTAACAACTCGAGTGTTATTTTCTTTTTAGTTTGCATTTTTCATAGTCGATGTGGACGTTATAGGTATGTGTTGTTTGGAGGTGTAATATAGTCTCTTCGTCTGTTTCCATCCGTCAATTAACGGACTTTATCGGTAACAGAGGCCTTAGCACGAAGACGTCCCGTAACAAACGAGAATATTCCTGTTGCATCCATACAAAGGAGAAACACAGCGCGTGTGAAAGGAAGGGAAACTCCGATTCGGCCGTACCATCCAGTTTGGGCTAAGGCCTCTCCACCCACTAAGGTCCACTAGTCAAGTCTTTTCTCTGTCGGCCTAGTGCAGCTGAGTATTCTATGGTATTGTTAAGATAGATAAATAGATATACTTTATTGCACAAAAACACAACTAAGACGCATCACACAGAACCCGAACGAAAATCATTATAACATTTTGTGTTAATTGGTTTTGGAACATCATCTAAAATTATCTAGCTTTTGACCACAAAATTATTAGTTTGTACGTTAAACATCGAAGTTTATTAGTTTTTTTTCGTAGAAAAATCGGAGAAACTATTGTACTCCGGGAGGTTGGGAGGTTAACTATTTTTTACGGAGCCTTCCGGTTTCCCCGGGAGGGTTGGAAACCTTCACATCACTAGGCTGACATCGGTAATTCTTCCCCCGGGAGCCAGCTTGACGGATGTGTAACTAACAAACTCGACGTGCGTCACGGCTAGTTTTTATGGAAAGGCTTTGAGAAAACTGTACATAGTATTTTTATGGAACCGTACTCATTGGAAGCTTTTACATCTTGCATGTCTCTCGGGGTTAGTCGATATTTATATATAACTTACATAGGCATTAGAAGAAAATTGTTGTTTTTTAAGATAAGATAACATTTATTTTCATAAACTGTGTTACAATTGGTGTTTATAACAGTGTTCACAACCCGAATGGGCATTATTTACAATGTCAGGGCTAAACATAGCCCTGGCCAATTCATCAACACTTACTTTAGAATTTATAACACTAGTTTCAATACGTTTCTTACATCTAGGATAATAAGATTAACCTAGACTAGAATAAAGACCACTTAAGGTGAAGGATATACTCCACTAGCAACGCTAATTGATTTTAACTGTTAGCTACTAAACCAGATATATTTTAAACAACTTGGGGGCTTTAGTCTCTCAGTAAACACCTATACTATTTATTTAATGGTTATAGCTATTTGATTTAGTTTTGCACTTAAATTTTGAATTACCGCCAAAAGCGGCCACTTTCGGCGTGAATAATTTTTTTTAGTACTAATACAGACCCAACATTTGTTCATGGTTATTAAATAAATAGTATAAGTGTTTGCCGAGAGACTGAAGCCCCGTAGTTATATTTGTTTTGGTAGCTAACAATTAACATCAATTGGCGTCACTAATGTGTCCTACCCGTAACCTTAATATCCACCCGAAAAGAATGTATAGAACAGCTGATTTTCTTTTCACTTATTTTGTTAATTGAACATGCTAAATGGACTTTATTCACGATACCTATTGTAGCATACGCACTGCACACTGGGTTCCTTTTAGTAGAAAGGAACAGACGATCAGTGGCTTTCTGCTACACCTGGTTCAGACCTGCAAGGCCTGCCGATAAGTACGCAGTAACAACACCATGCACACACGTACCTTTAGTAGATCGTTTGAAGGTTCCACCATCGGGTCAGCCACAAGCACCTCAGCTTCTAGGTTCGGGATCTAGCACATCACAGTTCCATTGACGTCGGAACATGCACAAGCACACACGCTTTAACAGTTTTCTTCGGCGCGTACGCCATTAGTCTGTGTCCTTTCCGGGCGTCGGCGTTCAACTGCCCTCTGGTGTGCCAATAATCAAACTATTGACACGGAGTGCATGACAAACCATAAAAATGGTTGCGAATTGCTTCTGCATCATTCGCCAACTCAGAAACATCGATTAATTAACGATTTTAAATTTCGAACATTAGAATTCCATATTTGAAACTTACGAATTATTTACGAAGAAAGTGCGATGACGGAACACCTATTATAAGGTTTACGGGATGTAAACGATGAAAAAATATCGGTGTATATCCCAGTTAGCCTTGCTAGCGACACAATCCTACAAAATTGGATGAGCCTTGTGAGACGCCTCGTCTAAGATCGCATTATTCAAATTAAAATACGAATATTATGGAGTCAATTTTGATTAAATGCAAAAGGGCTTTAGACGCCACATCATCGCTGTTAGGCTTTTCTTATTTAAATTTATGCATGGGTATAAGCGACAGGCGATTAATATGCAAAGAGCGACTTATTAAATATTTGTGCGGCTAACGTATTAAAATAGAAACGTTGTGGGAAAAAAAGCGTAATCGACCAATTCAATTACAAAGGAATTAATAACCTTAATTGTTTTAACATTCATCATCATCATCGTCAGCCCATTTAAGTCCCCACTGCTGGGGCACGGGCCTCCCTCAATCACATGAGGTGTAATTGCCATACTCACCACGCTTGGCCGACGAGTTGGCGAGGGTTTTGATATAAATGCAGAGTTTTCCGTCTTTGGGTGCTGATGATCATGCCAGCAGCTTTACCTTAGTCGCCTTTTACGACACCTCGGTAAGAGTGAGGGTGGCCTATTCTACTCTGCCGGGGACCACACGGCTTTAACATTAATATTATCATTTAGTCATTTTTAACATTATCGGTGTTCATTTTGTAACTAAATACATATTATGTCTTTTTTGGAGGCCAGTCTCGATTTTGTGCAAATAAAATGCTAACATGATCGACAGTTTCGAATGAAAATATGTGTTAACGCCGTGACCAACCGCGCCGCGCTCGCTACGCCGCTCGCCCCCCTCGCCCCCCAGTCCCCTCAATCGTCTGTCGACCCGCGATTGAGGGGACTGGGGGGCGAGGGGGGCGAGCGGCGTAGCGAGCGCGGCGCGGTTGGTCACGGCGTTAACAATATGTTAGTACTTTTAGTTTAGTCACAATCTACCTATCTGGTTTTCCCGAGTGTACCTACTATAGCGGTCTTAAGAGTTTTAACCCCAGAGAGCAATTAAAGTAAGTCGGTCATTTGTCTTACTGAATCAAATAGTAAAATTTTAGTCTAAACAGTCAAATTTTTTAGAATCCCATACCTCAAAAGGAAAAAACGGAACCCTTCTGTTTGTCTGTGTGTCAAGAACCTTTTTATAGTTTCGAGGCCCACCGTGGTAAATGTTCAGCGTCCCCATGCGTAAATGTAGGTCGACAGACAAATCGGCAAGGGCATAACATTAATATATAATAATAATATATAATATAATTCTAACAACATCTCATAGGTTGACCTGATTCCGTACTAAGTAGCTTAAGCACTTGTATTACAGATATCAGACAACAGAGGAACACAAATATATACTTAAATACATATATTACACCCAGACACCGAACAAACACAAGTGTTCATCGCACGAATGTTTGTCCAGGGTGGGGATCGAACCCACGACCTTTGGCGTAAGAGGCAGGGTCACTACCAATTGCGCCATCCCGGTCAGTCAACATTGTGTGTTCCCATTCGTCCGACTAAAACTAATTATCTTACTAAAAACTACGTGAGTCAAAGCGTTGAGGATTTGGAATATGTATTGTAGTTGCATGTACAACTACATCCCCTGAGTGCGAATGTAGGTCGACAAATAAATCGGCAGCTGCACAACATTTATGCTGCCGTTTGTCCGACTAAGCTGGTTGAACTGCACAAATTGATGGTACTCTCATTTTACGCAAACTGCATGCAATATGCGAATATGCAAATTTGCAATATTTTCTAAGTCTGTTTTAAATTGAGAGCACTTTCAGCTAGAATTTGACAGTGACAGTCCTGTCATCGTATGGTCTGGCTGGTCATAAACGGTAACAACGTGATTGGAATTTAAACTAATTATTTCGTCGTCATCAGCCCATTTATGCCCCCACTGCTGGGGCACGGGCCTCCCTCCATCACATAGGGGTAATTGCCATACTCACCACGCTTGGCAGACGGGTTGGCGAGGGTTTTGATATAAATGCAGAGTTTTCCTTCTCTGGGTGCTGATGATCATGCCAGCAGCCTTACCTTAGTCGCCTTTTACGAGACCTCGGTAAGAGTGAGGGTGGCCTATTCTACTCTGCCGGGGACCACACGGCCAAACTAATTATTTACAATTACTTTATAATTATTTTTTGTAACTGCCTCGGTGGCGCAAAGGTTAGTGGGTCGGAGTGTAAAGCGACGGTTGCGCTTGGGGTCCCGGGTTCGATCCTCGGGTCGGGAAAATATTTGTACCTGAGTTTTTCTGTTAAGAAATTCTCAGCGTAAGCCCGGAATCTGGATGTTGTCGGTCTTGTACCCCCGTGCCTCGGATAATACGTTAAGCCCTCGGTCCTGCGCCTAATCTCTTTTCGATCGCGTCACACTAGTGTCCCATCGAAATTAGAGGGTACGGGAATAGAGAGTGCACTTGTGTCTGCGGAAATACTTGTGCACTATAGAATGTCCTGCGGCGATAGCCGCCAAGACCGATATATCGGTTTGGAGGACTTAAATACTTTTGGATTTCTAAAAAGTGTCCTATCGAAATTAGTGTCCTATCGAAATTAGAGGGTACGTCAATAGAGGGTGCACTTGTGTCTGCGGAAATACTTGTGCACTATAGAATATCCTGCGGCGAATGCCGCCAAGACCGATATATCGGTTTGGAGGACTTAAATACTTTTGGATTTCTAAAAAGTAATTAGGGTAGGGGAAAACCTCACCAGGTAACGTAAAAGACTTCAAAGAGAGTTTTTATGGCAACTCAGGAAGTCAAATACTACCGGAACCAACTAAAACTAATTATGTTGAGTAAATCTTTGCATTGTGAACGAGCTATGCGGTTTCTGTCCTCTTAGAGGTTTAGCATAAATTCTTAATTAAAATCTCACCAAATCATCCATCTTTATTCACGAGTCAAGCTTTTTCACCGTATTTTCCGGAGGTGAAACCAAAATTTTGGGTAGGTATGCCTGCCCACTTTGTAAATGGACTTCCACCTTTAGAGGGATGTGAAGATGAGGATGCTCGGAGTCTCCCTGCGTGATCGTATCAGAAATGATGAGATCCGCAGCAGAACTAAGGTCACAGACGTAGCCCAAAGGATTGCATGCCTCAAGTGGCAATGGGCAGGGCACATAGCGAGGAGAACAGACGGCCGTTGGGGCGGAAAGGTCCTCGAGTGGAGGCCACGTACAGGAAGTCGCAGCCGTGGCAGGCCTCCTACAAGGTGGACCGACGATCTGGTGAAGATCGCGGGAATCCATTGGATGCGGGAGGCACAGGACCGATCTGTGTGGAGAACATTGGGGGAGGCCTATGTCCAGCAGTGGACGTCTATTGGCTGAAATGATGATGATGATGATGAAGATGAGGATCTTTAATTGGTTCTCGCATTTCTTTCCAACTCAGGCGTAGAAGGGAGCACCCCTAGGTTATAGTGGGTACCTATAACTCAGGCCATGGCCAGAGAAGAGCCCCACATAATCCCTCCCTCCCAGAGGCGGGTAAGTCAAATCAACATCTCGGGCCGGCGGTATTTCATTATGGTGATAAAAAAAAAGAAAAAACCTAAACCTACCTAGTTATGTCATGGGTAGAAATTGAAGTAGGTATGTAAGAGTAGCACGAAGTTGTAAAGTAACTAATGTGTGATAAATGCTTGAGCGGAGCACGTGCTGGGTAAGCTTGTAGCTCAAGGATTAATAACGACTTTTTGACTAAAAGTTATCTGCCAGTTGTCTTTTATGAATCAATTAACTGTATGTATCTGTAGACTGCCTCGGTGGCACAGTGGTTAGTGGGTCGCATTTTAAAGCGGCTGCGCAAGAGGTCCCGGGTTCGATCCCCGGGTCGGGCCAACAATTTGTATCTAAGTTTTCGGTAAGAAATTCTTAGTGTTAGCCCTGAGTCTGGAAGTTGGCCGTCTTGTATTTATGCCTCGGAAAGCACGTTAAGCAGTTGGTCTTGTACCCGATCCCTCTTCGGTCATATCACGCTGGTGTCCCATAGGAATACCGAGGGTAAGGGAATAGAGAGTGCACTTGTATTTGTGCATGCACTTGAGCAATATATCCTGCGTGCGTGGCTGATCATTCCGATCGGCCGCCGTATCCGTAATCGGTTGGGGGATATTAACTGTAGGTAAGCCGTTTCAGAATCTGACCAAGTGTGATTTACTTGTGTTAGAGGAAACAAATATATACCTAAAGACAAAGATATATTACACCTGGACACTAAAATATCACACGAACGTTTGTCCACGCTGGGGATCGAACCCGAAACCTTTGGCGTATGAGGCAGGGTCACTACCGTATGCTAATCGTTGTATTTTAAGCCGGTCGATATTTCTTCCCGCATCTCAACCCTATTCGGACCGCAGTGGACCCGCAACTTCTCTCAAAGGCTCGCAATTACTCGCAACTCGCAAGGCAACTTTGATGCCCCGACTAATTTGATGACATTTGAGTGATCACCTAGTGAATTTTCACAAGTATTTAATTAAACTAAAACAGATGTAATTAACACACTTGTTGAATTCGTTAGAGTTGAAATGGCATATCACTGATATAATTTAAGAAAAATATGAAGAGTTTAAACTAGAAAAGAGGAACTTGGTGAAATGGCATTGATCTCATATTCCAATGGGACACCAGTGTGACAAGACTGTAGAGGGATCGGGCGCAGGACCAAAGGCCTAACGTGCTTTCCGAGGCACGGGGGTACAAGACCGCCAACTTCCAGACTCCGGGCTGACACTGACAATTTCTTGACAGAAAAACTAAAGTAAAAATTTAAGCCCTACCCGGGGATCGATCCCGCGACCCCAAGCGCAGCCGTCGCATTTAAAGAGAGTCGCACCACCCACTGTGCCAACGAGGCAGTCAGGAATACATATATAAACTACTAATAACCCTCCACAAATACCAAAAAAAAATGGGATAAATTGTAGAAGTAAGTTAAAAACCGTCCAAAAAAAATCATAACGAAACTTAATGTGCTTGCGATGAAGTAAATATCATACGACATCAGATACAACATCACTCTGATCCCAAAGAAAGCTAAATCTCATTTCTAATCATTATCATCATGTCTCAGTCCACTTCTAGACATAGGCCTCCCTCAATGTTCGCCATTACACCCTGTCTTCGGCTTGAAGTATCCTTTCACAGATTGTCACTCCATCTAAAATCCGACCAAGAACAGAAGGCACTTCAGTAATGGGGCCGCTGTACAATATTGTTTCTATAGGGAAATGTCAAAAGCACTGACACTTATAAAGGACATAGCGTTAGTTCCGACTTTTGCCACGTGCCAAATAACCGTGATCGGACTGTAGTCGGACGGCGCCCTACGCTATGCTTTCCGAGTTTTCGTACTTGTCACATATCTTAAAGGTTCAGAAAACGACGACACCAAAAATACACTTCTGGACACATCTATTGGCCCACCTTAGAGTTTAGGTTTCGATGGCCCCTACTGAAATATGACTGCTAGATAGAACAAAAACTATTGATGCGGATTTAAACCTGATATATTTAACCATCTTTTTCGATTGTATTGTTTTAAATTTGAATTCAGTCCAATCCAATACCCCACCATATGGAGCTACACCTTACAAGTAGGGTATGCGCCTTGATAAAGCCAATTGTTTTTTTAATAAAAAACATATTTTATCAAATGAAGGTTTAATTTAATAACGCGTCTTGCCTCCGTGGGCATCTACCACAACTCTCATACGATTAGGCATAGAGTTTATCAACTGCTCAATGAAATTTTCAGGGATCATCTCCCATTCTTCTTCAATGGCAGTTTTCAACTCCTGCATAGTCTGGGCAACTGGCTGACGAGCCCTAACAAGTCTTTTTAGCTCATCCCACATGTGCTCAATGGGGTTCATATCTGGGCTTCTGTGGCCAGCCAGAAGTCAGTCCATAACTGTGATGTTTACATCCCGAAGATAATCCCTGACGATGCCAGCCGTGTGGGCTCTTGCATTGTCATGCATAAATAGGATTTTTATGCATGATAATGCAAATTTGGGTCCACATAGTCCGCGTAGAGTACTGTTGCCCAGTATGCTCACCTTATTATCATGTTCACGCTGACAGTATCGAGAAAGTTCAAAAACTTTGCTTGAGATATCTGTCACGTAAACACAATCTCGGACGTTCCCTCAACGGTTACAGTAATAGGTTGTCTAGGTTTTGGTGAGGTGGATATTTTCAATAAATTCTCTGTCTTTAAGAAAACTATTACAAACATCCTCAAGGACGAAATGTCCTCCGCCTTGTTCGAATAATATTAATTGTAAAATATAGGAATGTTAGAGTTAGTTTATATGTATCTGTAATTTTGTATTTTATTTGGCTAATACGCGAGCATATTGTGTGCACTATTTATAAATTATGGTCTAGTATGTAAGTTAGTTTTATAAATTATGCCATTGTCACGATCGTTATCTGTTAGTGTACCGAAGTTAAATAAATCATTATAGTATCACGTGAGGTTCTAAGCACTCACGAATGTACCTTTCAGCATTTAATGTTGGCAGCCATGGTCCCGTAACAACCTCAAGTTGAGTTTTGCCGCTGGCGGATATACCGCCCCAGACAGTCCATGAGCCACCGCCATAAGCAAACTCTCTCTTCAAAGCAGCATTGTGCGAAAAGCTCTCCCTTACGTCGGCAAACCTTCCATCATTGCCATGTAAAACAATTTTAGACTCATCAGAAAAGAGTACACGGCTCCAATGCTTCTGAGTCCAATTTAAATGAAGAAGACACGCTGTTCGGTGGGCTCGCGTTAGTTTGGGGCCATTAGCTGGCTTGTGTGGTAGCATATCTGTTGCAAAACCAAAGAGATCAATCACACTTTCTAGCATTAAATCAAATGTAAACCAATAAAATCAAGTTTTCTTAATATTCGATTGTTTGATATCAACCACAAACTAAGTAGAAGATACTATATCAACAAATAGGCTCCAAATTGTCTTTTGTTTCTTTAAATTCTATGTTCGAAATATAAAAAAAGACTATTGAATCAAATGATGAATGTGCCACGTCCAAAACTGCATAAAAACTTTTTGCTCGACCTATTATAAAATAGCTAGGACCAAACGAAACTGAAAATGCAAGGTAGGCCAATAGATGTGTCCAGAAGTGTATGTTGTATCCAGAAAAAGAACAGATGATAACAGGAATTTTGATTAAGATGACAAATTATTCAGATAAAATGTCTTGACTCGGCCCTGCTATAAAGTAACTTTGTACATTGTTACCTTCGAATTGGATATCACAAGTGTTTTGATTCCATCCCCAAATCCTATTAATCTTCGAAAATTTACAATTCAGCCATAAATTATTATGGGACTGAAATTTAGTGGGCGGTTATGCGATTATGTAGTTAAATTTTACGGCAAGTAGTATAAATGGATAAAGATAGCTACTTGTTTCCTAAGAAGAAACTATCAAACTTTTACACATTGCCGTGGGAGTTTGTGCGTGGGAGAGCCACGCTTCAGCATCCATGGGCCGGCTCGACCAGAGTGATATCACGGCCTCATAGGAAACCCGCGCGAAGAAGCGTCTCTGCTGTTTCGCAGCGTGAGTGAGGGTACGGAAGCCCAATCCGGAGGAAAGGGGGGTTTAAAACCTGGCAGTGCACTGGTGACTCCACTGGTATCCATGGGCGGCGGCAATCGCTTACCATCAGAAAGAAAGAAAGAAAAAAATAATATTTATTTAGTGACACAAATAAAGTAACAAAATTACAAAACATTATTACATCTATAAAAATATTAAGGTTAGGTACTGTAAAAGACAGAAAGGCAATATAAAAAAAATGTGTCACCAAAAAAGTTTGCACTCAGCATATGCCGAAGGGACGCTTCGACCCTGGTCTTCCGTGCAAACCTCGTGAGGTAGAACAACTAGGTACGTTGTATGTAGTATATGTGTTGCAGTGGTTTGTTATGTTTCTTACAGCTTAGTTAGGTGGTATGTACTTAATTACAATAAAATCAGAAAAGAGACAGTGTACAAAGAGACAAAGCACAGCTATACATTACTCTTTTGCAAATTTAATAAATGTTAACGTTTTACACCTTCTTAAAGGCAGAGGAATATTATTCCAGCATTTCGTGGCAGAATAACGAAAACTGCCACGAAATGCTCCTGTGCCGTGTCTCGGACAACAAAGTCTAGAAGCAAATCTAATCTGCCGTTGCGAGAAAGAGAGCTTCTTGAATAAATAAGGAGGTGATTCCGTTAGAATAACACCAAACAGCAGACAGGCAAAGTGAAGAGAGCGCCTAGACTCCATATTTAAAAGCTTTTCCTGGTTAAGAAACGTGCCCTACGTGGGACTGGAAAACAGAACCGAACAATAAAACTTATTCAACGTGTACAGAATGCATGTGCATCAGCATCTGTACACGTTGAATAAGTTTTTTTGTATACCGGAACGAGCACTCGCCCAAAACTGTGTCTGCATAATTTAGCTTGGACAGAATCAATGTCTCGCATAGCTTAACCCTCATATCAATATGCAAATATTCGCGGACTCTGTACAGGACCTTCAATCTGAAAAAACAACTTCTAACTATCTCCAAAACGTGGTTGTGGAATCGAAGTTGGCTATTCATTAGAACACCGAGATTACGGGCTTCATTAACTTGCTCAATGGCAAAATCTCCTATTAAACCCGAGGGCTAAATGCGTTGATCTTCTTAATTTTACTGGGAGCACCAAAGACAAGAAATTTAGATTTTGCAGGATTTAAAATCAAACAATTTTTGCGAGCCCAGTCATAAATATGTTCTAGGTCATCATTGATTATATTTATAGCACCAGGTGTCTCGTCCGGGTTGAAGTAAGGTAAATCTGTAGATCATCTGCGTAGATGTGAAAATTGCAGCGTTTAATACAATTAACCAGATCTGCACTGTATAATATAAAAAGGATTGGTCCTAAGATAGAGCCTTGCGATACTCACCGGGTGACCAATACTTCTTCTGAAGATAATCTGATTCCGCTCATCACAAATCTCTACCCGTTGCGATCGATCACTAAAGTAGCTTGAGAACCACTTCAGTGCACTGGTTTCAAACCTGTAGTATGACAACTTAGACAACATAAGATATTGTGATTAATTGAGTCAAATGCTCGGGAAAAATCAAGTAGAGCCAAAATCGATCCGTTGCCCATATCTGCTCCAGCCAGAATGTCGTCAACCACATCCAATAGCGCGGTGGCTGTACTACGCCCAGCACGAAAACCGGACTGTTTTGGAGGTAGAATACTGTTTCTATCAAGAAACTCGGTGAACTGTAAGCATACAATTTTTTCTAGTATCTTCGACATAAATGGAAGAATACTGATAGGTCTAAAATCTTTCAAATCATTTGCAGCGCTATTCTTGGGAATAGGTTTAACTATAGCTTTCTCCCATATATCCGGAAAGACACCAGTTGTAATAGACTTATTGATGATCGCAGTTATGATTTTCAGTGTACGCGGTAAAGTCAATAGCACCATGTCACGTGTTATACCATCGAAACCTTCTGCAATGACG
This sequence comes from Marasmia exigua, assembly GCA_019059595.1. Taxonomy (NCBI): domain Eukaryota; kingdom Metazoa; phylum Arthropoda; class Insecta; order Lepidoptera; family Crambidae; genus Marasmia; species Marasmia exigua. Next base: position 12,858,845 of record CM032479.1, read on the forward strand.
GAGGTTCGGGACGTGTAATTAAAACAAGTTATGCGTTATGACTGTTTATTACCTACTAACTAACTTATATACTAGCTTAACCTAGGGGCGAGGTGCGTCACACACTACACCTCCCCCGTTTTTTTTTTCGAAAAATAATTACTGAAATTATTTTTTACACATAAAAATTTTAAACTTTGAAAAAAAAACTGAATCGAAATTAATATCTACCTACCTGATACCCAAGATACACTCTTATTAAAATTAAAAAAATTAAAATTTGTTTTGATAAAATTACATTTCTGTTTCTTATTAAAATAACTATATTCAATACTAACTTAATGCTCCTGTTGGCAACCCTGTAAATATTATAATTTAAATGTAAAAAGTATGTAGAGAAATTTTATTAAAACAATTTCCAAAAAAAACAATTTTTTTTTTACATGTGTATATTTAAAATATTTGACATCGACAACTCAACAATAAAAATAACAAAAAAAGAAAGTACATACTAATATTTTAAATTTCTATTGAAATTACTTTTATCAGCACTTATTTATACTTCACAGCACAAGTAGGTCACTTACATTTATTTATAACAAAAAAAATACAACTGATTAATTTCAATTCTTCCTTTCAATAATTAATTGTTCCCATAATTTGTATATTATATTCATAATCTCTCCAAATTCTATGCTAAGTATTATTTATTTTCCATATTCAAAACTTTCCAATCAAAATCTTAGTTTCAGAATCTCTATAATTATTTACTCATACCCGTATTTATTTTACATTCCTTTAAAATCCTCTTTTGAACAACACATTAATCCAACTCTTGCTCGTTATTTATTCATCATCATTCGTACAGTATCGGTACACTTTGCAACATAGGTACTAAGCCTATTTGCTTCATTTGCCTGGGCCCGGCATTATAATACATTTTATTAAACATTCCACTTCATACTTATAAAATGGTCACTTGTATAGTGCCATTAGGGGGTCGTATTTTAAGCCTACTTTGGACTCCAACACATCTCACAGAGGAAATCTCGTTTCTCACCATGATCGATGGAAGGATCCGCCCCTCCATGTACCATTCTATTGTGTACCGCATACTCGAGCAAATAAATACAAAACATCTCTTTCAAATCCTTCTAAAAGTAAACTACATTCCCAAATTTGAAAAATTTGGTTGAACAAAAGCTTTTGGGTGATCAATCCAAATGCATGCGTAGCTTTCATAACCAAATAATTCCCTATCTTTCTTTATTCAAAAAAAATATCATTCATTCCAGAACCTTCATATTGATCGTCATATCCTTAGCCAAACCTCATCCATGCTGTACCTAATTGAAACCAAATGTATCAAAAAGATTTTTAATACAGCTAATAAACTTTCATACCATTTTCAAAATTCATACAATCTGTTCCTAATGGAATACTTATCTAAAGTTCCAAAAATATTTTCAAAACAGCTTACTTCCTCTCAACCCATAACTCAATCTTACTATACTCAATCACTGTCTTTCATTATACTGTGGCTCACTAATCATTCAATGCAAAAATGCTTCAAATCAGACGACCTACTTTAAAAATTATATGGAAAGTTCGAAGAATCAGCACAATCAGCAAAACCAGCTAACGCGTGTGGCATTGTTCATCAAGCGTCATGTTACCGCTTTAGCCTTTTGGCTACATATCTCAAGCCTAGCAAACAAAATAATTCTTAATAAATCTCAAAATAATTTCAAACAAATGTATTAATATTTAAATTGTAAAAATGTTACTAATTGTTACCAAAATTACCGTATAAAAAATGTTAATAATGTAATCTGACTAAAATTATTGTCTTCAAAAATAATAAAAAAAGATTAGAACCGCAATCAGACTTAAAAAAAATATCTACTAATACTCCGTCAAAAAAAAATTAGCATTAAAGATAATAGTTCAGATTTAAAATAACTGTATCTACGAGATTAGTACCTTACCTGATACAGTACCTACGCTTCGAGCCTGCATGGTAACAAACGCCACACGTGTTGCTAAGTCAGCGTTTCGATATGTGCGTTTTCACAAATCATACCTATTGAAATTACTGAAATTTATAATTTGATAATTATATCGACCTTATAAGAACACTAAGTTTTTTTTTCGTCAAAATAAAATCTAATTTAATAATAAAAAAATCGAGCTACATCCATGTTATTAGTTGCAATCAATATTATTCTACAAGTGTAAAATTCTGTAAAACGATAATAATAATAATTAAACAAATATTATGACAAGAAACCTAAAAATAAAATCTACTGAAAAAATATGTGGTTGCCAACATTTAAAAATTTAAATATAAAGAAAGTAAAAATTAAAAAGAATAATAAAAATCTTCGACGGCGGCTGTTCCATTCCCATAGGACCATGCGAAGTCCATGGTCTCCAACATGCTCCCGGCGCCCTGCGTCTCCACTCCAACCATCGGACTCCATCATCGCCCGGCTGCCGGCAATCATACCACATCGGACACCAACATCTCCCGGCAGCCTGCAACCACTTTGTCCTCTGGCTCCTTCTGCGCCCTGCGCCCAGCACTTCTCATGATGTTCTCATTACAGCACGCACGCCCATACACCGAATTGTCTTTTTTATTATCAACGGTTTTGTTCACAATATAGTCATTTTTCACGATAATCTCACGCTTTTTTTTTTTAGTTTGTTTAAATTAAAGTTCCATCTTGCACAAAAACAAATAAAAATAAACCCGACATGTGCCCGTGCGCAGCGCCGCCATAGGCAGCACTGGCAGGGTCGCCATGCAATGACGGAGGTTCGGGACGTGTAATTAAAACAAGTTATGCGTTATGACTCTTTGTTTATTACCTACTAACTAACTTATATACTAGCTTAACCTAGGGGCGAGGTGCGTCACACACTACGCCACACACTTCTTTTACTGGGTTGAGCTTAAAGGACCCAGTTCCAAAACGATGATGTTCAAAGAATGTCAGATTAGAGAGGGAGACATTTCCATTACCAGGGACATCAAGAAAATGCTTGTTAAAGAGGTCAGGATTAGCAGTACCAGAGGGACAAGAAGACCGTTTGGTGTTGAAGTCAGCGATGTCTTGCTTAATACTTTTCAATAAAGCTTTTGGGTTTTTTAAATTTTGGTTAACGCTGCGGTGAAAATAGGCCGATTTCTCAGCAAACAATGCTTTGTTGACAACAGATTTCATATTTTTGTAAAACTCAACATCAGATACTATTCCTGTAGACCGACACTTAACGTGGGCTCTGTCCCTCAGTCTCATCATACTACGTATAGTGGGTATAATCCAGGGGTGACTCTGGTGTTTGACGTATGACATAATAACGGGAGCAAGAATGTCATAGACATGCAAAATATATAAGTTAGAAGATTATACTGCCTCATTCACATCCTCGCTAAGTAGGCGTTCCCAAGAAATGCTGTCAACAAGTGTTAAAGTCACCAGTGTTAATTTCCCTGAGTGGTCTATAAGATATCCATTAAGGGGGAGGCTTAGGTTTGATTATGCGTAATTTGCATGAAAGAAAAGCGTGGCTACTTAGGTCGGGTATATAACCAACTGAAACATTTGACACCTTTGCAGAACTACATAGAAGGTCTATCAAAGTCTTAGAATGATCTGTGAAATGTGTCGGTGATGTGACATACTGATCAAAACCAAAACACTGATAGAATGCAGTAAACTTTTCAGTGTTTCGGTCATTGAAAGCGAGTAAGTTAACATTGAAATCTCCCATAAGTACGAGTTGGTCAAACGTTGAAAACGAGCTAATGGATTCCGAAAGTGCGTTTATAAAGGTATCCACACTTAACCATGGCGGGCGATATGGAGTGCCAATGACTAGTCTGACTCCATTCACTGTAATCTTCAGCCACATTTGCTCCACTGATGTTGATTGCGGAGGCTTTACCTGTCTCGTTCAGATGCCATCACGAATATAAAAACCAACACCACCCCCGCGCGCGCGTACGGTGGTGGGCCTAGGAACATGACGGAGGCGATAGCCCGCGGGTAAGGGTGCACGCAACTCTTCACCATATCTCAACCACGTCTAATTAATAGCCAAAATGTCTATAGACCGATTCTCAAGAGCAACGAGGAATGACGAGTTCCAAGTGACAAATTGAACGACAAATGAGAATGAGATCAGAATAAGCCTAGAATTGCTAAGATATTCTTTTACAGTTATTACATGACGTTTGTTTAAAAAGTGACGTATAGTAGCAAAGCAAAAATTTGCGGAATTAAAATAAATCACTGTTACAGACACTGATTTAACAACAAAATTTCTTTTAATAAAATTATTTTTAAATGGACATGGGTAATAGGAAAGAATAACCATACATATACTAAACAAAAAGATGAAAAAACGACGTGACATATTATAAAGATAACGTCAGAAACTGACATATTATAAAGATAACGTCAGAAACTGACTATTAGTGACCAACGTCAGTAATACCAAAAACCCTAACAAGATCTTCTTCGGATCTAAAGGTGGATTTATATTTATCTGACGTGTCGTGACGTGATGCGTCAGAACGGTATCGGTTTCATACATTTAGTATGGTAGCGTTCACACTAGTAATGCGTAATGTGTTGTGATGGCTTCTGTCGTGTCGCATCAGAAACGATCCCGGTTGCGTCAGAGCGGTGGGGCGGGGGAACGACGACGTCATGCACGTCAGACAAATGTGCAAGCGCCAGTGTTGTGTTGGGACGCGTCAGAGTCCTCTACTGCAAGTCTTTCTCTTGTTCCTACAGGTTTACGAAATCTTGTATGTATTTTCTTTATATCGTCTTCAATTAAAGAATGTACTAGTTCAAACTGTGCTTTCGACAATCTGAAATACTGATGAAATTTTTCATCATCGTTTTCAAGCTCTTTAATGAGACAATGAAACTCGCCATTTATTTCTCTTTTTCTATTGAGTGGATGAATCCAATATCTTCTTCTCGTTCTTTCTTTTTTTAACAAAGTTGCCAATATCATAAATTGAGTATCTTCTTCATAATCTGAATCAGAATCGGATAACTCATGGGAGAACATTGAAAACGTGTTACCTTTCCTAGAGCTACAGCTGTACTGATTCAAAATATCGTCAGAAGGCGTCAGAACATGACATATAAATGTGAACACTAGCCATCACGTCACGACACGACACGTCAGATAAATATAAATCCACCTTAACACGAGTACGTGGTCTGCTCTGTTCTTTTCTTGTGTATATTTTCTCGTCACGTGACCATACGTAACGCCAATCAGAAACTTTAGCTGCCTCACGCGATTTCTGGAATAGCTGTCGGTTAGTTTTTGTTAACCGCTCATTGACATAGAAGGGGCGGTGAGGGACCAATGTTAGTATTCCTTCTGTGGTTACGCCGCGCCGCGTGCGCGCCGCCTTTAATAAGGCGTCCCGGGTAGTGCAGCGCGCCAGACGCACGACCAGCGGCCGCGGTGGCCGCGGTGCCGCACCGTCCTCGCCCCCATTCACTGTTTGTTGACAACATCTCTCTCTTATAGCTCGACACCTAACTTCTTGGCAACGGTGAGTAAGGTATGAGTTAGATTTTAATTTTTAACTTCGGGAAAACTCGCAATCTCTATATCATTTCCCAGCATTTCCTGCTCCCCATCATGTATTTCTAACCTCAGCTGGTTCATTGTTTCCTGAAGTGACTTTACTTCGCAGCTATCATTTTTTGTACTGGTAGTTTCCAGAGCGTCTATCCTGGCTTCCAGGACATCAAGGCGTGTACCCTGCGCTTTGATCGTAGTAGTGAGACCCTCGATACAATCGCTAAACCTGCACATTTCTTCTCCCGCATTTCCTCAGCGAAGATTCTTATACAGGTTGTTGGGCTCATAGTGTCCTCCCGTTCGTCGCTTAGCCGCTTCACCAGGTTAGACTTTTTTATTCTCATAGTCACGTTATCCTGGGGGGAACTTGTACTTTCAGTTGCTTTATCGACCGTGGCGGTTGGTGAGGTACCACGTACTGGAGTATAAATATTTCCAGTTTTTGGCAGTTTATTACGGCATTCAGGGCATAACCAAGAACTTTTGTTTTCAAAGTTTGCCGCATAGAACGAACGGTAGGGCTCCTTGCTCATATTCAAACAAACCAGATCACAGGCCAATAAACATAAACAACATCGCAGATGATCCTTTTTTGACATTGAGTTTGAGCATCCTGCACAATGCTCCGGCGCCTTAGTTTTTAAAGGAGGCATTTTCTGTTTGTGCTCTTAAATAACGCCAACGAAGTAAATTTTAACAACCGATGTGATGGACAAAAGATAAGATTTCAGTTCCACCTATGAAACCAACGGGGTTTGAACTATGAAGTCCTGCGTCTAACGCGAGCGTTGTGTGCACTCGGCCATCAAGCACGTACGTCACGGGGCGAAAACAGCGGTCAAGTACCGCACTAATTATCGTCGTGAATACGGTCCGAAGATCAGTCTTTTGTATAATATGTTGCTTGAATGGTTTAGTTGGAATGTGAGTCACTTATTTTAAAATTATTCACCACTTGTAACCGTCTCAAATCCGAAAAGTGAAACCCATCCAAAAATTAAGCAGAACGATTAGATATTTACACCATATGATGCACTGTTCTTTTCCGCGTATTTTTATGCAAAATTTTATAAAAACCGTTCACTTTTTACACTATTTCAGAATTTGTTTTATTGGAGCCACTTGCGATACGTGTACCTCGGCAAAACATCAGGTGATCCGTCTGCTCGTCGGTCACCTATTTTTTTCAAATCTATGCAGTAGTCTCACCTCTAGTACTGTGCGTTTCTTGTGGAAACTTTCTACCACGTTGGTACCTGTTCTGTACAACGGTTTGGCTGCACCAGTATTTTTCGACGGCTACGACTTAGGGATCTTCAAGAGACGTACTCCTTTCTAAAAGGCCGGCAACGCATGAGGGATCTCTCTGATTGCGCAGATGATTAAGGGCGGATATCAGGAGCCCAATTCTAGTGCTCGTGATTTTTATTTACATACGACATATATCACCAAAATAAAGTTTTGTATGGTTTTCAGGTGATATCCGCCATGTTTTCAAAATATCACGAGCACGAGAATTGGACTCCTGGTGATGACCCGCTTGCATGTCTGTCGCTTCTAGCGTAAAAAATCATTATCGATTGAGGAAATAAGTCAAATTCTGGTAAGTCAAAATACAGTTTTCTCTACACAGTAAAAATATTACCATAGGCTTTTCACAAACAAAGGACATCGTTTGGGGTGCCTGACTGACGCTTACGCCTTACGCCTTGGGCTATCGCAGTGTGCTTGCGCTCGTTGAATATCTTTTTTTTTACATAATAACGGACAAATGAGCACACAGAACACCAGATGGTAAGTGATCATCGTCGCCTATGGACATCTGCAACATTTAAGGTATGACATATGCCGTCTCTTAAGAAAAGAATAAGCCCTTTTCTGAAGGTCACCAGGTCGTATCTGTTCGGAAACACCACCGATGACAGCTGGTTCCACGCACTAGTGCAGTTTGGTGACCTTGTCAACGGAAACATAAGGTTGCCACCTTATGTTTCCGTTCCGACAAGGTCACCAGACTAGCGCTCCTCTTGATACTTAGAGTATTTGTACTGTGGTTGTTGAAAATTCTGCAGACAATGTAGGCGCTCCTATCTCAGGCAGTAATCCACGTTCGTAGTTGGCATTAGTACTCTTCCACATCATCATCATCATCGTCATCATTTCAGTCAATAGACGTCTACTGCTGGACATAAGCTCCCCCAATGTTCTCCACACAGATCGGTCCTGTGTTACCCGCATCCAATGGATTCTCGTGTCCTTCACCAGATCATCATATAACTTTTCTACATGTGCCTGCCTGCCTTCCACTGTTACATGTAAATAAATTGCATTTAAATGGCATTTTAAATGAAATTTATTTACAGGTAACAGTTTTCAAAACCCAAGGCAGAGGAGCACTCTTTCGGCGGTTACAGGTAACACAACCATAAGTAACTTTGTGTTTTTTTCAGATAGCTCAATCTTCATCCTCATCATCGCGTCCCTATTCGAGTAGATACCTAGATTTTTAAAAAACACGGCGGATCAATAAGCACTTACAAAATTCATCGACATAGCAAGGTCTCCGGTAGATTAGTCGAATTAAACACGGTATTGTATGTTGCCTAATTGCTTGACAGTTGCATAGTCACAATGATTAGGTTTCCTCCCCTGAGCCATCGCTCTTATTCATGACGTGCGTGAGCTTTATATTGATTGGCGGTTTCCTATCTCTTATCTATTCAGGATTCTGGTGGCATGTCCCATCCATCCTACTAAGGTCCCAATGTCCCAATTGTGGCTATTAACTAAATTGTCAATTTGGCTCGAACGAACATTGTAATAACGGACTTCGCTAAAATAGTGTTACTGGTGTGAATAGATAACATTTGTCCCTATTAGGTCGACGTTTGTATGTAATAATCGTTAGACAAATGGGGAGTTTGTGTATCTTAATTTGGAGTTTAATCACTGAACTTTTTTATGTGAGGCGGCAGACGAGCAGACGGATCACCTGATGGTAAGCGAGTGCCGCCGCCCATAGTCGCCGGAGCGGAGTGCGACGCCATTTACATTAAAGCTAATTTATAGAAAAGGTTTCCTCAGTGATCATTTTGTAATAATTAAAAGCACATAATTAATATCCGTGTCCACGCTTTTGTTTACTCTATTCGGAAGGACGATGCCCGTGTTCACTGTGTGTCAAAAGAAATGTTCTGTACCTATGTATGTACTGTCGTTGCACTATTTTAACCTGAGATCTTTAAGGCAAGAGTGAACAGGCATCTATTAGGCAAACGCGTACTATCCTAGACCTCTACGTCGCTTTCCATCAGGTGCGATTGTGGTCAAGCCAATTATTATTATTGACCAAAAAAATATTTTTTGAAAGCAGAAACGAAGACCACACTTTACACTCGTGTGTATTATCTACATTAGGTATAGTAACCTTTATAAAGCTGTACCGAGGATAAATTTGGCTTTTTTTGCTACCGAGCCCATGCGATTTTGATAGGCGCGTGATAAACTCCGCTGTATCCGAAGATTTACTTTGTGTTCACACAGATAATAGAGGGAAACGAAGCTTGAAAATGGCATTACCTCGTTCAGCTCGTAAAATGTGCGGATCTCCGGGCTCAGGTCGGCAGCATTTGGCTTTCCTCGCGGTAATTCTGGGCCACAGATCGTAAACCGCGCTCTCCGCGATGACTTTCTAAAACCTCCCTAAAAGTTCTACCCGTAATGTGATAATTAAATACGTTTCCCTTCACAGTAAACCCGTAAACAGCTGAATAAATAAAGGAAAGTCGAACGGGACGCGTATAACAGTACATACATTCAATTGGATAATTAATAGGGGTTTCGGATGAGCGGTGGTGTTGGCGCCTGAATTGGCACCAAAGGTGGCCGCATTGGGAATTCAGGTGTAAACATTTTAATGAACATGCATTATTTGCCTAATTCTCATTGATAAACGTAACGAACGTGATGAATTGTATTTGCTGTCGATACACTTTTATATACACAATCGGAAAAACGTTAAAAGGGTCCAGAGGGTCCGTTGTAGAATAGTAAACTCGTAGAAATGAAGTATGAAATATTTATTGTATAAAAAGAACAACAGGCACGCAAAATGGCAACAGGAGAAGAGAAAGAATCAGAAACAGCATGCGCTATAATTGGCTGGCGCAGTGGCGCCATCCAGTGACATGTATTAGAAACTAGCTGTCGGTATGGCAGCATCTGTTTACATATTCACCATACACCCGCCCCATTGAAAAAAAAAAAGATAAATTTAAAGATTTATCACGTCACACTTGCTTCAGTTAAGGGAAAGGTGTAAATCTGTTAACATAGGCGATGCTTATTGATTCTGTTCATGGCTCAAGGATATTGAGATCGATATCAATCTCGTATGAGTTGGAGCGTTGTGTTCGTATGTAGAATATGCGGGTGCCTAAGCCTACGGTATTTACTACCATATCGTTGAGAGATTGAACGTATCACCGTCATGTCTCTTTGTAAATTGAACGTCGATCGCAGTACGGATTCGGCGCTGAATTGCTATTTCAATGTCAGGCCAAACTGCAATGGGTTTCTAAATGCATCGAAAACCTCAGTGAATTCGAATTGTACTGATCTTCTGGCTGAATACTGGTGAAACTTTGCGGGAGAAACGTTCTCGGATCTTTGTTCTAAACATATTCGTAAGTCCTGTTAGCATTGTAACAGCGGGCAAAGTGTTAGACTAAAATGCACATACAAATATGTAGTTAGTGGAAGCAGATCTGAATTTTTAGTCAGTAGGTTTTAGTCAGGAGATATTCTGCGTTGTCTAAATTTTAGTTTTATTTGGCTTTTTCAGTTATACTCGTACTATTTATTCTTTCATCTCACTATCTAGCTAAAAGTGTTTGTGTATTGATTCAGTTGTAGTGTTTTAAAAATATGTTAGTTTTTTGCTGAGTGTTTCGTTTAAGGTGAAGCGTACGGCGCACTATCTTCTCTCTTCTCTGTATAGGTTTTCGATTTCACCCTGTTGTTTTTTACTTTTTCCTTCTTGATGTCTTCCATAAAATAAGAAGATACTACGATTACTTCCTTCATGTAAATTCTTTTTTAATTCAATTTTTTTCTGTAATAACCCCAGTTCCTCCTGTGTGTCTGTTCCGGACCATCTATATTTTTATTTCTTCTCTTCCATTTTCATTCCACTCCTTTTTTATCTTGAACAGACACACAATATTCTACACAGGGTCATTCGCAGAATACCAGCGTGACGTGTCAGCAATGACCTGGCACGATTTATGCTGAGCCTATTTGGTACAACACTTATTTATGTTTTATATTTGTTATTTATTTATTGTTCCCATATTCTCCTTCATGTGATATCTGTTAAGTATTTGTATTTGTTGTTTCAATAAATGTTTCATTCATTCATTCACTAGCGCCGCCAACTGATTGCAACTGGTAATTAACCGAACGTATTATTAACAATATCCAAACTCTATCTTCTCGGCAAGCACTTATAGGTACTATTTAAGATATTAAATATATTACCCCGTGAATTTATTTTGCTTTCCGTTTTTCTTATCTCTTTAAGATTATCCTTAAATTTTATATTATTTAAATATTTTTTAGCTCTGTCAATACCAATTCATCTTAACGCCATGGAATATTTACATTACTTCTTCCTTGTAGAGGGTTTCCGAGAGCGAATCTTCAACTTTGCCTCGGCTCCCGAGGGAAGGCCGGGACTGTCGAGTACCTTTATGTCCTCTTCCTTAGGATTGGATTCAGTGATGCACTGTTGAAGAGATTTTTCGTGATTTCTGTATTTTTGGATGGTTTATAAAGATGGATTTCCAGCTTCAGTAATTGCTTTGAATATAAGGATATAATATATTTAGCCTTGCTTGTTTTTTAACCGCCGACGCAAAAACGACGGGGTGTTATAAGTTTGCTGTGCGTGCGTGAGTGCGTGCGTGCGTGCGTGCGTGCGTGCGTGCATTTGTGTGTGTGTGTGTGTGTGTGTTAATTATTTTGATTTTGTTTTTTTTGAAAGATGCATAAGGGGGTAGTGTTCTTAGCTTTGTTGGATAAAAATCGATCCAAGATGGCCGCCGTCACAAAGATATGGATTGTATGTTTTAACACAACTCCCACAATATGGGTATCATATAAAAGGGCTTGAGTAGCAGAATATATTTACTGTGAAAAATTTCAAATCCAAGGTGGCCACCGTCGGGGGTTACTTACATTTTCAATTTATTTATTTTTAAGAATAATTAGGCAGTTGTAGTCCTCCTATTTACCTAGTCTATACTAGATAAAGATATACCCCGTTATTTTTTTATCATTTACATCCCGAATACCTCGTAATATCGTGATGAAGTCCTTTTAACATACTTATTAGATCAACAGAATAAGCGAAAAAATAAACTGCTGTTTTATACAAAATTATGAGGTTTTCGGGATGTAAACGATAAAAAAATATATACGTTGTATAAAGAGAGATAGATATTATAAAGAGTTTTTTTTTAAATGTAAGTAGCAAACAAACTAACAAAACCCATTTTGAATTTATTTTCACCAGTAGAAAGGTAAGTTATAATAATAAATTCATCCAAAAATGCCATATTGCCTCCATCGCCCATTATTCGTCATATCAATTTCTCCGATAATTCGTATTCATATCTCCTACAGTCCATTCTCTTCTGGATGGACAGAGTACTGACCCAATTAGATGTATCTAATTCCTGGCGACCTATAATGGAGGAGGTCTTCTGGCTGCTTGGCATCGTCTTTCAGAAGATTCGAGGACTACTTCCTGCTGACTTTACGCGCATCATGTCGCAAAATCATGTAAATTGTTTTTTTGTGTATGTTAGAGTGTATGGTACTCGTTTAAATAATTACTAAGGGCCAATTTATTGATTTATTAGTTACAACATTTCGAACAATATTCTTTGGTTAAATAGGTTTGTGTAGATACTATTTCAATAAAACTTATTCTAAGCATTGCTTTAAAAATAATTAAAGAATGGTTATTATCCAAAGGTTTATAGGTAAGTAAATAGTTAAAAGGTGTTTATGTATCTACAACTGATACAACATATATAGGTTTGCTTCACAGACTTTCTTTAGTTCTTCTTTCACGGAAGGCAGCGGCATGACAGTGCTCTGACATTGTCGATGTCTACGAGCGGCGGTTATCATTTACCATCAGATGGGTCGCATGCTATTTTTCGCAATAAAAAAAAAGACTTATAGGGTTTTATTCATAAATGTTTCTTAAACATTTGTTAGCTTAAATGGTTTTATTTTTCAAAAATATAACTTAGACGAATAATATAGATCCATGTGCACATGTTACGTGCCTTGTTTGGAAGTATGTGCCCATGTGAATTATAATTAAATTTGAATAAGTATTCTTTTATAATAATTAAATTTATAAATCTGACATACATAATTTTTATGGGCGACTGTTGATACGAACCAAATGCATGTAATGATTATCTATTCTATTATATTAATGGTATTTTAAAGAGTTTATTATTATTAAAACGTGTCATTCTTACGATAAAATATAGTTTCGGATTACTCTGCGTCCACAAGGCTAGTTAAACAATGAATTAAAAGCTGTAGAGAGCTAAAATAATTTGCTCCACAGCAATATAGAGCAAAGTAAATGGTGAGCCACCTTAATGTAGTAATAAATTTACCTTTGTACACTTGTGGCGTAAGCCAGGGGCTAAAGCTTGTATTACTCGAACACCGCGCGCCCAGATGAATGGACTTAGGGAACAATGCATGCCCGTGATGAAACCACAGGATTAGGGACAAACGACTTGGATATTCATTCATAAGTCGAAAGTTAAACATGCAGGATGCATCAACTTACATCCTTCTAAGCATGTATTATATTCGTCATTTAGAACAACTTCTTTTTCATCTGTTTTAGGGATCCGTACTCAAAGGGTGAAAACAGGACCCTATTACAGAGACTTCGATGTCCGTTTGTCCGTCTGTCTTGTATCTTAAGAAACGCGACAGCTAGACTGTTGAAATTTTCACATATTAAGGATTTCTATTGTCGATATAACAGCAATAGTAATAGTAAAAACAAAATAAAATAAATATTTAAAGGGGACTCTCATACAACAAACGCGAGTTCTTATCCGTTTTTTATGGTAGGCACTTGAAACATTCACAATATTATTATTATGTTTGAAATATATAAATATATTTTCCCATTTTGGGGTACGCTAACAAAATTGCGGGCTTTATTATTATTATTGACAAAAAATTAAATAAATGTTTAAAGGGAACCCTATACAAAAACGGTAAATATAATAAACGGTAACAGGTCGATATTTAAAATATTTACCAAATTAATTATAAAATCAATGGTGCGGATCCCTACGAAAGTCGGAGTTGGCAGATTTTTTTCAAATTTGTCACATAAAGGAGATCGTAGTACCATTTTTTATTAAAAGCTCATATTATATTGAGTCCTGAAAATAATAACAGTGTATCGGTAAACACTAACATCCTTTCCTTGTGAGCAAAGTCGGGAGGCAATCGGCCATACAAACCTATTCTATTGTTTTCTTCCGGGATAATGAAAGTGAGCCGAGAATGTGTTGCGTGGGTCTATTCCGGTCATGTTCCTATGTTTGGATTTATTTTCATATGGCATTTACTGTCTAAATAACCAACAATTTATGTATTGGGTACTAGTAGCCCCGACAAATTACGTTCCGCTGTAATTTTCAATGCATTTAGTTATCTGCTATTCAGGGCTAGGGAAGATCTAGATATTTAGATATTATTAAAATCAGTCCCTGTTGTTCTGGAGCAAGAACAAGTTGAGTTGATTGTTAATTACGACGACGGGCGACTTTTTATTTGTGTCGGACTGTATCCGCCTACAATCGGTGAGTGTGCTATTTAGGTATTTACAACTCATACAACATATATAGGTTTGCTTCAAAGACTTTCTTTAGTTCTTCTTTCACGGTAGGCAGCGGCATGACAGTGCTCCGACATTGTCGATTTCTATGAGAGGCGCGGCGGTTACCATTTACCATCAGATGGGCCACATGCTATTTTTCGCATAAAAAGAACTTGTAGGGTCTTATTCATAAATGTTTCTTAAAAATTTGTTAGCTTAAATGGTGTGATAAAGCAGTCTTTTTTAAAAAAAAAACATAATTATTTTTTGCTTCAAACGTCAAAACTGTTCTAGTTTATGCCCTGGCTGATATTTGAATATCAGGCATAAAGTAGAACATGGTTCATTTCCCTAAAGAACCAAGACTGTGACCATGAATTCAATACAAAATCTGTCAATTTGGATCAGTAGGTACTTTGAGTATATTGTTTCAGACACTATTCCCTACCACTGGGTAATGTAAAAATCGCTTGTAACTACACAAATTATATATTTACCCAGTTTTGATCTTTTTTTTATGAGAAAGGGAGGCAAACGTCCAAGCGAGTCACCTGATGGTAAGTGATCACTGCCGCCCATGGACATCAGCCACACCAGAGGGAGGGGAGATGCGTTACCGGCCTTTTAGGAAGGTATAGACTCGTTTCTTGAAGATCTCAATGTCGTACCAGTTCGGAAATACCGCTGCGGGAAGTTGATTTCACAATGAGGTGATCTTCGTTGATTGGGCTAATGCTTCGAAGACCCTAAAGACACATGCTTGTTAGGTATAGCTTTTGGTATTCATATTTTTGTGAGTACTTAACCTATTATACAGGATGTATCAGTAAGCAGTAACGTCCCGTAACCACCGCTTCTGCAAATCATTCTGCACAAAATTTGTTTTTTTTATGCTAGAAGCGGACAAACGAGCAAGCGAGTCACCTTATGGAAAGTAATCAACGCCGTCCATGAACATCCGTGAAATCAGAGAGATCGCTAATGTGTTGCCGGCCTTTTTAAAAAAGAGTACGCTCTTCTCTTGTTCTACGACCATTGGAAAATCGTCTAAATTTATAATTCCCCATATGAAACCAAGTCACGTGACCGATGATGGTGTGTGAAAAGTTGTAATTTTTTTAATGAATGAAGTCATATGGCAAATATTGATCAGAATGGTTGGTACAAGAGTTGGTTAATGTAACTGTCTACAGATACACCCTGTATAATCTGTGATATAACAGTAATGGGTCACCAAAACCTGTAACTCGGCTAGCCAGGTGCGCTCAACTCGTTTACTGAATGGGCCGATATTATTTTTTTCCTCGGTCCGCGCTCTTTGATGTCCGGAATCGTTAACGTTATTATGCCAATCCCGATACTTCAAAGGAATTTATTTATTTGTATATTGGACGTGTAAGTATATGTGAATGTCAATGTGAAGTGTCAAACTGTGACGTATTGGGGTTGATTGAGTTGTTTTGACGTTTTTACATTGTATGTAGGATTCGGCGGGTAGGACTAAAACAATAAGTGTCTAGTCGTTTTTCTTAAAAAAACAATTGACGAAGTAAATGATACTTTCTCACTGGTATTGCATTGGTTTACGACTAACAATTTACTTCTTAACTCAAAGAAGACTAAATGTTTAAAATTCACCATACCAAATGTAAGGTAGGTAGATAAGATGAACAATGAATCTATTGAAATCATTAATGACTGACCGGATGGCGCAATTGGTAGTGACCCTACCTCTTACGCCAAAGGTCGTGGGTTCGATCCCCACCCTGGACAAACATTCGTGCGATGAACACTTGTGTTTGTTTGGTGTCTGGGTGTAATATATGTATTTAAGTATATATTTGTGTTATTCTGTTGTCTGATATCTGTAACACAAGTGCTTAAGCTACTTAGTTCGGAATCGGGTCAACGTATGAGATGTTGTGAGAATTATTATATTATTATTATTATTATTTTAGTAAAAATTTCTCGGCTTGACAGTCGGTACCTTTGAAACCAGTATTATTATTATTATTATTTTTGTTTCTCCTTTCATGCTATTTCTCAGCTCTGAAGCTGGTTTAAAGTACTTTTTTATTATTATTATTATTATAATTCCACATTTTTTCACGGTATAACTAAAGATGCAAAATTGAAGTGGAGTCTCCATATTGCTGCCTTGGCAGGAAGACTAAGTTCCGCTGCATATGCAGTAAAAATCGGTAAAAAAACTTTTAAGTTGAACGGTTTTATATTATGTGCACTAAAAACTAGAAAATAATAATAACAATTAGGTATTTTGAACTTCTAGTTCAGAAATATTTTAGTACTAGGCAGAATAGCTTGTAGGCATATTAGACTAAAATAATAACGTGGGGCCCATTAACTATTGCTGTAATACTTTCATCTATACTAAGTGTGGATTACATCGACTTATTATAATCGTAACTGGAGATTTTGACAATCAATAACCAGCCGTGGCGGCTTCACCAGCGAACGCCGAGCTCATGATCTACCAAAGTATAAAGATATGCTTTGCCAAAGGTAGGATTTCAGAGGGGTCCCACGTGTTCCCAATCTACAAGTATTCAAGATACTTGCCTTCGTCAGCTGTGTATAAGTGTTATTGACTGCCTCGGTGGCGCAGTGGTTAGTGGGTCGCACTTTAAAGCTACGGCTGCCGGCAAAAGGTGCCGAGTTCGATCCCCGGGTCGGGCCAAAAATTTGTACCTAAGTTTCCGGTAAGTAATTCTTAGTGTTAGCCCGGAGTCTGGAAGTTGTCTGGAATATGAGGGCAAGGGAATAGAGAGTGCACTTGTGTTTGCGCACACACTTGAGCACTATAATATATCCTGCGTACGTGGCTGATCGTTGAGATTGGCCGCCGTAGCCGTAATTGGTTGGAGGATATTATTTTAAGTGTTGTCATGAAGACTTAATGCCCTAATACAATGGGGAAGGAAAGAAAGAAAGAAAGAAAATATTTATTATTATAGACATCACAACACAGAACATATAGCAATTGTAAACAGAACACAATTTGGCACAAACAGAAAACAAAACATAAAACAATTAAGAATACATAAAAATAAAACAAAAGGAAAAAAAAAAACTATATTCAATCATGTCCAGACAGTGCCAAATGAATATTATGATGTGTTATGACGTCTAGTATAAATGGCCCTCACTCAGCTTATGTCACAGCCCAGACAAATAAGGGGACTACGGTTAATTTCCTAACACGCGCGCTATTTCATCTTTTAGTTCAATGTAAGTATTTTGTTACTATTAATAACTGCCGAAACTCCCCCTTATTACAAATCGCGAATTAAGGATTGGAACGGGATGACATGAGCTTAACTTTAGCTCGTGATTTGTAATAAGGTGGACTGAGATTCTATCGTGTATCTTTTTTGCTTCGGGTGTAGATTTCCTTCAATTCCCTCCAATTATTACGATCTTGTATTCGGATCCACTTGTTTTCGGCAGTTCTTTTTATGTCGTCCTCCCGACGCATTTGGGGAAATTGGCAGGAAGACCTGTTGGTCGTTTTTCATGATCGCCATTGACATCCGGCATCCACGCATTTATTTAAACCGCCAGCGGCTCACTATGTGTAGATTGACTGCCTCGGTGGCGTAATAGCTAGTGGGTCGCACTTTAAAGCGACGGTTGCGCTTGGGGTCCCGGGTTCGATCCCCGGATCGGGCCAAAATTTGTACTTGAGTTTTTGTGTTAAGAAATTCTCAGTGTTAGCCCGGAGTCTGGATGTTTGCGGTCTTGTACCCCCTGCCTCGGAAAGCACGTTAAGCCGTTGGTCCTGCGCCTAATCCCTCTTCTGTCGTGTCACACCGGTGTTCCATCGAAATAAGAGGGTACGGGAATAGAGAGTGCACTTGTGTCTGTGCAAATACTTGTGGACTATAATATGTCCTGCGTCGATGGCTAATATCGGTTTGGAGGACATTATTATTATGTGTAGATTAACAACTAGATATAATTACCTACTCCTAAGTTGCGTCCAAAGTTGTCGTTTTTTTTATGTGATAGGTAGCAGTCAAGCAAACGGGTCACCTGACAGCAAGCGATTGCCGCCGCCCATGGACACCCGTGACATCAGTGGAGTCACAAGTGCTCTGCCAACCTTTCCCCCGGATTGGGTCTCCGGTACCCTCACTCACGCAGCGATATACAGCACAGTGGTGATTCACGCCAGTTCTCTGTATGGCCGTGGTATCACCCCGGTCGAGCCGGCCCATTCATGCCGAAGCGTGGCACTCCCACGGTCAAAATTTAACACACATGAATAAGACCCTTAGATTTCATGCGACCGCACATAAACACCACGAAACGTCTCCCAGAACAGCATTTTCCGTGAACTAAGCAAGTGGGCAGGGTATTAATCTACGTCTGTAGTAATTCACATGAGACAACGTACAGAGGGCACGTCGGAGGCGTTGTACTGAAGCGGCCGGCAGATAATGCCTGGCCCAATTAACGGGGCATTGTAAACAAGACCGGTGCTGTCTAATCAGCCCGTATCCACATCTGATCCATGGTAGGTTAGGATTAGCTATGGTAAAATGTAGCATAGTATATCCAGTTGTTAGCTCGCTCTCGCTCACTTTAGCTAATAAAGTTTATTGACAAAGCAAATAAATAAAGTTCGTGACACTATTTATAACACAAGAACATCATTATCGTCATCGTCATCGTCAGCCCATTTAAGTCCCCACTGCTGGGGCACGGGCCTCCCTCAATCACATGAGGGGTAATTGCCATACTCACCACGCTTGGCAGACGGGTTGTCGAGGGTTTCGATGTAAATGCAGAGTTTTCCTTCTTCTCTGGGTGCTGATGATCATGCCAGCAGCTTTACCTTAGTCGCCTTTTACGACACCTCGGTAAGAGTGAGGGTGGCCTATTCTACTCTGCCGGGGACCACAAGAACGGCTGAACCGATTTGGCTTAAAATTGGTAGATGGTAGAGCTTTGTACCAGGGGAAAAAAACTGCCTCGGTGGCGCAAAGGTTAGTGGATCGGACTGTAAAGCGACGGCTGCGCTTGCGGTCCCGGGTTAAATCCCCGGGTCGGGCCAAAATTTGTACCTGAGTTTTTCTGTTAAGAAATTTTCAGAGTTAGCCCGGAGTCTAGAAGTTGGCGCTCTTGTACTCCCGTGCCTCCGGAAGCACGTTAAGCAGTTGGTCCTGCGCCTAATCCCTCTTCGGTCGTGTCACACTAGTGTCTCATTGAAATAAGACGATACGGGAATAGAGAGTGCACTTATGTCTGCGCAAATACTTGTGCACTATAACATGTCCTGCGTCGATGGCTGATCGCTGAGATTGGCTTCCATGACCGAAATATCTATTTGGAGGACATTATTATTATTACCAGGGGAAGGTCTAAGCGTATAATTCCCAGTTGCGTCCAAAGCTGTCGCTCGAGCCCGGGGTACGCTTGGTCCAGGATTCTTGATTTGGGGAGTATGGTGAGTTTTCACGACGCTTCCGAGCCTCAGACGTTGTCTCATGTGAAATACTAAAGACAGACGTAAATTAATGCCCTGGCCACTTACTTAGTGCACGGAGAATGCTGTTCTGCGAGACATTTCGTGGCGTTTAGGTGCGGTCGCATGAAATAATAATGCAATGTGCATTGCGAGTGCTGTTTAACTCGCTAGAACTTCATGTCGATTCAACAAGAGAATAATATAGCGTTGTATATTGTGTGCAAATGCATTGTAGTTGTTTTAGTTAAGCAAGCAAAAGTCGCACTCTCATAGCCACGATTTTCCAATATTTTAATGCCTAAAGTTCGTACCTAGACACCTGGTGCCATTCCATCTTTTTTTTTATGCTAGAGGCGGACAAACGAGCAAGCGAGTCACCTGATGGAAAGTAATCAGTGCCGCCCATGAACATCCGCGAAATCAAAAAGATCGCTAATGTGTGGCCGGCCTTTTTAAAAAATAGTATGCTCTTCTCTTATATTATAAATCGCGATCTAAAGTTATTACCGTACTTAAGCTCAAACAGTCCCGTTCTAATACGCAATGTTAGAAGCCGTAGGCATGAGTCTAGTTCAGGAACTTTTCTTAGACCGCGTTTTGAAATAAGGGGGATTATGTTGCTGAAGGAGTTCTGATAGTTTCCGTTCAAAGTGGTCATAATTCATAGATACGAACAAGATTCTATAGAGTAAAAAAAAAATTTCTACGTGTCATACATTCCGGAAACTTGACTCTTGGACTTTTGTATGGAACAGCGTTTTTTTTTCAAATTTCGTTCTGGGTCTCACCATGGAAAAAGTTCATAATCATGAGTACGCACCATGTTAAATTTGACCAGTGATTAAAAAGTTGTAGGTGGGTGTCATGAACGGGACAACTTTTTTGGTCATACATTGCATGTTATATATTTTTTTTTTTATTATGAACTGTAGGCTAACGCTAGACCACAATCTCACCTGATGGAAAGTGACGATGAGGTCTACGATGTAACGCGTTTGCCTAGAAGATGCCTGTTCACTCTTGCCTTAAAGATGTCCAGATTGTAGTGGTCCGGAAAAACAGACCTTGGCAAGGAGTTCCAATCCTTAGCTGTCCGCATTATGAACGTGGAGGCAAATCGCTTCGTGCGGATAAGGGGTAAGCCAACAACGTATGGATGAAACCCCCCGCCGCGCCTTGTTGTCCGGTGGTGGAATGTGGGGGATCAAATTATGCAGAACCTCCGCACACTCACCGAAATGAATCGGTTAGAAGACTGACAGACATGCCACACGTCTGCGGTGGTCAAGGCTCTGCAAGTCCGCCCCTGAGAGTACGTCATCACCGATAAGTCTCTTCGCACGGTGCTCTATTGCGCCCAAAGTATCCAGTTGATACCGGGCAGATCCATCCCAAAGGTGACAGTAGTACTCTAAGTAGGAGCGAGCCTTGGCTCTATAAAGATTTAAGAGCTGCTCAGGCTTAAAGTACCGCCTGACCTTCCAAAGAATACCTAGTTTTTTTGCAGCTGTTTTTGCTATGGATTCAATGTAGCGACCGAAATTGAGACTGGCGGACAGATCCAAGCCCAGGACCTCTAGGTGGTCCGTAACAGGTATCGGAACATTTAGGAAGGTCGGAGTCAGGTGGAATGGACTCCGCTTCGCCGAAAATCTGTCAAATTTGCTTAATTTATATTGAACCAAACGTGTTTGACTTGGCATTTGTGCAATAGCAAGAAATAAATGCTTTGTACATTGCAAGTTGCAACTCCATTCAGGACTGAGTTAAATAAGGGAATAACCCAGTATTATGTGTCATGAAGCTGCACAGTGTCATTTAGTAAATAAAGTAAGTTTACTCACATTTTAAAATAACTTCGTCTGCAGCAGACATTACTTGTATCTATCATAAGAATTTGTGAAATTAAAATCTCACTTCTATTTTTGTTCCGAAAATATGCAACCTAGTCTATGTCTACGTATTGTATTTTTTTAATAAGAATACAAAATTCCAATCAGTGAGGGGCTTATTAGGAAATGAATTTCAAACAAATAATTCTGTCGCGTTTTTCAAAAATATTGAATAATTAATTAATATTGACAGAAAACCCAATTCAATTCTATTTAAAATGTATTTATTTCCTCATGTACACTTGTATGATCTTAAAAAATCTAGAATCTATACTAAGTAATGTCCACTTTTAATGACCCAAGTGTGAGAGGCTGACGCTCGATATAAGTCTTAGAAAAAACCTGCCTGCTATGAGTCTCCAGGCCTGCCTTCTCGGCGAGACGCGTGTACGTTATTTATTAATTAATTAATAGCCTCAGTTATTTACAAATAAGTATCTGATGAAAAACTTTGTAGCATTCTTTGTAAGTACTAAGCGCTATCCAAATCGCATTAGCAACTCACTTGCAAAAAAGTGTTGCATATGAGATTAGAAAATATATTGAATGTAAAATAATTTTCCCGCTCTCGGAAAACACAAAAACAAAGCGTTATTTATTGCTGCGATGTTCAAAACACACAGGGGTAATTACATTTGACTGTGAAATTCAAAGGGCCGCTGTACGCCGCACTGAAAAGTTTTTACAGGGCGTGGGCTGCGTGCCTTGTTGCCAATCGATCACTATTGTAACATTTTCGGTGATTTTGACTTTTAACTTTTTTTAGTGCAGTATGAAAAACGAGCAATTTTAAATTATGTCTTTTGGAAAATGGATGGCAGCATTGCCAGAAGATATTGCAACTTGTTCCGTGGTTTCAATCGCGCCATAACGTGAACGCATTTAACACGATGTAGACGCATTATGACCGTAAGGCTTCCTCACGTTTTATTTAAAGGAATTGAATACAATATAACAATTTATTTAGTTCTGGTACAGCTAAATAACTGGCTAAAAAAAACACGGTGGAAACAAAAAATACGCTACACTATCAGGTTCACCTTCACGTACTGTACGATGAGTTCGTAGACTTACTTAACTTCACTGATTATTTTTCAGTATGACCCCACACTGGCAACATTAAACTGCACCACGCGGTAATTGAAGGGAGATTAAAATATCTATGCATATTAAAATTCGTTTTATTAATTTGACAGTGGGTTTTGGGGTTTTTATTTGGTTGGAATTGTATTTTTAGGAATCCAGTGTCTATCTAATGTCTTTTATCGAATGCGCGAATTTCAAATGAACCATTTCTGCTTCATAACTTTTGGTATTCCAGGTGAATTGTTTCACCTTGTCAATTATGGAGAATAGGGTGGTGAGTGTGATTCTAACCCAAATCAAAACCCTTTGAGGTGTCAATTTCAGCGCTATTGACGTCGGATATCCCACAGTCATAGCCGGAACTAAGGGTTGAGCTACATCTAACCGAACCGCACCGTACTTTTTTGTGTTTTTAGACTTTACAAGTGCGCAAGAACTTTTGAAGAATCGTAGCATATGCGTGTCGTACGAGTAAGCAATTTTTATGAATACTAAAGAGCTCCCTCTATAGTTCGAAATCATAGCTATTTTTACTCTCTCTTGGAATTAAAAGGTGACAAAGTAGGGCGTGGGAAGTGGAGTCACGCTACGATTACGTTACGAACTCCTTTAACATTCCTGCTAAACCCAAAGATCTAGTTTTATTCTAACGTAGAGCTAGAGTTCACGTCACAACCAGGCAGGTAACACGATACCGCACCACACTGGTGCGCTTCGTGTTACCAGATGCCGTGATGCATCTCCTAAGGGATGATTCACTTCAAATGGTGTCAGTTCGGAGGAATACGCTGGGAACCAACTGGCTTCTAAAGAATTCAGAAAGTAATTATCTAATTACGACTTTATGAACTTTAATTGAATAAAATTTTTTCGCGGCCTTGAAAGTGCGTTCTGACGCGCCCCTTTTGATGCGAGTCGTCCCTTATAGTTTGGAAAACACACCAACAAAAGTGTTATTTGGTTTTTCAATTTGGCGAAAATCTGGAACTTCAAAATTAAAACTCTCTACTTTTGTGAATTTCGCGGATATTGTGTCAGGGAAAATTGTACCAAATGGTGAGAATACTAATGGTTTGTGCACCGACAAAAAATCGCCATGTATGTAGTTTGATATGGGTCTGACATTCTGACATATATGTCATTCTTATTTTAAGTACAGAAAAATGTTATTTTACGGCTTAATCCATTTATCTTCACTCAAGGTCCGGATCTCATTTATTATATAAAAAGAAAATGGCATCACGCGTTGATTAGGCCCTCCCAATAATTCGGTAGACACTTTGTAAGTAATTGTATGAGTGATGATCTGAGTTCGGAATTAGGTAGATATATTTTGGCACTTACTTAAAGAATAAAGTGGATACATATGCTTCAAATTTCGTGATTAATTTTAAAAAAGTGAAAAATTAAAATAAAAGTTTGCTTTTTATGTGATAATCCTTAAATTAAATAAAAATATATGTATCTGCAGTGGCTTAGGAGATATGGTCAATATAATTTTGGGATCATCGTCAGCCCATTTAAGTCCCCACTGCTGGGTCACGGGTCTCCCTCAATCACATGAGGGGTAATTGCCATACTCACCACGCTTGGCAGACGGGTTGGCGAGGGTTTTGATTCGATGGTGATCGAGGGTGCTGATGATCATGCCAGCAGCTTTACCTTAGTCGCCTTTTACGACACCTCGGTAAAATTGAGGGTGGCCTATTCTACTCTGCCGGGACCACACGGCAATTTTGGGATGCCTATTACAAATGACGGGAAAATCATTATATCAAGACCGCCTTATTGTACTGTCTGTTGCTGTTGTATCATGCTTGTATTTTTTTTTGTGCAATAAGTAATATCTATCTATCTATCTATCTATCAACATTTCTATGGAAGTACATAAAAAAAATACCTCTGATGATGCACTTAAAATAATATTATAAGAATGTCTTATGACTGCAATTTTGCGTGCGATGTATATTCTTTTTTTTTTCTTTGTTTGTTATACGACACGTTTAGCGCCGCGGTTTAAGCACCGGTTGAGACGCGAGAGTCGCGGGTTCAATTCTTGCACCAATATAAATATTTGTTGATGAAACTTTGTGTTGGGTCTGGGTGTTTGTGATACCTTCTTTAGTAAAGGGAAAATCTATTTTTTTTTGTTAGCCTAAACTCTCCCACCGCAGGCTGGGGTAAATACGGTAAATACGGTTATGTAGGATATTATAAGACAGATAATTGTTTAGTTGAAAAATTGATTGAATATACTAACACTATTAAAAATCTCTCAATTTGCACTCTTACGTTTCTCAGGCACTCGTTTCGCGCCTCCTCTATCGACATGCGGTAACAAAATCAGTCCCATTTATATTCAAACACCATGTATACAACGTTAATGGTTCCTCTGGGCAGTAAAACGGTTTCTCACAAAGCCGAGTTTACGATCTGCTTGTGTCCGGAGGAAGTGCTCGCCAGTGGAATATGCGTTTAGGATTAGTGTTGCCAGATGTCCTTTATTTAAGCGGAGAGTTCGGTATTTTTGAGGCTTGTCCGGTAAAAAATAAATGGTCATACTGGACAGAAAAATATCCCGTATTTTGAAGAAAGTCGGTACTACCGACAAGTGCCTACAAAAGTAGGCACATAAAATCCCTCTAACGCAAACTCGCGCGCACGGCTCGCTCTTCGCTCGCTCTCAACAGATATGAGATAGGTATAAACCTATCTCACTCACTCATACTTGCTGCTTGCTTCCATCCCCCACTTTAATTAAGACTTTCTCAAAGTTACCAAGTTTTGGCGACCACAACTTTATGACTGCATTATATTTTGTTACTAATTTAGTTAAATGATCTGATGTTGATTAATAAATAAAAAAAAGTATAAAAAAACCGTATTTTGTTTTTGAGGTAGTCTACATTCAGCACCTATTGATATTTTTGGCAGTTGCTGAATGTGGATACAAATTTATTTTAATATTTATGTCCACTTTCAGCACCTACAGCAGAATAGTGATGTCTGCTAGACAAGAAGATAACTGAAAGATGTCGATAAAATCACTTGAACATTGATATAAATATATGTTTTCTACGAAAACCTATAGTTGGCACTACTAAAAGCAAAACACATACTACAGGCAAACACGTATTATACTGTGCCTCGAATACTCAAAAGTTAAGACATTTTGGACTAATTTTCTTAAAAAGAGTTAAAATACATTTCTAAGTTCTCCCTCGGAAACGCTCACCGGCTTGATGTGACGTGATTCCATACGGCGCCGAGGCGCTGCACAGCATGACATTTGCATTTAAGAACTACTTCTATTTCGTCTACTTGGTAGACCTTTGCACATAACTTGGCAATAAAACATTCGCGATTTTTTTTAAACTCGCCATAGCATGTTTTCTAAACTCTCGCTCGTGTTTTAATAACCCCCATTATTTGACAGTCACATAAACTACTATTTAATATGTGTTTAAAAGTTTTACTTTTTAATTTGTGTTTAGGCATTGGTAAATTCATGAGCTTTTGAGGTAACTTGTTAAATATTTTAATACTCGTACGAATGAATTACCAATCGTATGAGGTATGTGATTTGTTTATTTCTAGTATTTAGGTTATGTCTATTGGATTTTGAGGGAAATTTTCTAAGTTTTTATAAATATACATAATTACAGAAAATGCATTGTGATGCTAATGTTTAGATATCAATTTCTTTGAACAGATTTCTAACTAAGCGAGTCCCGTATATGGCCTTGACAGCACACTTCTGTAGCACAAAGATAGCTTATATATCGTTCATTTATTATAGGATCATCAGAATTTGCTTTAATGTAATAAACTTCAAATAAAATTCTTCTGCTTTTGAAGATACATTTAGTAGCCTAATCGCTAAATTAAGATTTTTTTTTACGAAATTTCTACAATGTACCTTATTTTTGAGTTTCCGATATTTCGGGACTGTTGCAAGCGCCATGGTCATGGTTGTTATAGTAATAGTTACTATGCAAAGTGCAAGTATGCGATGACCTGATTGCAACACCCAGCGGGCTTACACGCGCCGCCAGCAACATGATCGGCGCCGCTGACTCTGCAACTCATTGACGTCACCGCGTCACCGTTTACCCGAATTAGACTTTTATTGAAAATAATGTAATTCACTTTGATTCTAGCATCGGTCAAGTTAGGCATTAAGTTTTACTGTATAACTTCTTTTGAAATAAATTAACTTTAATTAAATAATTTTTGGTTTTTTTTGGATCCTCCGGCTGTGACCTTCGTAATTGGCGCAGTCGGTAGGATACTCAAGGCGTCTTGAGGTAGCTAGATAGGGAATTCTCACATCGAAATCCGTCATATCGCTACCGTCGCGAGCGATACGCGATCCGCGTCCTCGAGTATCCTGCAAAGAAGAACCCGAAGTCCCGGCCGGCGGAGATATCCAGACATCGATTCCAGAAGATACCAGAAATGCAGTTTATGTAAGTACACTGAAATCGTTTCTGTGTTGCTTCCTGTCTATCCCTTTAGTTCCTTTTAATTTGCAACCATTTTTTATCCTAAGCAAAGCACCCCTTTAGGGCCTGCGCGCACTAGGCAAGCCCGTAGGCTCAATCTTGATAGTAATAGGAATATTAGTTTAGATAACTCATTTTTAAGCTTAGAGGACTCTGTGAGCTCAGAGACCCCCGAATCTTCTACAATGACTGACGTAGACACCATCTTTAAGGCCTTACGCCTGGTGCCTGACTTTGATGGCAACCCTCATGTTTTACCACGATTTATTCATCTTTGCGACCAGATTGTAGCTGAATATCTTACTCAGAATCCAGGCAACGCTTTAGCAAAACTTTGCCTGGTCAATGGTATCTTGAATAAGATTACTGGACCAGCCGCACGCATTATTAACTCGAACGGCATAGCCGAGGATTGGGATTGCATTAAAACGGCGCTAGTGAATAATTTTTCTGATCAACGTGATGAGACCGCACTATACAATGACCTTATGGTAGCTACTCAGGGGAATGGTTCACCACAGGAATTTTATGATCGATGTGTCAATTTATTCAGCACTATCATGACCTATATCACCCTTCATGAAACCGTGGCTACTACAATAGAAGCAAAACGTACTTTGTATAAAAAATTAACAGTAAAAGCATTTGTTCGCGGATTGAAAGAGCCGCTAGGCTCACGTATACGATGCATGCGTCCTGATAGTGTTGAAAAGGCCCTCGAATTTGTGCAAGAGGAATTAAATGTAATGTATCTCCAGAATCGTAACGAAGCAGTGGACAAAAGGCCACCAGTACATCTTCCAAAACCAATACAAATGGCCCCACCGGCCATGACAATGTATAAACCATTTAATTTCCCTGCACAGGCCCCTCATATGTCTAATTTTAAACTTCCTCAACAGCCGTGGAGACCTAATAATTTTAATCAACCGAGTAACTTTTCCCAATTCAATAGATCCATAGGTATGCCATCACGTACGCAACAAATATTCCGCGCGCAGCCACCGAATTATAACCCGAATAATAATAGGTTCCAGATGCCACCTAGCAACGATTCTTATAACGTAGGGCCTAAGCCTATGAGTGGTGTTAGCCACTACGTTGTTAAAGAGAGGCCACCGTCAGGGCAGTTATCCGGTCACGATTGGCGAAGGCATGGCAACCCTCCGCCATCCAATTACTTTAAGACCCGGGAGATGAACGTAAACGAATGCGCGAACTATAATGATTACCCGTATCCCGATTACTATGAATATGAGCCCATAGGTTATTACTGTACGGAACCGTCGGAGTATTTTTATGACGAATCAGGCTATTACGTAAACGATCAGACGAACTACGAGGTACAGTATCCCGAAGAAATTCAGGCGGAGTCCCTTAAGGAACCCCAGCCATCCACCAGCTCTGCTGAGGAACAGGATTTTCCCAAACGCGGGAAATCAGGCAGGTCAAAATAGAACTAAACCTTCAATGCCAAAGACAGCTTCCTTATATTCAAATTTTTGAACCGCCCTTGAAATTACTAATAGATACCGGAGCGAATCAGTCATTTTTAAGCCCGGAAGCCGTAGATAGATTTTTCGGCAGCATACCCTTGAATTTTGACCCTTTTGAAGTGACCAATGTCCATGCCACAACACGTAATAAGTATTCTATAACTATTCCATGTTTTAATGAATTTCAAGAATCAGATAATATAAAATTATTCGTTTACAAGTTTCATGATTTTTTCGATGGGCTTATTGGGTTAGATTTATTAGAGAACTGGGAAGCGAAAATTGACCTCAAGGAGAAACGTTTAATCACTCGTAATTCGACTAATCAGATACTCATGTACAACTCGCGTAATGTGAATCTCTACGAAGACGTTATTCCCGCGAATTCCACTAAATTAGTTAGAGTTCCCATTAACTTTCATGACGGAGATGCACTGATAAACGAGCAAATAATATCAAACTGCGTTATCACTGAGTGCATTACCACGGTTAAAAATAGCCGAGGAATTTTAGAGATAACGAATCCGACTCCGCATGACATCATCTTTTCTATGGATCGGGCAGTACAGGCCGATATTTTTAATACTGAGTGCATTCGTACCGACCGTGCTACGGAATCGATGTGTGCTACGAGCGAGTTACGTCAGCCCCATACTACGAACTCTAGCACACGTCACGCGAATGCTACAGAATTATGTAGCCGTGCTACAGACGTGCTCTCGTGGCTACGCACAGACCACCTTAACGCAGAGGAACGCGCCAATTTGGAAACTTTATGCGCAAAGTACGCCGACATTTTTTACATAGACGGAGAGGACTTAACGTTCACTAATAAAATTAAACATCATATTCGGACCACAGATGAAATCCCCGTCTATACAAAAAGCTATCGGTATCCATACGTTCATAGAAATGAAGTTAGGGACCAGATAACCAAAATGTTGCGGCAGGGTATCATTCGACCTTCGGAGTCTGCTTGGAGTTCCCCAATTTGGATTGTCCCTAAAAAGGCAGACGCCTCGGGCAAAACAAAATGGAGATTAGTCGTAGATTTCCGGAAGTTAAATGAAAAGACTTACGACGATAAGTACCCTATACCTAATATTAATGATGTATTGGACAAATTGGGCAACTGTCAATACTTTTCTACCCTTGACCTTGCCAGTGGATTTTATCAGGTCGAAATGCACCCACAGGACATTCCCAAGACAGCCTTCAATGTGGAAAATGGGCATTACGAATATTTACGTATGCCCATGGGTTTGAAAAATTCTCCATCAACCTTCCAACGGGTGATGGACAATGTCCTAAAAGACCTTCAAAATGTGGTGTGCCTAGTCTATCTTGATGACATCATTGTCTTCAGCACCAGCCTCCAAGAACATATGATCAACCTTGAAAAGGTTTTCCAAAAATTAAGAGAGTCCAATTTCAAAGTCCAAATGGACAAATCCGAATTTCTCAAATTAGAAACTGCTTATCTCGGCCATGTGATCACTAAAGACGGTATTAAACCGAATCCCGACAAAGTAGTTGCTATCCAAAAATATCCACTGCCTAGGACACCCAAGGAAATTAAACAGTTTCTAGGTCTCGTTGGGTACTATCGAAAGTTTATCCCGGATTTCGCGCGTATTACCAAGCCGCTTACGCAGTGTCTTAAGAAAGGCCGTAAAGTTACAGTTAATTCGGAATACACTAACAGCTTTGAAAAATGTAAGCAACTGTTAACCAATGACCCTATCTTGCAATACCCGGATTTTACTAGAGATTTTATCTTGACTACGGACGCCTCGAACGTAGCGCTAGGAGCCGTTTTATCTCAGGGTACTATAGGCGCGGATAAACCGGTCTGTTACGCGTCGCGTACTTTAAATGAAAGCGAGATAAACTACAGTACTATTGAGAAAGAACTGCTTGCGATAGTATGGGCTACCAAATATTTTAGGCCTTACCTATTCGGACGGAAGTTCAAGATCGTTACGGATCATAAACCACTCCAGTGGGTTATGAACCTTAAGGAGCCGAGCTCACGTTTGACTAGGTGGAAACTTAAATTATCTGAGTATGATTACACGGTAGTCTATAAAAAAGGGCAGTCGAATACGAACGCAGACGCCCTCTCGCGTATCGAAATTAATAACGAAGAGACTGACTCCATGATCGCTAACGCATCTGAACGACCACCTTCCATAGATAATTCGCGCACAGAGTCTGCACACACAAGCGCAGAGAACCCTATTCTCGAAGTACCGATCGTAGATGATCCCTTAAATAAATTCCATAGGCAAATTCACATCACTGTGGTCGGCGATATCAAGAAACGCCCTACAGCATCCAAACCTTTCGACACTCATACTAGAACCGCCGTACAAGTATCTCAGTCAGATTTAGAGAACGATATAGTTAATGTCATTAAAGAGTACGTTAACCCCAGAGTTAAAACCGCCTTGCTTATAAGCCCGCCGTTATCCATGTATGACATCATTCCTATTATTCAAAGTAAATTTAAAAACTCGGCTATGAATCTAGTATTAGCTAAACACGAAGTCGAGAATGTTAAGGAATACCTAAGGCAGCAGGAGATCTTAAAAAATTATCACGAAGGAAAGACAAATCATCGCGGCATAAATGAGTGCTACTTAGCTCTTTCTCAACGTTATTATTGGCCTAAAATGCGCGATCAAATCACAAAATTTATAAATGATTGTACTATTTGCGGACAGGCTAAATACGACCGTAAGCCAATAAGGCCACAGCTTAACATCGTTCCTCCTGCTACGAAACCATTCGAAATTGTGCACATAGATCTATTAACTATTCAAACAGAAAAATACCTAACCGTAGTTGACGTGTTCTCGAAGTACGCACAGGCCTACCATATTCGAGACGGTACAGCCATCAGCATCCTGCAAGCACTTCTGAAATTCTGCACACATCACGGCTTACCCTTAACTATAGTTTCAGATAATGGTACGGAATTTACCAACCAGTTATTTAGTGAATTTATTACATTGCACAAAATTATTCATCATAGGACATTACCGCATTCTCCAAATGATAATGGCATAGTAGAGAGATTTCACTCTACGCTATTAGAGCATTTACGTATTCTGAAACTACGAAACAAAACTGAAGACGTTATTAATCTTATACCATATGCAATCTTAGCCTATAATAGTTCAGTCCATAGCTTTACTAAATGCAGACCGTATGATATTATAACCGGACATTTCGATCCACGGGATCCATCTGACGTAGATATTACTAAGCATTTGATGCAACAATACGTTCAAAATCATAGAGATCAGATGAAGTTAGTATATGAAACCATAGGAGAATCTAGCCTCGCTACTCGCTCTAACATTATAGATAATCTTAATAAGAACCCGCGAAACGGAAGTGGAATATCAACCCCACCAACGTGTATTTGTCAAGAATCCGTTAGCAAGCCGACAAAAACTAGCACCTAGGTATAGCCATGATACGGTCCTAGCAGACCTACCCATACATATTTACACCTCACGAAAACGCGGACCCGTCGCTAAGAATCGACTTAAGAGAATACCCAAAAGTGCCCGATTGTTACAGGGTTCTACTGGTCCTGACTGCTCCTTTGATAGTATCTCAAAGGACGAATCGGGAGATAACACTTGAGAGCCTCGACGAAGGCCCTGGACTACTACCATTTCGACTCGGCGCAACAAGGCTCACTACACATTATCATACGTTCCTCCAATTCATAGACCTTAAGGATATAGACGTTAAAATTAATCAATTGCAGGATCAACTACTAGATTTTAAACATAGACTAACTAATGATACTTACTTACTTTATGAACTTCAAATAGACTATCTTTCGGATAAATTAATAAAAGTTATAGATCATTTAAATACTTTGAAACCGCGTCGCACAAAGAGAGGCCTCATAGACGGGTTAGGCTCCGTGATAAAAAGTGTTACAGGCAACTTAGATAATACGGATGCTGTAAAGTACGATAATGCAATCAAAATCCTACAGAATAATAACAACGCAATTATGCATGAGTTTAACAACCATATTAGTTTAAGTAAGGAATGGATGGTCCAGCATTCTAAGATCATAAGTAAATTAGTTGATAACGAAATTAAGATAAATCAGACATTAAATTTAATTTAGATAGCGAAGCCCAGAAGGAATCTAGCCTTTTAAAGTATGCCAAGTTCGCCCAACATCTGGTCATTATTACAGAAAATATAGATGAAGTATTAGGAGAGTTATTTAGAATAGAAAATATACTAGCTTTTATCCATGTCTCCAGTTCACATCATTCTATGATTAGTATTGAGATCTTAGAACACATGATTAACCATCTTGTGAGAATTTATGGCAGAGATAAAGTTTTAGAGTTAGACATCAGGGAATATTACGATTTAATTAAACCAGGTTATTATTACTCTGGCTATCGAATAATTATAATATTTAAGCTCCCTTTATTCACTAAAGATAGTTATAATTTGTATAAGTTATCAATAGCTCCCAATAGGTATAAACAGGCCCTTATCCCTCCTTATCCATTTTTAGCAACTAACAGGAATGGTTATGTGTATATAGAGGCTGAATGCCCGAAGTACAATAACTGGTATCTTTGTGAAGAGAAGATGGAACACCACCTCCGAAAGCTACCAGACTGCATCCAGAACCTCATTACGCATCAGTACATCGATAATATCAAGAACAGCCATGGAGGAGTTGGACGAGATGCACTACGTCGTATCCTTCCCCAATGCTACGAGGATACACACCATATGTGAAAGGGAGGATTATCGCATCCTGAATGGCACCTACCTGGCGACTATACCTATGAACTGTTTCCTGTATACATCAGATTACACGATCACCAACACCAATGATCAAGTTGAAGGACAGCCGCTTCAGATAATGAATCTCTCTTACGATAATCCTAAGATGGAACATAAAAAACTATCTCATATGCATCTCAACTCAATCGATCTGAGAAAACTGCATGACGCACAGCAAAGGATAATATCGCAAACTGCTCTACAATTGGACCAAGTACCGTCGGATTTCTTGTACCATACGACGATTCCGATATACGTCATCATACTATTAGGTGCACTCGCACTCATCGTGTTCCTGACTGCAAGACGCTACAAGCTAATCCAGAGCAGATCAATGAGATTACCTCCCAAGAAAAGATCTATGAAGACATTAAAGATTCTTTACCGCAGAAGGCCCAGTCATCACTATTTTCTCATCTCAAAGTTCAAAAATAGTTGATGATCTGAGGGGGGAGATGTTATAGTAATAGTTACTATGCAAAGTGCAAGTATGCGATGACCTGATTGCAACACCCAGCGGGCTTACACGCGCCGCCAGCAACATGATCGGCGCCGCTGACTCTGCAACTCATTGACGTCACCGCGTCACCGTTTACCCGAATTAGACTTTTATTGAAAATAATGTAATTCACTTTGATTCTAGCATCGGTCAAGTTAGGCATTAAGTTTTACTGTATAACTTCTTTGAAATAAATTAACTTTAATTAAATAATTTTTGTTTTTTTTGGATCCTCCGGCTGTGACCTTCGTAATTTGGTCAAAAATAAGGTACATGGTAGAAATCTCGTAAATAACTATTCTAATGTTAGTGACCATGAAAGTTCAAAACAATATATCGCTAAATTTAGTTTTAGTATTGTTTACTTTGACTTTTTTTTAGTAAAAAATCTTCAAACTCCTTTATAATAACATTAAACAAAGTTCATTAATGTTAGTCTAAGAGAGTGTAGGTATTTAGACAAAATATTTTATTTAACTTTTCCCTTTTTCCTACCGTGTTTTTGATTATTATTAAATAGTAATCAATGTTCAAGTGATTTTTATCGTTATCTTTCATTTAATATCGTCTTGTCTAACAACCAGCACTAGGCTGCTGTGGTTAGGTGCTGAAAGTGGACAAAAACATTAATATGAATTTGTATCTACATTCAGCACCTGCCAAAAATATCAATAGGTGCTGAATCTCCAGGTGCTGAAAAACTGGGTGTTTTAATGTGGACTACCTCTTTTTTTTGCGGCCCAGTATACATACAACCAGGTTTGGGTTGTCCGGTATTTTCGCGCGACTCACCTGGCAACCCTATTTAGGATCAATAGCCGTTGGGGTAAGCGTTTTGCTTATCGGGAAGGATATTAGCCATAATCGTATTTGAAATCACTTTGCTTGTAATAGTAAAGGCACTTTACATGACTTTTTGTATTTCTATATTGAATAATTAAATTCGGCAAGCAGTGACTTTTACACAATGTCTTTGGAACCCAAATAATCATGCACGGTATTGTTCCAGAGAATTTTCCTCATATGAACAAGCTCGCATCAGAGGTTTTCCCGGGGGACTAAGACTATATTATGAGGTGCTTAAAAAAAGGTTGCAATTTTTTTAAAATGGTTGGCAACGTGTTATTGTTTGATAGAAATGGGGTAAGCCCTGCGTCTCATAGCCACTGCGACCAGTAGATGATCTATTGTGGCAGCCCCGTAACCTATTACAGCACCTCATGTAGCTCCAGTTCCAGGATAATGGAGCTCTTGATCTCGTCAGCTGAGATCATGTGTGCTCCCAGGTGCCGGCTTCTGCAGCGGTGCAGCGCTATGCACTCGCCGAGGACGTGGATAATCGTTTCCTCGTCCTCGCGACAGAACCTGCAGATTTTGGTATCTGAAAGGCCCATGTTGTGCGTTGTGTGTGGGCAACGTGTATGCAGGTCCTCTGGAGTTGTAGATGTCCATAAACTGCGGTAATCGTTGACCATCAGATATAAAATAAACAAACAGCTGTAGCGATGTAAAGTGCAATGTACCAGTCTGTGTGATGGTCAACAAATTTTCTTTGAAATTGATGCTGACTATCCGTTTAAACTTAGGTTCTTTTTATGCGATGGTGGCAGAGTTACCCATTGACACCCGCAATACCAGCGGAGTCACGACCATTCAATCCCCTTTTCCCCCGCATTGTGCCTCTGGTACCCTCACTCACGCAGCGAAACACAGCACAGCGCTGCTTCACGCCGGTTTTCTGTGAGGCCGTGGTATCACTATGGCCGAGCCGGGCCATTCATGCCGAAACGTGGCTCTCTCACATTCAGGTACTTACGTTTGTATAATATCCTCCAAACGATTACGAATACGGCAGCCAATCTCAACGATCAGCCACGTACGCAGGATATATTATAGTGCTCAAGTGTTTGAGCAAATACAAGTGTACAGTGACACGATCGGAGAGGGATCGGGCGCAGAACAAGTAGCTTAACGTGCTTTCCGAGGCACGGGGGTACAAGACCGCCAACTTCCAGACTCCGGGCTGCCATGCCAATAAGAATTTCTTACCGAAAACTTAGGTACAAATTTTTGATCCGACCCGGGGATCGAACCCAGGACCTCTTGCGCAGCCGTCATATAACTATACGTTCATATAACAAATCCTTTATTAACCCTCCTTTTCCGTAGTCGGGTACCTGTCAGCGAGAGTGGATGTAGGTAGCAGGTACGCGCTGTGTCCTCACTGATAACGAAGCGTCAAAGGACTCATTACCATCCATCAGCATGAGTGACACTTTGCCATATTACTTTACTGTACTTCAGCTTTTTTTTAATGTGATA
This sequence comes from Marasmia exigua, assembly GCA_019059595.1. Classification (NCBI taxonomy): domain Eukaryota; kingdom Metazoa; phylum Arthropoda; class Insecta; order Lepidoptera; family Crambidae; genus Marasmia; species Marasmia exigua. The sequence goes on from CM032479.1 coordinate 12,895,517, forward strand.
GGTGGCAGACGAGCAGACGGATCACCTGATGGTAAGCGATTGCCGCCGCGCTTAGACATCTACGACACCAGTGGAGTCACAAATGTGTTGCCAACCTTTAAACCCCTCTTTCCCCCGGAATGGGCCTTCGGTACCCTTACTCACTCAGCTTGCTTGTATGTCGCCTATTATGAACGAAAAAAGGTAAAGCAGAGTCTGGATGTGAGATAATATAGGTACAAATAGGTACGGTACAAATAGGTACAAATTAATGGAGACCACATATTTTATACTTATGATTTTTTAGATTTCCAAACTTTGACACCAATAAAATTGAGCCCTTGGTCATTCGAAGAGAGCACCGGGATCAGTTATTGTTATATAAAATAATTAACAATATGGTCGATTCCCCTTACTTGTTAAGCAAATTGTTTTATAAGTGTTCCAGACTAGTGTGTGTTCCTAGCGCGCGGCATAAGAATACGTTTGCTACTCCTTTATGTAAATGTAATTACAGGAAAAATAGTTTTATTGTTAGAGCTTGTAATAAAATTTAATAGTAACTATAACCATATCGACATTTTTCACGATAAGATTACAGTTTTTAAAAAATCTTTAGTCTTGAGTTAAATTAATAAGTACCTAAAATAATCATCCTTTTTCGCATTATTCTTGTATTTTGTTGAGACAAAACACTAAACGTATTAATTTGTAGTGGAAAATTTAAATTGCTGATGTATTATTTTTTAAGTAATTTTAGAACCGAGTACTATTTAACAGCTGTATTTTTCCTTAATAAAGAAAAGGAAATAAATAAAATTACCTTACTTTTTTGCATTATAGTGACAACAGAAGGTATACTGAATGGTGGTAAGGGTTTACCGTCGCTCATAAACATTTACAACACCTGAGGCATAACATATACGTCATCGCTTTTCAATAAGGAAACCAATTCTTTTCAGAGCTTCCAGTTAACCAGTCTAGAATGTAATAGTTAATCCAGTTTTTATACCGCCGTGAAGCAGCACCGTCGGTGTTTCGCTACGTGAGTGAGGGTACCGGAGGCCCAATCCCGGGGAAAGGGGGGTTTAAAGGTTGGCGGCGCACTTGTGACTCCACTGCGGTGTCGCGGGTGTCTGTGGGCGGCGGCAGTCGTTTACCATCAGCGATCCGTCTGTTCGCCTGCAACCTATCAAAAAAAAATGTAAGCTTTGTATGTTTCTTTTACTCTATTTTAATAAAAAGCTATCGCCTCAAAAATTGATGGTGGTACACAAAGTACTCTTAATAAATGTGTGGTCATGCAATGAAGGGGTGGACCCAAAAAGGTTTGGCTTGGACGTCGTAAGGGATGACATGCGCGACAAAAACTTCACAACAATAGATGCGAAAGACCGTGCAAAGTGGAGGATAGCAGGAAAGGGGACCCAGAAGCACATGTTTAGATTATTATTTGATGCCTACTAGTATTGGGATTAAATGTTATTCTGATTAATAATTTAATCGTTTAACGTTAAAAATAATAATCAGTAATGTTAATTGTTATTTGTTATGCCTTTTTATGTTATTTTTTATCACATAGGGGGCAGACTAGCAGACGGATCACCTGATGGTAAGCGATTGCCGCCGCCCATGGACACTCGCAACACCAGAGGAGTCACAAGTGCGCTACCAAACTTTAAACTATCCTTCCCCCGCCTCGGGCATCTGGTACCCTCACTCACGCAGCGAAACATAGCACAGTGCTGCTTCACGCCGGTTTTCTGGCTCTCCCACGGTGATGATCGATCAAGTTGACCGAGGGTACTAGGATCAAATGACGTATGTGCTGTACTTCTAAGGTAGGTATTTGATTTGGAGGGGGACGACGACGACTGATTTGTTAAAATAACAAATTGCGCTAAAAATTTGTTGAAAATAACAAATATGTATGTTAGAAATAACCATTGTTGAAAATAACAAAATAATGAAAATAACAATCGCACCTTGTTTTCTGTTGTTTGTATCAATTATTCTTGCAGTACAGTCAACTAATAACACGGCAAGTAGGTAAGATACTGAGAGAACCACGATAGAACGTCACACCGATCCGTAGAGTTAACTTGAGCCGGTCAAAAGTCCCAGTCCGTAAGAAGTAAGCGCCGGCGAAAGGGCTGTTCGCTTACGCGTACACGTTAAACCCAATCGGGGCAGTCACTGTTACCGGTTCACACAAATATTAATTTATCAATTTCACCAGAAATCCACAAAAAATTTAAAACCCAATTATATCACGATGAAGATAAACAGTTTGTGTGTAACTATTACTAATGTCTTCGCAGGTCAAACAACACTTATTTACCAGTATTTTTAAATATTTAACACACAGAATGTATCGCGCTCGTGTTCGGGATTATTACTGTTTTTACATACAGCGCAGTGGGTGCTTTCACCCAGTTTTCTGCTATGGACCGTGGTATCACCCCCCCCCCCCGGTCTGGCGAGCCGGGCCCATTCAGTAATAAGCGTGGCACTCCCCCGGTCAAATTTAACAAACATTATTGATGAGGACCCTTAGATTCATGCGATCCGCCACATAAAACACCACGAAAACGTCCTCCCAGAACAGAATTTTCCTGTTTTGTGTGAAACTAAGCAAGGTGGGCAGGGTATAAATTTCTACGTCTGTAAGTAATTCACATGAGACAACGTACAGAGGGCACGTCGGATGGCGTTGTACCTGAAGCGGCGGCAGGGATAATGCCCTGGCCCAATTAACGGGGCATTTGTAAACAAGACCCGGTGCTGTCTAATCAGCCCGTATCCACATCTGATCCTATGGTTGGTTAGGATTAGCTATGCTAAAATGTAGCATTAGTGTATTCTAGTTGCTAGCTCGTTCTCAGCCGACTTTAGCTAATAAAGTTTATTGAACTAAGAGCAAATAATAAAGTTAGTGACCACTATTTATAAACACAAAGAACATCTATTATCCGTTCATCGTCATCGTCAGCCCATTTAAGTCCCCACTGCTGGGGCATGGGCCTCCCTCAATCACATGAGGGGTAATTGCCATACTCACCACGCTTGGCAGACGGGTTGTCGAGGGTTTTGATGTAAATGCAGAGTTTTCCTTCTCTGGGTGCTGATGATCATGCCAGCAGCTTTACCTTAGTCGCCTTTTACGACACCTCGGTAAGAGTGAGGGTGGCCTATTCTACTCTGCCGGGGACTACAAGAACGGCTGAACCGATTTGCCTTAAAATTGGTAGATAGGTAGCTTTGTACCAGGGGAAAAGAAACTGCCTCGGAGGCGCAATGGTTAGTGGGTCGCACTTTAAAGCGACGGTTGCGCTTGCGGTCCCGGGTTCGATCCCCGGGTCGGGCCAAAATTTGTACCTGAGTTTTTCGGAGTTAGCCCGGAGTCTGGAAGTTGGCGCTCTTGTACCCCCGTGCCTCGGAAAGCACGTTAAGCAGTTGGTCCTGCGCCTAATCCCTCTTCGGTCGTGTCACACTACTGTCTCATTGAAATAAGACGGTACGGGAATAGAGAGTGCATTTGTGTCTGCGCAAATACTTGCGCACTATAACATGTCCTGCGTCGATGGCTGATCGCTGAGATTGGCCGCCATGACCGAAATATCGGTTTGGAGGACATTATTATTATTACCAGGGGAAGATCTAAGCGTGTAATTCCCAGTTGCGTCCAAAGCTGTCGCTCGAGCCCGGGGTACGCTTGGTCCAGGATTCTTGATTTGGGGAGTATGGTGAGTTTTCACGACACTTCCGAGCCTCAGACGTTGTCTCATGTGAAATACTAAAGACAGACGTAAATTAATGCCCTGGCCACTTACTTAGTGCACGGAGAATGCTGTTCTGCGAGACGTTTCGTGGCATTTAGGTGCGGTCGCATGAAATAATAATGCAATGTGCATTGCGAGTGCTGTTTAACTCGCTAGAACTTAATGTCGTTTCAACAAGAGAATAATATAGCGTTGTATATTGTGTGCAAATGCATTGTAGTAGTTTTAGTTAAGTAAGCAAAAGTCGCACTCTCATAGCCACGATTTTCCAATATTTTAATGCCTAAAGTTCGTACCTATACACCTGGTGCCATTCCATCTTATTTTTTTTATGCTAGAGGCGGACAAACGAGCAAGCGAGTCACCTGATGGAAAGTAATCAGTGCCGCCCATGAACATCCGCGAAATCAGAAAGATCGCTTATGTGTGGTCGGCCTTTTTAAAAAAGAGTTTGCTCTTCTCTTATATTAGAAATCGCACTTGTGTCTGCGCAAATACTTGTGCACTATAACATGTCCTGCGTCGATGGCTGATCGCTGAGATTTAAAGTTCGCGATCTAAAGTTATTACCGTACTTAAGCTCCGTTCTAATACGCAATGTAAGAAGCCGTAGGCATGAGTCTAGTTCAGGAACTTTTCTTAGACCGCGTTTTGAAATAAGGGGGATTATGTTGCTGAAGGAGTTCTGATAGTTTCCGTTCAAAGTGGTCATAATTCATAGATACGAACAAGATTCTATAGAGTAAAAAAAAACCGGCCAAGTGCGAGTCGGGCTCGCGCACAAAGGGTTCCGTAGCAGAAGGATTAATGGGCGTATTGCTTGAATAAGCTAATATTTCTCGTAAAAAAGTACCTACATTATAAAGATTTTATATCATCGCGGATTTTTTAAAGGTGTACAATACTGTAGTATATTTTTTGATCTATCTTATAAGGTTCAGCCATCGTTTTCAGTGTAAGCCACAATAACTTAACCAAAAATTACAGTTAAATCAACCTATCTCAAAAACTATAAGAGATACTTTGTTTGATCAAACCAAAAATCGTTGAAAGAGTTAATTAGCATGCATCACCTCTATTTTTTTTAGAATTTTATACCCCGTAGTTATAAAAATAGAGGGGGGGGGGACATACTTTTTACGACTTTGAGAGCTGATATCTCAAAAACCGTTCACTTTAAGAAAAATGTTTTTTAGAAAACTTTATATCATTTTAAAAGACCTTTCCATTGATACCCCACACGGGTATGTACATCGAAAAAAAAAATTTCATCCCTCAGTTACATGTATGGGGGGCCCCACCCCCAATTCTTTTTTTTACTATTTAGTGTCATATTTTTGTAGCGGTTCATACAACACATATTCCCATCAAATTTCATCACTGTAGTACTTATAGTTTCCGAGTAAATCGGCTGTGACAGACGGACAGACGGACAGACGGACAGACGGACATGACGAAACTATAAGGGTTCCGTTTTTGCCATTTTGGCTACGGAACCCTAAAAAATTTCTACGTGTCATACATTCCGGAAACTTGACTCTTGGACTTTTGTATGGAACAGCGTTTTTTTTTCAAATTTCGTTCTGGGTCTCACCATGGAAAAAGTTCATAATCATGAGTACGTACCATGTTAAATTTGACCAGTGATTAAAAAGTTGTAGGTGGGTGTCATGAACGGGACAACTTTTTTGGTCATACATTGCATGTTATATTATTATTATATATTTTTTTATTATGAACTGTAGGCAAACGCTTGACCATAATCTCACCTAATGGAAAGTGACGATGAGGTCTAGGATGTAACGCGTTTGCCTAGAAGATGCCTGTTCACTCTTGCCTTAAAGATGTCCAGATTGTAGTGGTCCGGAAAAACAGACCTTGGCAAGGAGTTCCAATCCTTAGCTGTCCGCATTATGAACGTGGAGGTAAATCGCTTCGAGTGGATAAGGGGTAAGCCAACAACGTATGGATGAAACCACTCGCCGCGCCTTGTTGTCCGGTGGTGGAATGTGGGGGATCAAATTATGCAGAACCTCCGCACACTCACCGAAATGAATTCGGTAGAAGACTGAGAGACTTGCCACACGTCTGCGGTGGTTAAGGCTCTGCAAGCCAGCCCCTGCGAGTACGTCATCACCGATAAGTCTCTTCGCACGGTGCTCTATTGCGTCCAAAGTATCCAGCTGATACCGGGTAGATCCATCCCAAAGGTGACAGCAGTACTCTAAACAGGAGCGAACCTGGGCTCTATAAAGATTTAAGAGCTGCTCAGGCTTAAAGTACCGCCTGACCTTCCAAAGAATGCCTAGTTTTTTTGCAGCTGTTTTTGCTATGGACTCAATGTAGCGACCGAAATTGAGACTGGCGGACAGATCCAAGCCCAGGAGCTCTAGGTGGTCCGTAACAAGTACCGGAACATTTCGGAAGGTCGGAGTCAGGTGGAATGGACTCCGCTTCGCCGAGAATCTGTCAAATTTGCTTAATTTATATTGAACCAAACGTGTTTGACTTGGCATTTGTGCAATTGCAAGAAATAAATGCTTTGTACATTGCAAGTTGCAACTCCATTCAGGACTGAGTTAAACAAGGGAATAACCCAGTATTATGTGTCATGAAGCTGCACAGCGTCATTTAGTAAATAAAGTAATTTTACTCACATTTTAAAATATCTTCATCTGCAGCAGACATTACTTGTATCTACCATAAGAATTTGTGAAATTAAAACCTCAATTCTATTTTTGTTCCGAAAATATGCAACGTATTGTAGTCTATGTCTACGTATTGTATTTTTTTTAAGGGTACTAATTAAACAAGCTTCTTTTTAATAGCATTATTCGCCTCAGAAAATATATGTTACCTTCTAAATTACTAAGTCGGCCACAACCAATGCGCGTCTTAATAATAGTATCTCAGACACTAGTTATCTTATATGTAAGCCACTGTAAATATAATTCAGCATAGTGGTTATTTTTTAGCATCTAAATTTGTGGTATGCATTCAAATAGGAAGCTTCTAAAGTATTAATATATGACACCAAAATAGTAAGAATATTAGCCTCTAATTGCATAATTAGTATGAATAAAAATGTAACTCATCCTACATTAATCGATTGTTAAATGTACCTAAAATTATCATCAAATAGTATAATTAAAGCCACTACATATTATTATTATGTATTACACATGAACTATTAAGGACAGTCAGCCAGGGTGATGGTAGCCTAGTGGTTTAGAACGCGATTTCTCTACATTTTTCAAATCTATGTGCATATTTCTATATTTACCTCGGCGGTGAAGGAAAACATCGTGAGGAAACCTGCTCGTTTGGGGTAGTTTCAGAAGCGTGTAACCATGATTCAGTTGGTCTTGTTCCTCTGTCAAAGGGTTGCGAAGGTCAGACGGCAGTCACTTCATTGTAATTACCAAGCTTCCCAAATCCTGAATCATGATCAAAGCGTACCCTGGGCTCCAAAGCCCAGCTTTGAACTCAACCGGGAATTATACGCAAATATGAAGAAGAAGAAGAACTATTAAGGACAGTCATATTAAAACCATTTATTTATGCAAATCAATTTGTGTATTAATATGTGTAACAAGTACAATCATTTATAGAAAAGTAAATAATAAACATTAACACGTATAATTACGTGATTAAAAGAAAAATAAAATAAGGGCAGGCGGGCGGGCGGGTCGGCACAAGTATTGAATAGCGCTCTCTGATTGGTGCAAATGGCCGGTTGCTGTCATGACGCGCACTCGCGCCAAATCGTACAGTGGCTATTTTCACGATAAAATAATATGAAGTATTATTTTACATGTTAAGTTATAATATATGATGTTGAGTATTGAAGCTTGAATACATAATTTTTGAGGAGCTTGTATTGAAGCTGTAAAACGTTTATATGGTGATGAGTTACAAATTTTGTGGCTGAGTTTGTAAATTAGTTTGCAATGTATAAATCAGAAGGACAAGGAAAAATTAATTGTTGATATTGACTTGACGCTTTCTTTAACATTTTTTAGTTGGCGTTGTAAAGAAGATGGATCAGTTAATTAAAGGCTATGTCAATTTCCCGGTGCTTAGTTAGTAAATTAGAAGTTTGCGCGCGTGGCCAAATAAAAATTATGTGGCCTTGTTTATTATTTCTCTTTTTTTAATAAGAATACAAAATTCCAATCAGTGAGGGGCTTATTAGAAAATGAAACAAAATAATTCTGTCGCGTTTTTCAAAAATATTGAATAATTAATTAATATTGACAGAAAACCCAATTCAATTCTATTTAAAATGTATTTATTTCCTCATGTACACTTGTATGATCTTAAAAAATCTAGAATCTATACTAAGTAATGTCCACTTTTAATGACCCAAGTGTGAGAGGCTGACGCTCGATATAAGTCTAAGAAAAAACCTGCCTGCTATGAGTCTTCAGGCCTGCCTTCTGTACGAGAGAGCGTGTACGTTATTTATTAATTAATAGCCTCAGTTATTTACAAATAAGTATCTGATGAAAAACTTTGTAGCATTCTTTGTAAGTACTAAGCGCTATCCAAATCGCATTAGCAACTCACTTGCAAAAAGTGTTGCATATGAGATTAGAAAATATATTGAATGTAAAATAATTTTCCCGCTCTCGGAAAACACAAAAACAAAGCGTTATTTATTGCTGCGATGTTCAAAACACACAGGGGTAATTACATTTGACTGTGAAATTCAAAGGGCCGCTGTACGCCGCACTGAAAAGTTTTTACAGGGCGTGGGCTGCGTGCCTTGTTGCCAATCAATCACTATTGTAACATTTTCGGTGATTTTGACTTTTAACTTTTTTTAGTGCAGTATGAAAAACGAGCAATTTTAATTATGTCTTTTGGAAAATGGATGGCAGCATTGCCAGAAGATATTGCAACTTGTTCCGTGGTTTCTATCGCGCCATAACGTGAACGCATTTTACACGAGCAGACGCATTATGACCGTAAGGCTTCCTCACGTAGTATTTAAAGGAATTGAATACAATATAACAATTTATTTAGTTCTGGTACAGTTAAATAACTGGCAAAAAAAACACGGTGGAAACAAAAAAATTACGCTACTCTATCAGGTTCACCTTCACGTACTGTACGATGAGTTCGTAGACTTACTTAACTTCACTGATTATTTTTCATATGACCCCACTGGCAACATTAAACGCACCACGCGGTAATTGAAGGGAGATTAAAATATCTATGCATATTAAAATTCGTTTTATTAATTTGACAGTGGGTTTTTAGGGTTCCGTAGCCAAAATGGCAAAAACGGAACCCTTATAGTTTCGTCATGTCCGTCTGTCCGTCTGTCCGTCTGTCCGTCTGTCACAGCCGATTTACTCGGAAACTATAAGTACTACAGTGATGAAATTTGATGGGAATATGTGTTGTATGAACCGCTACAAAAATATGACACTAAATAGTAAAAAAAAGAATTGGGGGTGGGGCCCCCCATACATGTAACTGAGGGATGAAATTTTTTTTTTCGATGTACATACCCGTGTGGGGTATCAATGGAAAGGTCTTTTAAAATGATATAAAGTTTTCTAAAAAACATTTTTCTTAAAGTGAACGGTTTTTGAGATATCAGCTCTCAAAGTCGTAAAAAGTATGTCCCCCCCCCCCTCTATTTTTATAACTACGGGGTATAAAATTCTAAAAAAAATAGAGGTGATGCATGCTAATTAACTCTTTCAACGATTTTTGGTTTGATCAAAGTATCTCTTATAGTTTTTGAGATAGGTTGATTTAACTGTAATTTTGGACTTTGCTGCTACGGAACCCTTTGTGCGCGAGCCCGACTCGCACTTGGCCGGTTTTATTTGGTTGGAATTGTATTTTTAGGAATCCAGTGTCTATCTAATATCTTTTATCGAATGCGTAAATTTCAAATGAACCATTTCTGCTTCAGTACTTTTGGTATTCCAGGTGAATTGTTTCACCTTGTCAATTATGGAGAATAGGGTGGTGAGTGTGATTCTAACCCAAATCAAAACCCTTTGAGGTGTCAATTTCAGCGCTATTGACGTCGGATATCCCACAGTCGTAGCCGGAACTAAGGGTTGAGCTACATCTAACCGAAACGCACCGTACTTTTTTGTGTTTTTAGACTTTACAAGTGCGCAAGAACTTTTGAAGAATCGTAGCATATGCGTGTCGTACGAGTAAGCAATTTTTATGAAAACTAAAGAGCTCCCTCTATCGTTCGAAATCATAGCTTATCAAATCATATCTTTACTCTCTCTTGGAATTAAAAGGTGACAAAGTAGGGCGTGGGAAGTGGAGTCACGCTAAAATTACGTTACGAATTCCTTTAACATTCCTGCTAAACCCACAGATCTAGTTCTATTCTAACGTAGAGCTAGAGTTCACGTCACAACCAGGCAGGTAACACGATACCGCACCACACTGGTGCGCCTCGTGTTACCAGATGCTGTGATGCATCTCCTAAGGGATGATTCACATGAAATGGTGTTAGTTCGGAGGAATACGCTGGAAACCAACTGGCTTCTAAAGAATTCAGAAAGTAATTATCAAATTATTTTTTTTAAATTTTTTTTTACATTATAGCGGACAAACGAGCAGACGGCACACCTGATGGAAATTACGACCTACCTAATTACGACTTTATGAACTTTAATTGAATAAAATTTTCTTCGCGGCCTTGAAAGTGCGTTCTAACGAGCCCCTTTTGATGCGAGCCGTCCCTTATAGTTTGGAAAACACACCAACAAAAGTGTTATTTGGTTTTTCAATTTGGCGATAATCTGGAACTTTAAAATTAAAACTTTCTACTTTTGTGAATTTTGCGGATATTGTGTCAGGGAAAATTGTACCAAATGGTGAGAATACTAATGGTTTGAGCACCGACAAAAAATCGCCATGTATGTAGTTTGATATGGGTCTGACATTCTGACATATATGTCATTCTTATTTTAAGTACAGAAAAATGTTATTTTACGGCTTAATCCATTTATCTTCACTCAAGGTCCGGATCTCATTTATTATATAAAAAGAAAATGGCATCACGCGTTGATTAGGCCCTCCCAATAATTCGGTAGACACTTTGTAAGTAATTGTATGAGTGATGATCTGAGTTCGGAATTAGGTAGATATATTTTGGCACATACTTCCTTACTAATATTATAAAGGCGAAAGTTTGTTTGGATGGATGTATGGATGGATGTTTGTTCCTCTTTCACGCAAAAACTACTAAACGGATTTTGATGAAACTTTACAGTAATGTAGCTTATAGATCAGAATAACACATAGGCTATAATTTATAAAGATATCTATAAGACCTTGCTTTTATTCGAATTACACGCAGACGAAGTCGCGGGCAAAAGCTAGTAAAGAATAAAGTGGATACATATGCTGTAAATTTCGTAATTAAATTTTAAAAACGTGAAAATTTTAAATAAAAGTTTGCTTTTCATGTGATAATCCTTAAATTAATTAAAAATATGTGTCTGCAGTGACTTAGGAGATATGGTCAATATAATTTTGGGATCATCGTCAGCCCATTTAAGTCCCCACTGCTGGGTCACGGGTCTTCCTCAATCACATGAGGGGTAATTGCCATACTCACCACGCTTGGCAGACGGGTTGGCGAGGGTTTTGATTCGATGGTGATCGAGGGTCCTGATGATCATGCCAGCAGCTTTACCTTAGTCGCCTTTTACGACACCTCGGTAAGAGTGAGGGTGGCCTATTTTACTCTGCCGGGACCACATGGCAATTTTGGGATGCCTATTACAAATGACGGGAAAATCATTATATCAACATTTCTATGCAAGTACATAAAAAAATTACCTCTGATAATGATGCACTTAAAATAATATTATAAGAATGTCTTATGACTGCAATTTTGCGTGCGATGTATATTCTTTTTTTTTCTTTGTTTGTTATACGACACGTTTAGCGCCGCGGTTTAAGCACCGGTTGAGACGCGAGAGTCGCGGGTTCAATTCTTGCACCAATATAAATATTTGTTGATGAAACTTTGTGTTGGGTCTGGGTGTTTGTGATACCTTCTTTAGTAAAGGGAAAATCTATTTTTTTTGGTTAGCCTAAACTGTCCCACCGCAGGATGGGGTTTATGTATATTATAATAAAATTATGAATTATAAATACGGTTATAGAGGATCTTAAAAGGCTGTTATAAGACAGATAATTGTTTAGTTGAAAAATTGATTGAATATACTACACTATTAAAAATCTCTCAATTTGTACTATTACGTTTCTCAGGCACTCGTTTCGCGCCTCCTCTATCGACATGCGGTAACAAAATCATCCCATTTATATTCAAACACCATGTATACAACGTTAATGGTTCCTCTGGGCAGTAAAACGGTTTCTCACAAAGCCGAGTTTACGATCTGCTTGTGTCCGGAGGAAGTGCTCGCCAGTGGAATATGCGTTTAGGATTAGTGTTGCCAGATGTCCTTTATTTAAGCGGAGAGTTCGGTATTTTTGAGGCTTGTCCGGTAAAAAATAAATGGTCATACTGGACAGAAAAATATCCCGTATTTTGAAGAAAGTCGGTACTACCGACAAGTGCCTACAAAAGTAGGGACATAAAATCCCTCAAACGCAAACTCGCGCGCACGGCTCGCTCTTCGCTCGCTCTCAACAGATATGAGATAGGTATAAACCTATCTCACTCACTCATACTCGCTGCCTGCTTCCATCCCCCACTTTAATTAAGACTTTCTCAAAGTAAGCAAGTTTTGGCGACCACAACTTTATTACTGCATTATATTTTGTTACTAATTTAGTTAAATGATCTGATGTTGATTAATAAATAAAAAAAAAGTATAAAAAAACCGTATTTTGTTTTTGAGGTAGTCTACATTCAGCACCTGTTGATATTTTTGGCAGTTGCTGAATGTGGATACAAATTTATTTTAATATTTATGTCCACTTTCAGCACCTACAGCAGAATAGTGATGTCTGCTAGACAAGAAGATAACTGAAAGATGTCGATAAAATCACTTGAACATTGATATAAATATATGTTTTCTACGAAAACCTATAGTTGGCACTACTAAAAGCAAAACACATACTACAGGCAAACACATGTTATACTGTGCCTCGAATACTCAAAAGTTAAGACATTTTGGACTAATTTTCTTAAAAAGAGTTAAAATACACTTCTAAGTTCTCGCTCGGAAACGCTCACCGGCTTGATGTGACGTGATTCCATACGGCGCCGAGGCGCTGCACAGCATGACATTTGCATTTAAGAACTACTTCTATTTCGTCTACTTGGTAGACCTTTGCACATAACTTGGTAATAAAACACTCGCGATTTTTTTTAAACTCGCCATAGCATGTTTTCTAAACTCTCGCTCGTGTTTTAATAACCCCCATTATTTGACAGTCACATAAACTACTATTTAATATGTGTTTAAAAGTTTTACTTTTTAATTTGTGTTTAGGCATTGGTAAATGCATGAGCTTTTGAGGTAACTTGTTAAATATTTTAATACTCGTACGAATGAATTACCAATCGTATGAGGTATGTGATTTGTTTATTTCTAGTATTTAGATTATGTCTATTGGATTTTGAGGGAAATTTTCTAAGTTTTTATAAATATACATAATTAGAGAAAATGCATTGTGATGCTAATGTTTAGATATCAATTTATTTGAACAGATTTCTAACTAAGCGAGTCCGTATATGGCCTTGACAGCACGCTTCTGTGGCACAAAGATAGCTTAAATATAGGCCGCTGAGTCCCATAAATGTTCATTTATTATAGGATCATCAGAATTTGCTTTAATGTAATAAACTTCAAATAAAATTCTTCTGCTTTTGAAGATACATTTAGTAGCCTAATCGCTAAATTTAGAATATTTTTTTACGAAATTTCTACAATGGACCTTATTTTTGAGTTTCCGATATTTCGGGACTGTTGAAAGCGCCATGGTCATGGTCAAAAATAAGGTACATGGTAGAAATCTCGTAAATAACTATTCTAATGTTAGTGACCATGAAAGTTCAAAACAATACGAGGGGTGGCTGATATAAGATCTACTTTGTTAAAGAAAATTTTGAAAATGGAACTGGCCGCAATATATTTATGTGCCTTGTTAATTCCTTTAATGAAAAACATAACATTCATTTATTTTAATGCATTCATAAATATTTGGCGCGGTGTTGTGTTCATCATGTCGGAAGAAAATAACAATATGATCAGAATTGAGCATCGCGCTGTGATTAAGTTTCTCAGTCGGGAAGGGAATACGCCTACCCAGATTAGGGAGCGCATGTTAAAGGTGTTCCTAGGTTCATGTCCTTCGGAATACATTATAAAGTTTTGGTCGAAACAGTTTAAACATGGCCGTGAGAGCTTGGAAGACGATCCTCGTAGCGGAAGGCCAATTTCTGCGGTGACTACGGAAAACGTTGAAAAAGTGAAACAACTAATATTGGCTGATCGACGAATCAAGCAGTGGGAGGTAGCTAGAGATGTCGGCATTAGTAAAGAAAGAGTTCATGAAATAATTTATGGATATTTGGGGATGTCCAAGGTCAACGCGCGTTGGGTGCCTAGAATGTTGACGCCGTTTGATAAGCAAAGACGTGTGGAGTGTAGTCAAGCATTTTTAGACTTAGTGAAGGACAGGGAAGAAGAAACTATTTCGCAAATAGTGACATGTGATGAAACTTGGATTCACCAGTGGGATCCCGAAAGTAAACAAGAGTCAATGCAATGGAAATTTAAAGGTGAAAAGCCACCAAGGAAATTTAAGGTCCGGCCGTCAGCAGGCAAACTAATGGCAACAATATTTTGGGATGTCGAGGGGATTTTAATGATAGATTATTTACCAAAAAAAACAACAATGAATGCTGAATACTATGCAAGATTACTCGACCAGCTTCGTGAAGAAATAAAAGAAAAAAGAAGAGGCAAACTCAGTAAAGGAGTTTTGATTTTGCATGACAATGCGCCCGTGCACACGGCCTTCACGGCGCGGTCATCCCTAAATCAAAATGGCTTCGCAGAGATCAAGCACCCACCCTATAGTCCAGATTTAGCCCCTTGTGACTATTTCCTATTCAAAAATTTAAAGAAAAATTTGAGAGGTCGCAGATTTTCAACAGAGGAAGAGATGAAGGAGGCGGTAAACGACCATTTTGACACCCAAGACAAAACATATTTTTTTAATGGCCTAATGTCACTGATTGACAAATGTCACAAATGCATTTCAGTTGCAGGGGATTACATAGAAAAATAAAAAATAAATCATCCATTTATAACTTTTCTTTCATGCTTAGGTAGATTAGTTTTTAGCCACCCCTCGTATATCGCTAAATTTAGTTTTAGTATTGTTTACTTTGTCTTTTTTTTAGTAAAAAGTTCTTCAAACTCCTTTATAATAACATTAAACAAAGTTTATTAATGTTAGTCTAAGAGAGTGTAGGTATTTGGACAAAATATTTTATTTAACTTTTCCCTTTTTCCTACCGTGTTTTTAATTATTATTAAATAGTAATCAATATTCAAGTGATTTTTATCGTTTTCTTTCATTTAATATCGTCTTGTCTAGCAACCAGCACTAGGCTGCTGTGGTTAGGTGCTGAAAGTGGACAAAAACATTAATATGAATTTGTATCCACATTCAGCACCTGCCAAAATATCAATAGGTGCTGAATGTGGACTAGGCCAGATGCTGAATCTCCAGGTGCTGAAAAACTGGGTGTTTTAATGTGGACTACCTCTTTTTTTTGGCAGCCCAGTATACAACCAGGTTTGGGTTGTACGGTATTTTCGCGCGACTCACCTGGCAACCCTATTTAGGATCAATAGCCGTTGGGGTAAGCGGTTTGCTTATCGGGAAGGATATTAGCCATAATCGTATTTGAAATCACTTAGCTTGTAATAGTAAGGGCACTTCACATGACTTTTTCTATTTCTATATTGAATAATTAAATTCGGCAAGCAGTGACTTTTACACAATGTCTTTGGAACCCAAATAATCATGCACGGTATTGTTCCAGAGAATTTTCCTCATGTGAACAAGCTCGCATCAGAGGTTTTCCCGGGGGACTAAGACTATATTATGAGGTGCTTCAAAAAAAGGTTGCAATTTTTTTAAATGGTTGGCAACGTGTTATTATTTGATAGAAATGGGGTGAGCCCTGCGTCTCATAGCCACTGCGACCAGTAGATGATCTATTGTGGCAGCCCCGTAACCTATTACAGCACCTCATGTAGCTCCAGTTCCAGGATAATGGAGCTCTTGATCTCGTCAGCTGAGAATGTGTGCTCCCAGGTGCCGGCTTCTGCAGCGGTGCAGCGCTATGCACTCGCCGAGGACGTGGATAATCGATTCCTCGTCCTCGCGACAGAACCTGCAGATTTTGGTATCTGAAAGTTACCAAGTTGTTGTGCGTTGTGTATTGGCAACGTGTACGCAGGTCCTCTGGAGTTGTAGATGTCCATAAACTGCGGTAATCGTTGACCATCAGATATAAAATAAACAAACAGCTGTAGCGATGTAAAGTGCAATGTACCAGTCTGTGTGATGGTCAACAAATTTTCTTTGAAATTGATGCTGACTATCTGTTTAAACTTAGGTTCTTTTTATGCGATGGTGGCAGAGTTACCCATGGACACCCGCAATACCAGCGGAGTCACGACCATTCAATCCCCTTTTCCCCCGCATTGTGCCTCTGGTACCCTCACTCACGCAGCGAAACACAGCACAGCGCTGCTTCACGCGTTTCTGTGAGGCCGTGGTATCACTATGGCTGAGCCGGGCTTTTCATGCCGAAACGTGGCTCTCTCACATTCAGGTACTTACGTTTATATAATATCCTCCAAACGATTACGAATACGGCAGCCAATCTCAACGATCAGCCACGTACGCAGGATATAATATTATAGTGCTCAAGTGTGAGCGCAAACACAAGTGTACAGTGACTCGACCAGAGAGGGATCGGGCGCAGAACCAGCAGCTTAACGTGCTTTCCGAGGCACGGGGGTACAAGACCGCCAACTTTAAGACTCCGGGCTGCCATGCCAATAAGAATTTCTTACCGAAAACTTAGGTACAAATTTTTGATCCGACCCGGGGATCGAACCCAGGACCTCTTGCGCAGCCGTCATATAACTATACGTTCATGTAACAAATCCTTTATTAACCCTCCTTTTCCGTAGTCGGGTACCTGTCAGCGAGATGGATGTAGGTAGCAGGTACGCGCTGTGTCCTCACTGATAACGAAGCGTCAAAGGACTCATTACCATCCATCAGCATGAGTGACACTTTGCCATATTACTTTACTGTGCTTCAGCTTTTTTTTAATGTGATAGGTGGCAGACGAGCAGACGGATCGCCTGATGGTAAGCGATTGCCGCCGCGCTTAGACATCTACCACACCAGTGGAGTCACAAATGCGTTGCCAACCTTTAAACCCCTCTTTCCCCCGGATTGGGCCTCCGGTACCCTCACTCACTCAGCTTGCTTGTATGTCGCCTATTATGAACGAAAAAAGGTAAAGCAGAGTCTGGATGTGAGATAATATACAAATAGAATTAATGGAGACCACATATTTTATACTTATGATTTTTTAGATTTCCAAACTTTGACACCAATAAAATTGAGCCCTTGGTCACTCGAAGAGAGCACCGGGATCAGTTATTGTTATATAAAATAATTAACAACATGGATCGATTCCCCTTACTTGTTAAGCAAATTGTTTTATAAGTGTTCCAGACCTAGCGCGCGGCATAAGAATACGTTTGCTACTCCTTTATGTAAATGTAATTACAGGAAAAATAGTTTAATTGTTAGAGCTTGTAATAAATTTAATAGTAACTATAACCATATCGACATTTTTCATGATAAGATTACAGTTTTTAAAAAATCTTTAGTCTTGAGTTAAATTAATAAGTACCTAAAATAATCATCCTTTTTCGCATTATTCTTGTATTTTGTTGAGACAAAACACTAAACGTATTAATTTGTAGTGGAAAATTTAAATTGCTGATGTATTATTTTTTAAGTAATTTTAGAACAGAGTACTATTTAACAGCTGTATTTTTCCTTAATAAAGAAAAGAAAATAAATAAAATTACCTTACTTTTTTGCATTATAGTGACAACAGAAGGCACACTGAATGGTGGTAAGGGTTTACCATCACTCATAAACATTTACAACACCTGAGGCATAACATATACGTCATCGCTTTTCAATAAGGAAACCAATTCTTTTCAGAGCTTCCAGTTAACCAGTCTAGAATGTAATAGTTAATCCAGTTTTTATACCGCCGTGAAGCAGCACCGTCTGTGTTTCGCTACGTGAGTGAGGGTACCGGAGGCCCAATCCCGGGGAAAGGGGGGTTTAAAGGTTGGCGGCGCACTTGTGACTCCACTGTGGTGTCGCGGGTGTCTGTGGGCGGCGGTCGTTTACCATCAAGCGATCCGTCTGTTCACCTGCCACCTATCAAAAAAAAATGTAAGCTTTGTATGTTTCTTTTACTCTATTTTAATAAAAAGCTATCGCCTACAAAAATTGATGGTGGTACACAAAGTACTCTTAATAAATGTGTGGTCATGCAATGAAGGGGTGGACCCAAAAAGGTTTGGCTTGGACGTCGTAAGGGATGACATGCGCGACAAAAACGTCGCTACAATAGATGCGAAAGACCGTGCAAAGTGGAGGATAGCAGGAAAGGGGACCCCGAAGCGCATGTTTAGATTATTATTTGATGCCTACTAGTATTGGGATTAAATGTTATTCTGATTAACAATTTAATCGTTTAACGTTAAAAATAATAATCAGTAATGTTAATTGTTATTTGTTATGCCTTTTTATGGTTATTTTTTATCACATAGGGGGCAGACTAGCAGACGGATCACCTGATGGTAAGCGATTGCCGCCGCCCATGGACACTCGCAACACCAGAGGAGTCACAAGTGCGCTGCCAAACTTTAAACTATCCTTCCCCCGCCTCGGGCATCTGGTACCCTCACTCACGCAGCGAAACATAGCACAGTGCTGCTTCACGCCGGTTTTCTGGCTCTCCCACGGTGATGATCGATCAAGTTGACCGAGGGTACTAGGATCAAAATGACGTATGTGCTGTACTTCTAAGGTAGGTATTTGATTTGGAGGGGGACGACGACGACTGATTTGTTAAAATAACAAATTGCGCTAAAAATTTGTTGAAAATAACAAATATGTATGTTAAAATAACCATTGGTTGAAAATAACAAATAATGAAAATAACAACCTTGTTTCTGTGTTGTACAATTTTAATATAATTTTAAGGTTACTATATTTAAACATATTCGTATTAATTTAATGGTTATAACTTTTAACGCCCACAACATACAAAATCGTCTCAATTATACAAGTGTTTAATATAGACTTGATCTCAACCCAAATGTAGCGTGAGCAGATTACCCGCATTTTAGTCTCGTGCAATTTTCAGCCCATTAATGTCTAGATGGACTAAATTCGCGATTATTTGTGGCCATTCGGAGTCTCTGACGTCACTTGCCTATTCTTAGGTCTCGTGGGTTTGTTGTTTTCATCTCGGTAATCTTATAAATAATTAAAAGAGGGCGACAGAATTATGCCTTCGGATGTGTTAGTTATTAAGGCGACATATGTTTATAATAATTTAGTTTTATTTGAAATTTAAACACATTTTTTGGTGAAATATGTGTTAATTTTAGAATATTTTATTATCATTTTGTAGCCTTGATCTTGTTTTGTATGTATAAATATTATTGCCAAGTCATTGACCTTTGTACGAATCATAATTTATAGTTATATTTACAGTTGATTACTATTTTGAGCGCTCTGATTGGGAGTTTTCCACGGAAATTATTATAAAAATCGATTTGAACAAAATTCGTGCCCTTTTAACATTGGTTGTTAGAACGGGATGACATGAGCATTAGTAGGTAAAGGTGGATAGACACACATTGATTTACAGGTCCATTGATTTAATCTAATGGTCCAGGTCCATTTTTGAGTTACACAAGCTTTTTTAATCGAGAAATGTACATGTACCCTGTGATGATTTACCTATAAATTATTGTTGCTACGAACCTTCAAGTCTTTCCAATCGATTCTATTTTCATTTTGTCTTGGAAAATGTTCTGTAATCTTAAATTCAAATCCTTGAGAAACACACACAGGTTGAAACGCTGAACCTTTAGCTTTCGTATGCAAAGTGGCGCTCCATGACCCTTTCTATGGCTGGAGACTGGGGCCGTACTCTGGCTGTCGTAGCAGATGAACGTCATCGATGCACTGTCGCAATTGGACACTGTAGCATTGATGCAGCATGAGTTTTGACATAAATTATTTTACAATAATAGAAGTGACCAAAACTGGAATAGACCAACAGCCGTCTTGTGCAATTCTATAACAAGTCCAAACCAGAGTAGCTACAACTTCAACCAACTTTCAGATAGCGTCTTGATATCCAAACTTAGCAACTTCAGAACACAATATTAAATATAGGTATTTAATATTGTGTTCTGAAGTGATAGCGTAACTTATAGTAATATAGATATTAGTAATAGGCTTCCCAACTTTCTTTTATAGAATTACTCTATCATCAATATATAATTTTTTTGGTTTTAGCAATATTTTGCAATTTATTCTTAAGTAAATAATGCACTTAAATTTTTTCAACAAATTGTTTTAAACTGTTATGGTCACTAACAGTTCATTACGAGATTTTTATCACTTGCAACAGTTCCGAAATATCAAAAACTCAAAAATAAGGTACATGGTAGAAATCTCATAAATAACTATTACTCTACCATCGTCTGTTTACCCTTATGAAACAAATGAAAAAGTCCTGTCTATCGATGTCAGTCAAAGTTACAGTTACTTAATAAAACGTTAGTGCTAAAAGCGATTTTTAGACAGTATGAGATAATAACATAACTTATTTGACAAAAGCAGTCTCCTGGTTTTAAAATAAAGCACTCATCATCCTATTGATTGACATGATTTAATAACCCATTCACGTAGATCGTTTGCATGGTTGTATGGATGTAGTCACCTGTGTCATGACATTGTGTGAATAGGTGTTTGTTGAAAGATATGACATTTATCTATACACTTTATAGGATGTTGTTTATAGTCCATTCAGTATGTAATAATAGGACAGTTCTATTTTGACATTGAGACACTCCTTTTAAACCTAACCGATATTTTTAAAAATCGAGAATATTTGCTTTAGAAATCAAATCGACTTTTTACGTTTGATTTTTAATTTTAATCAACATTTTATGGATGGATTTAAACTATCTGGGTATGGAATACAATATGTAAATATTCTTAGTGGGACATACGTAATAAATTAAATAATACTTATGCATTTTATTCATCTGAAAAATAACAACACTCGCTTGACGTTGCGGGAACCACCTTCGTCACCAAAAAGAATTACTAGTTCTTAGTCCCTAATGCAATCTCTGCGGATATATTTTGTATGAGACAATAATCGTGATTCGATGGTAAGATCCGATTACTGATTTATTGCGAGTTTTGTGTCAATCCCTATGAGCAAAAATTCCGATTAGGCATTTGCATAATTCGTACGATATTTTTTACTAATCTTATTCAGATTAATTGAGAAAGATTAATGTTATTTTGGAACCATAAAACACAAAAAAGTTAATGATTTTTACAATTTAATATTTTTATTTGTAGAAAGATGGATGCATGATACGAATCGTTTGAACTGTCCTATTCACCTCAGATATGAAGTGGACTATAGTAGTAGTTACATAGCAAATTGACGTCAGGCATTGATTTTAAAATGTAATTTTCTTTTGTGTGTCGTACTTTGCAATCATCAGATCAATCGCAACTGTTTTGTGTTACTTTTCGGACAATAGCCTTGTCGGGCTGCGTTGCCTAGATAGTTTTTCCGGGCAAAGTTAGATTTTGATACTGAGTAAATACCTGTTAAAAGATTACAAGACTAGTTAGTCAAAAACTTGTGACTCCACTGGTGTCGCGGGTGTCTATAAGCTAAACGCTTACCATCAGGCGATCTGTCTGCTCGTCTGCCACCTATCGGATAAAAAACGGAGAGATACTTTTAAAATAATATTGCAATGTTAACAAAAGGAAACTTGAAATTATTTGTTCAATTTGATAACGTAGACGTTTCGACAAAGTGTACATTCAGTAATACTATGAACAATATTCCTAAAAGGAAATAAGTAGGTACTTTACATTAACATTGTTTTAGAATGAGGTCGAGTTGTGCTGAGCTACGAAGTACCTAGTTGGTTCGTTTTCGTTGGTACGAATGGCGAGAATTATGTTAATATTATAATCCTCAGAGCGTGCTTCCTTGACACTCAATGGCATTGGAACATCTACTCCCTTTTCAAGGATATAGTGAGAGAAATCCCTAGAGTTTATTAGACTATGACCCTTACCCTTCTCAATTCGCTGTATTTTTCCTTTACCTCGAAGTCCTCTGGGAGAGATCGATATTAGCGATAAGAATGGCAGAAAATATAAAATAGAATTATTTAGATATAAAATGTCAGAATTTAGTAAAAGCATGTTAAACGATCAGAAGGCACTTAAGTGACATTGACGGGTAATAGGGGGTGTTGTACATTTTTTTTCTATTGGAAAATATCAAAACGGCATTAGTTCCGACTTTTGTCACGTGCCGTGGGATGACTATACGAGTTTTATCATGTCACTTTTCACTGGTTAGAGTTTACGTAACTTAATGAACCTACTTACTGTTATATTTACTGTTATGACGACCCGTTTGGAACAGTGGTAGTGAACGCTGCCTTTGGTCCAAGGGTTGCGGGTTCGATCCCCGCACAGTACAAACATTTGTGTGCATGAACATGTCTGTTTGTATTGGTCTGGGTCATCATCATCATCATTCATCAGCAACCCACACTCGTCCACTGCTGGACATAGGTCTCCCCTAATGCACGCCACTGCTACCGATTTTCGGCCTTTCTCATCCAGCCCACACCAGCCAGCCTCCGAATGTCATCATCCCATCTTGTCGCAGGGCGTCCTACACTACGCTTACCGAGTCGCGGTCTCCACTCAAGGACTCTACGGCTCCAACGGCTGTCAGTTCTGCGGCTAATATGACCAGCCCACTTCCACTTCAGTTTGCTAATTCGGTGGGCTATGTCGGTGACTCTAGTTCTCTGTCGGATTACATCATTTCTGATGCGGTCCTTCAGAGATACTCCGAGCATAGCCCTTTCCATAGCTCTTTGAGCGACTTTGAACCGGTGGACTAGTCCAGCCGTGAGTGTCCACGTCTCGGCACCGTAAGTCATGACCGGAATGACGCACTGGTCGAAGACTTTCGACTTAAGACTTTGAGGGATGGGTGACGAGAAGACTTGACGAAACTTGGTCTGGGTGTTTCCTATGTATTATAAGAATGTATTTACAAAAGAAAATTATTATATGTATATATTTGTAATCTAACTGTTGATTCTGATATCCGTAACACAGGTGCTTGAGTTCTCAAACACCTTGACGTATACTGACATACAGTTGTCTTTTATCAAATACCTACTCAATATTTTTAGTAGGGTTGATTAATATCCAGTACTCAATAAATTCGTCGTTGAAGTTCTAACACCACGTAAGTCATTTTTAGGCGGTTTTGACATTTTGATGTTATTCGCTAGAGAATCGATAGACGTTCATTTTGCAATCATATTTATTGTTAATCATTATTACATACCAGGCTTAACAATTTGGAAAGACATGATAGGCAGAATTTTGTAATTTTTATTTTTACTAACGGCAGCAACAAGTTCTTTCAAAGTTCGATTTATTAAAAGTACAGCACTGGCTTTTGGCAAAGGAAAAATGGCCACGAAAGAGCTCATGTTATGCTTAACTACAATGAAATGAAGTAAGATTTTTTGACCGCTTAGGTGGCCAACATATTTTTGGCGCTGACTGTACTGTGTCAAAATATTCACAATAGCGCTGTGGAAATGAAGATTAGCACAAATCAACAATATTCAAATTTATCGAACGTCGCCTGCTTTGATCTAGGATCACTAATCCCATTGAACGCAGGCTGAAATTAAATAACGGCAAACTATTCCCGCGGCGTCTGCAAATTGTTTTGGTTAGTTGTTGACTTCTATGCTATAATGCGCAAAAAGATTTTGTCGCTAGTGCGCAGGATTAGGGGGAGCAGCAATGAGATCCTGAGGATGATTGCGGATAGGATGGATGCTGCTGTATTCCGGCGGTTCACTGACTTGCACGTGATATGTGCAGGTCAGTGAATCGTGGGACTGCAGGTGGGGGTGTATGCTTTGTATGTATGCTTTGTGAGATGTTCATGTGAGAACGACATGTGACTGTTTTTGCAGACAGTACCTACTGTCTGCAAAGGTAGTTATATGTTGTTCTGTCTCTGCTCACTAACATAGTTTTATAAGTTGGTTGTTACTAACATACTAACATTTTATCCATATAAAAGTAAGTTTATGGATATATATTTATTTAGCCGTCATAGATAGGTATTTCGGCATCGCCCAATGGTTGACTGGTAGAGAATGCTGTATATCGTTAAGTCCGCCAATTGTACTTTTTAATTAAATATAGTTAGAAGATACAAACCATTTAACATTTTAAAATATATAATAAAAACAACTTCTACCTAAGAGTAATGCGTTCCTAATCGATATTTTGGAAATTGCCAATCTAAGCGGTCATGGCCCATGCCATGTGTCTTGAAATAAATAATGTTTATTTCATTTTATTTATTTTAATGTAGTGAATCAATATGTTTACTTGTGAACTTAGAGTAAGTACTTGATGATGGATAAGGGTGTTATCTCATTAATCGATCGATCGTCGATCACTAGACGTAGAATGAATAAATCGACGTCGAATAGTTGAACCGTCTGTTCGTCGCCAAAAAAAAAACACCTTCAAAAACAACGAACTAAAAAGTGCAAAATAATATTCTTGACAGTTTATACACTTCAAATAACATTTTATAACAGTATACTCGAGAAAAGGTGTAACTGAAGTCAGCGCCAAGATAGTATCTTGTAATTTTATACAATATTCAATTATTCAACACTAGCTTTTGCCCGCGACTTCGTCTGCGTTCACACAATATCTTTATAAATTATAGCCTATGTGTTATTCTGATCTATAAGCTACATTACTGTAAAGTTTCATTAAAATCCGTTTTTTTTTTTTTTTTTTTTTTTTATGATATAGGTGGCAGACGAGCAGACGGATCACCTGATGGTAAGCGATTACCGCCGCCCATGGACGCCTGCAACACCAGTGGTGTCACAAGTGCGCTGCTTACCTTTTAACCCCCTTCCCCTGGATTGGGCGTCCGGTACCCTCACTCACGCAGCGAAACACAGCGCATGCACTGCTTCACGCCGGTTTTCTGTGAGGACGTGGTATTACTCCGGTCCGTTTAGTAGTTTTTGCGTGAAAGAGGAACAAACATCCATCCATACATCCATCCAAACAAACTTTCGCCTTTATAATATTAGTAAGGAAGTAAGGATATTAGTAAGGATAAGGATGGATTAGGTTAGGTTAGGCGCGTTCACGCCAAAAGCGGCCACCTTTGGCGTGAATCAATTTTTCGCGTACAAAAACGGACCCAACATTTGTGTTTGGTTATTTAATGAATAGTATAAGTGCTTGCCGAGAGGTTGTAATCCCGAAATTGTTTAAAATAGATCCGGCTTAGAAGCTAAAAATTAAAATCGTTTGGCGTCGCTAGTGGGCCCTACGCATCACCTTAATGCCTTTTTTTTAGTGATAGATTTCAGACGAGCAGATGGATCACCTGATGGTAAGCCATTGCCGCCGCTCATGGACACCCGCGACACCAGTGAAGTTACAAGTGCGCTGCCAACCTTTAAACCCCCCTTTCCCCTCCGGTACCCACTCACGCAGCGGAACACAGAACAGTGTTGCTTCAAGCTGGTTTTCTGTGAGGCCGTGGTATCACTCCGGTCGAGCCGGCCCATTCATGCCGAAGCGTGGCTCTCCCGCGGTCAGCCTTTGATCGATGATCGATCGTCTGACTCTAATCTTGCTCTATAGTAGTCAATCTTCAGTGTAAAAAGCAAGCTCGTCTGTGCGTTTGAGTCCCGGTTGTGTCAAAAGCTGTCGCTTCGGAACCAGGGGTACTTGGACAAGTTGCAGGATTTGATGAGTATGGTAATAACGGAGTGATGTGTTAAATAACCAAAAATCATTATTTAAAATGAATATATTTTAATTTAAAGTATCAGCCTATATATTGTCCACTGCAGGGCAAAGGCCTCCATCATAGTAATCAAGTCATCGCTACTATGATGTGATTAAGCTTAATCACCACGCTTGCCAAATGCGGATTGGTGATCACAAACCTGAGCTATGTTCGAAAAAATTGAAACATACTTTTTGCTCGACCTCAGGACCCCGAGATCACGGCCTGGTACGTAAACCGCTAGACCAACGGGGCGTTTTAATTTATTGAACAAAATGGAAACACATAAGAAAATAAAAACAATAACTGAGACCTAAAGCTCAACTAAAAGTAAGTAAAAAAAAAAACTAGGTCCCTGTGGCAGTGTCCCACAAAATGCAGCAGCATTTACACCGCTTGGATCGTGATGAAATTTTGGCGAAGGAGTGACTTCACGGAAGAGAAAAAGAGCGTCGGGACCCCACGGGCCCAGGTGTATAAACACCGAAAGCTACAAATTGGTAATTAAAATGATATATGTCAAAAGGATAAATTGTATGTTCAGCGGTCGGCTTACAGTATTTAATGTGTCCTACTCTGATTAAAGCTATCGATTCTGTCGGGCATTGTTTTGCTCGTAATCTGATATAACGCGTCCGAAGCCGCTTAACACAACTCGTTTTGAAAGCGATAAAGATTTTAATTAGCTATATGGTTGACAATCGCTGCAGGGCTGTAAAGTCTAGGGAGAAGTCGCCGCGGTGTCGCCTGTTGCTCTCCCTGTAGGGTTATTGGACAGAACAGAACACTAGACCTGGCCAAAATGTATCTTTCAAAAGATTGGAACATTTGCATCTGGATCAGTGCAAAGATGCAGAACAGTGAAACGCTTCATTTGAATCATTTAGAACATCAAATCTCAGATAGATAGATCTCTGATTATTTTTTTTGTTACAAATGAATAATTGATCCCCTCTATACTTATCTCGTTTCCCCGCGTCTTACAAGGAAAGACGGTTACCGATTCACCCCGAAAAGCCCACGGCTAACAAGTAAGTATATTTTAAGCATCACATCATCATCATCATCACGTCATCACTTAAGGTAATGTATATATGTAGATTTTAATCAGTCTAATACAGGACGTTTAAGTGAAAAGTTGAAGAATTGTAAACACATAATGTTCAACTAATGTAAACGAAAGGACTAGCGACAGATGATAGAGTTTTTAACTTTTTAAGTATGAATGAAATATGCCACCGACTGCCACGAGTATTTGACTCAAGTACCACAATTACTTCCCTTTAACCATTTTGAACAATTTAACTGTTACTATACTTGTCTTTACAATGAAAGAAATACTCTACCATCTGCCGCGAATCTTTGCGGGTAGTATAGTTATATAAAACCACATCTGTCCGATTATTCGAAATTTTGTAAATAATACATACGTACGTGTACCTTTATAAGTAGGTAGTTCCTATTACACCTTCATAATTTACTCTGAACGTAAATTGAGATTTAAGATATTAACTTAGACACACTGTACATGGTTTAAAGCCATGGCTTATTTCGGATTAGTGGAGCCCAGGGGAGGCGGTAACCAGTGGCTTACTGGCTATCTACCCTCCGTGTCTGAAGGTGTCCAGTTGATTACCTTAGATTACGCTGAACATACGAGTAGGTAGGTACAATGATATTATAATAAAAAGAGGTAGATTTACTAGCGTCTATAAGCACCTGCGGATTTCGATCGGATACTCTCTGAAACGAGTAACCTAGTGTGCTGTGTTTCGCTGCGTGAGTGAGGGTACCGGAGGCCCAATCCGGGGTATAGGGGGGGTTTAAAGGTTGGCAGCGTACTTGTGTCTCCACTGGTGTCGCGGGTGTCCATGGGCGGCGGCAATTGCTTACCATCAGGTGATCCGTCTGTTCGTCTGCCTACCTATTACATAAAAAAAAACCGGCCAAGTGCGAGTCGGGCTCGCGCACAAAGGGTTCCGTAGCAGCAAAGTC
Organism: Marasmia exigua; assembly: GCA_019059595.1. Taxonomy (NCBI): domain Eukaryota; kingdom Metazoa; phylum Arthropoda; class Insecta; order Lepidoptera; family Crambidae; genus Marasmia; species Marasmia exigua. The sequence continues at coordinate 12,923,534 of CM032479.1, forward strand.
CAAAATTACAGTTAAATCAACCTATCTCAAAAACTATAAGAGATACTTTGATCAAACCAAAAATCGTTGAAAGAGTTAATTAGCATGCATCACCTCTATTTTTTTTAGAATTTTATACCCCGTAGTTATAAAAATAGAGGGGGGGGGACATACTTTTTACGACTTTGAGAGCTGATATCTCAAAAACCGTTCACTTTAAGAAAAATGTTTTTTAGAAAACTTTATATCATTTTAAAAGACCTTTCCATTGATACCCCACACGGGTATGTACATCGAAAAAAAAAATTTCATCCCTCAGTTACATGTATGGGGGGCCCCACCCCCAATTCTTTTTTTTACTATTTAGTGTCATATTTTTGTAGCGGTTCATACAACACATATTCCCATCAAATTTCATCACTGTAGTACTTATAGTTTCCGAGTAAATCGGCTGTGACAGACGGACAGACGGACAGACGGACAGACGGACATGACGAAACTATAAGGGTTCCGTTTTTGCCATTTTGGCTACGGAACCCTAAAAAGAGTAACCATGATTCAGTCGGTCTGGTTCCCCTGTAAAAGGTTGCGAAGGTCAGACGGCAATCGTTTCATTGTAATTACCAGACTCTCCAAATGCTGAATCATGGTCCAAGCGTACTCCGGGTTCCGAAGCGACAGCTGTGGACGCAACTGGGAATTATACGCTAAGATGAGGAAGTGGGGGGGGGGGGGGGGGGGGGGGGGGGGAATTTGATCTCAGTCACCTAGTCTTCGTAGGTACCCAACGACGGTACGTTCATATATCGTCGAATTTAATTCCGAAAATATCCTGGGAAAGAATACGAAAGAAAATCTATTAAGTACCTCTTTGTATGCGCACTGTAGCACACAAAGATTTATTTTCTGACCGTATTCAGTTTAGTGTAATGTATGATTTTGATATCTACTTATTAAGTGGCCATATGTGTCAGATAATAACGTTGCGTAGGTAATTAAGTGCTCTGTGCAAAATGTTAGTCGATTTCCAATTCAATTCGAGGGATTAAAAGGTATTTGTTACTAAAGCAAAATTAAATTAGTGTTTTAGTCGTCCGATACGTCCGAAACTCATAGGTAAACATTATTTCTTTCAACAACTCGTCACAATACTTAGCTCATCATATTCGTCTAAGCGGAGATCCATTATAAAACGACTAATGCTTACTTTAAAAAGATATTAACATAAGTTTGCTTTCGGGAAATTGGGTAATCTCTCAATGCTTCGTTGGCGCAGTGGGTAGTGCGTCAAACTTTAAAGCGACGCTTGGGGACCAGAGTTCAATCCCTGGGTCGTCGGGCCAAAACTCAGTGTCAGCCGGAAGTCTTGAAGATGGCGGTCTTGTATCCCCGTGACTCGGAAAGCACGTTAAGCTGTTGGCCCTGCGCCTGATCCCTCTTCGGTCGTGTCACACTGGTGTCTCATCCAAATACGAAGGGTAAAGGCTCTCTATTTTTTTTATGTGATAGGTGGCAGACGAGCAGACGGATCACCTAATGGTAAGCGATCTATACGTGCATTTGTGTCTGTGCAAACATCGTTCACTATTAATATGTCCTGTGTCGGTGGCTGATCGTTGCGATTGGTCCCCATAACCGCAATAACGGTTTGGAGGACATTATTATATTATTAATCTCTTAACTACCCCAAACTTTACTTTTACAATATTTTCGAAAATACTTTGTTAAGCAGCGAAAATATTATTAGACACCTGAAAGACATTATCATTCTGTCCCGTTTTCACCCATAGGGGTGTTATCGCCCATGTAGCGAAAGAGTACTCATAAAATGAAATTCTGCTTATTTCGTAAAATTCTAAGCATATTTATTTTATTTTATTTTACTTTTGTTATTATTAGTGTTTTAAATTTGGTTTGATTTAATTTCAATTTCATTGTTTTTTGACATTATTTAGGTATTTTATTTCAAATTCAATTTTAATGTTATTATTAAAAAAATCAGTACTAACAACTTTAGGTTAAACTGTACTAATACTAATTATTTATAAATTAATGTTATGGATCAAAGTTATCTGAAATAAAATCATTTTATTTATTTAATGTAAAACCCCAAATCTGCCTCACATTCAATTGGACTCTAGCTACACTCGTGGTGATGGGCCTCACCATCAGGTGTTCTGTCTGCTCGTCTGCCACCAATCACATGAAACGACGCATTTAAGAGATTTATTAGGCAAAATGAAATGTGTCCATCATTAAGCTTTACTCGTCCGCGTTGACATGGGCCTCCATCCATCCATCTATCTTACACGCATTAATAGCCACAAGTGCCGGTTTTTCCACCCAAAGCCCTGCCTTTACCTTTTCAGATCATCAATTCAGCTTGTAAGAGATTACGACGAGATAGTTTAGCGTGCTCAGTAAAAATTGAGCCAATTCCATTTGTACCTTGTTTTCCGTAGCTCAAAGAACTTAGTTTGGGGACAAGACAATGTATAAATAAATAATTCATACATCTGCTTCATTGACGTGATTCCGCAATTTGTACTCAGTAGCCTAAACACTTGTGTCACGGATATCAGACAACAGATGTACTTATATAGGTTCATCTGGGGTGCCCCCGCCAAGGCGAGCAAAAAAAGCGGCACGGCCGAACCATCCTTCTCCATCCTCGAAGCAATTCAGGCTATTTCCCCCCCCCCCCCTTTAATTTCGTTGTGATAAAACAAGACGCCTGAATTTTCAGTAACTAATCAGGCATTGTATAAACACTATATATTCAAAATTGTAGTCAATTTGAACCAGTAGTTAAAGAATGACAACTTGTTTAAGTTTGTGAATTTTGTCACTCACTTACTGACTGAATCAATGACTCACCGATCTTCATAAGTCCAAGGCACTTCAAGCAGACATAGAAGTTTCAAATTTAGAATACAAATATAATTTAGTGTCTTAATGATGGGAAAACTTAAACTGTAATGTCGGTCCAGTTTTCTAAATACCACAACTGCATTAATTACATTGTAATTTCATATAAATGTTTAGGATTACAAAGTTACTTTTGCAGTTAAAGGGGAAGCGGTACCGAAGAGTAAAAAGTAGGTGGACTACAAAAAGAAATAATATCCCATAAAAAACAAAAATTGACAAAAAATCTAAGTCTCGCACTCAGTTGTTCTACCGTGAAAAGTAGTGAGATCTGTGTGACCAAGTGGGTTATTAACTTCGCAATCGGTTATGTTTTCATGCAATGGCCGAGTCAAATATTCAATAACCCGACGGCGGCCATCTTGGATTTGAAATTTGTCACAATAAAATATTCTGCTACTCAAGCCCTTCTATATGTTAAAAAGGTTTTCTAAATTTATATTTTGGGTAATGTACACACCCAGGTACTGAACAAACACAAGTTTTCAGTATTTACATTGTGTTGTCTCTGTTTGTTTTTACTATTTTATTTAGGTATGAAGCATAACCTTTGGACCTAACATTTGTATGTGACTATCTAGTGGTGAAATATTGACACATTAGGTAACCAAAAAATTTTAAAATTAGAAGTTTATATTAAAATATATTAGAAGAGATCGCTCATACCTAGTGATTAGGCCACCTTCATCGTACACATTCTATAATATCTAGTTTTTTTATTTTGAGTGCAAGAAAAGTATTATTTATTCATTCATATAAAAAATATGAGTATTGATTTAAATTAACTATGTCTTAATCTCGGAAGAACGGGAAGCATTCTATCTCGAAGAAATACCCGAAAATCAACTGGTGATGGCGAATTTATCGAACTGCAGTGAATTAGATACTCTTTCTATTTAATAAGATTTTCTTTTAGAATAATAAATAGGCTCTGCAGACAAAAATAAACCATCCTATTAACAGAAGAGGGTATTATATAAATACCCACAGGAACAAGAAGGGTTGACTAATGGTATGCATGGGACTACCCTTTGCTAGGGAATAAAACATAAATAATCCTCTTTTATCACCATTTTTCATTGTATGTTTCATTTAAGAATTCAACCCTAACGTCCGATCTCTCTCCAGTTGAGTCACATGTGAGTTCATGAGGGTAAAGGTATAATACCGTCCTAAGAGCGACTTGTAAGGTGACGCCGGATGCTGTTACGTCCACCGTATGAACCCGCTAAGGTACGGCAACATTTGAACATTAAAATATGTCAAATATCCGGTACTCGGGAGCAGACATCTGGATGAAACTCATATCGTCTCAGATCAGTGTGAGGGATATCAAAAATGAAAAAGAAGAAATGACATCAAAAGAGGTTAGGTGACCCCACATTCTTTAGGTCCACCATACGGAACTGACACCCGATCGGATGCAGACATTTACATATGAGCGAGCATCGATGTCGAGTATTTAGCCGGTGCATGAGGGCAAACGTTTGGATGTAACACTTATCGTCTCGGATCACACATGTGAAGGACATCAAAGGCGGTTGCTAAGGCAGTGGAAATGATGGCTAGAGTCTCACTCTCGCCATCATCACCAGATACACCGAAGCGTAAAACAGTGAAATGTTCATAATTTTACTTTGACAGTTTAGTGGTCTCCATTCATAAGGAAATGAAAACGTAATCAAATTTTCCACCTTTTTATTAAAAGCAATCTGAACGTATTGTCGTAGGTACTAAAGTTTATGGGTTACCTATCTTAAATTCGAATGTATTTAGTTCGAATTTCATTCTAGCGAAAACGTTTTGCCACATTTTTTTTTTCCATATTTTCATTTGACCGAAAAAACGATTGACATATTGCTGAGATATTGCCGATTTTCAAATAACATATTTTTTAGATCTATACATTTTTAAATATTCCTCAACCTTTGATAGACAAACATATTTTAGACGAATTAATTTCCAGAAAATCGTTTTATATGTTATTAAAAGACAAATAAGTTTATACAACAATTACTTATTATGCATGAATGCAGCATCCAAGCAGGCATGCAGCATGCATGCAACCGGGCATGCTTGCAAGCAGGCATTCAAGTATGCAGCCTGCATTGTTTCTGTCACGGCTCCGGCGCTGCAAGGATTCGGCGGTTCCTCGCCCTTCCGCGCCTACGCGGGTTTGAATTACACTCTAGGGGTAGGGCAGACAAGACTACGTTGAGTCGGTTTTGCAGCGATTCACTTCTGTCAATACATTTTGTAGCGCAAAATCGAGCACTAAATAAACCAATGTCTTTAACCTTAATTATCAGACATCTTTTTTTACACTTGTTTTTTATTTCAATGAATAATGTTTACAGATAAATAAGTTCGTTTCCAATAATAGGAGAAAGGTTACTTCGATATTAATTATGTCTATCTATAATAAAAAAATATTGTAAGTAATACAACTGTAAAATGAAAAAAGAGGTTTTGAAAATCGGCTATTAGTTTTTCTGGAAAATGAAATATAATGTAAAATAAATTGATCGCATACAATGTTATGTCAAAAATATATCTTCAATTCAAATCTTCGATATACTGTTTTCGAAGTTTTGAAATTCGAATATTAAAATTTCGAAAGTAAGATAGGTTACCAAAGTTTATGTCATCCCGTACAAACACGCAATGTTAAATGGGGCTAGAACGAGTTTAGTTCCGGATTTTTAATAGGGGGTTTATGGCTGGTGTGTGGCCAAATTTCAGTAAACTTTGCTATTGTTCTATTTACATCTACCTTGGACAATTTATTTTCTAAGACATCTTACCTACTTACCTACCTAGTTTGTAATGGATTGTAAAATGGAAAATTAAATCTTTTGAAATGCCTTATACAAATGACACTGCGAAGAAACAGCCAAAAAAATAAATCAGTAAGCGCTTTGTAAATCAAATACTATAATATTTTCTACATATACTGTGATAAACGGAGACACGTTCCAATACATGTCTTCATATTAAATAAGTATCTCACTCAATGTAATGAATGGAAGTCACCATCATAAAAAAATATAAGTAGGTATTCTTCCTCAAAGGTTTTTATACTTCACGAACGTCTTTTATCGTGTCCTTATGAAGTGCCTGGAAACGTCTCGCATAAACTTCCAATAACCTTCAAAGCTGATTGAATCGTGCTCGACTAAGATACAGCTGAAAACAACGGTAATGTTTTAACTTAATTGAGGCATTAAGCAAATGCCGTCTCAAGGTTTCTGTATTCGATTTTTACAAATGAATATCATTTGTTTAGTCTAGAAACCACTTACGTCAGTCGGATAGAAATAGCGGAGGTTAGAAAAAATACCTTCGAGTTAATGTGATCTGCTCTAGGCCACCGCTGAATCCCGCTTCTGTGAGTAGTAAATAATAGATATTACATTATAACAATAAGTTGAAGTTGTTTTCCTGACTATCAACATTTATATTCTATATTTATATCTGTTATCATCATCATCATTGTAGCCAATAGACGTCCGCTGCTGGACATAGGCCTCCCCCAATGATCTCCACACAGATCGGTCCTGTGCCGTCCGCATCCAATGGATTCCCGCGAACTTCAGCAGGGTCCACCTTGTTGGGGGCCTGCCACGGCTGCGACTTCCTGTACGTGGCCTCCACTCGAGGACCTTTCCGCCCCAACGGCGTCTGTTCTCCTCGCTATGTGCCCTGCCCATTGCCACTTGAGGCATGCAATCCTTTGGGCTATGTCTGTAACCTTAGTTCTCCTGCGGATCTCATCATTTCTGATACGATCACGCAGGGAGACTCCGAGCATAGCTCTCTCCATTGCTCTCTGAGTGACTTTGAACCTCCTTAATCGGCACATTGTAAGCGGCCACGTTTCGGTTCCGTATGTCATCACAAGCAACACACACGCATTGAAGACTTTCGTCTTGAGACACTGCGGTAGGTGGGCCGAAAATATGCTGCGTAGCTTCCCGAACGCTGCCCAGCCGAGTTGGATTCGTCGATCGACCTCTTTCTGGATTATACGATTCCTGGTAAATTAGTATAACTCCTCACCACGAGGTTAGAGACTGTATATCAAAATATTAAACGCGTTAGGTATACGTTGAAGTCACAGTTTGTCAACTCATTTCACATTAAATTAGTGAGTATTTACTTAAATTAGTATATACCTACTCATCTTGTACCATGTGTCTCAACGTGTAACCATGATTCGGCCTTATTACATAATTATATAGGTACATCCGTACTATATGTATCGCGTTAGCAACACGGAGAGTAGTTGCGAATATGATTATATACGAAGGCTCGGCTGGGCAGCGTTCGGGAAGCTACGCAGCATATTTTCGGCCCACCTACCGCAGTGTCTCAAGACGAAAGTCTTCAATGCGTGTGTGTTGCTTGTGATGACATACGGAACCGAAACGTGGCCGCTTACAATGTGCCGATTAAGGAGGTTCAAAGTCACTCAGAGAGCAATGGAGAGAGCTATGCTCGGAGTCTCCCTGCGTGATCGTATCAGAAATGATGAGATCCGCAGGAGAACTAAGGTTACAGACATAGCCCAAAGGATTGCATGCCTCAAGTGGCAATGGGCAGGGCACATAGCGAGGAGAACAGACGCCGTTGGGGCGGAAAGGTCCTCGAGTGGAGGCCACGTACAGGAAGTCGCAGCCGTGGCAGGCCCCCAACAAGGTGGACCCTGCTGAAGTTCGCGGGAATCCATTGGATGCGGACGGCACAGGACCGATCTGTGTGGAGATCATTGGGGGAGGCCTATGTCCAGCAGCGGACGTCTATTGGCTACAATGATGATGATGATAACAGATATAAATATAGAATATAAATGTTGATAGTCAGGAAAACAACTTCAACTTATTGTTATAATGTAATATCTATTATTTACTACTCACAGAAGCGGGATTCAGCGGTGGCCTAGAGCAGATCACATTAACTCGAAGGTATTTTTTCTAACCTCCGCTATTTCTATCCGACTGACGTAAGTGGTTTCTAGACTAAACAAATGATATTCATTTGTAAAAATCGAATACAGAAACCTTGAGACGGCATTTGCTTAATGCCTCAATTAAGTTAAAACATTACCGTTGTTTTCAGCTGTATCTTAGTCGAGCACGATTCAATCAGCTTTGAAGGTTATTGGAAGTTTATGCGAGACGTTTCCAGGCACTTCATAAGGACACGATAAAAGACGTTCGTGAAGTATAAAAACCTTTGAGGAAGAATACCTACTTATATTTTTTTATGATGGTGACTTCCATTCATTACATTGAGTGAGATACTTATTTAATATGAAGACATGTATTGGAACGTGTCTCCGTTTATCACAGTATATGTAGAAAATATTATAGTATTTGATTTACAAAGCGCTTACTGATTTATTTTTTTGGCTGTTTCTTCGCAGTGTCATTTTTTGTATAAGGCATTTCAAAAGATTTAATTTTCCATTTTACAATCCATTACAAACTAGGTAGGTAAGTAGGTAAGATGTCTTAGAAAATAAATTGTCCAAGGTAGATGTAAATAGAACAATAGCAAAGTTTACTGAAATTTGGCCACACACCAGCCATAAACCCCCTATTAAAAATCCGGAACTAAACTCGTTCTAGCCCCATTTAACATTGCGTGTTTGTACGGGATGACATAAACTTTGGTAACCTATCTTACTTTCGAAATTTTAATATTCGAATTTCAAAACTTCGAAAACAGTATATCGAAGATTTGAATTGAAGATATATTTTTGACATAACATTGTATGCGATCAATTTATTTTACATTATATTTCATTTTCCAGAAAAACTAATAGCCGATTTTCAAAACCTCTTTTTTCATTTTACAGTTGTATTACTTACAATATTTTTTTATTATAGATAGACATAATTAATATCGAAGTAACCTTTCTCCTATTATTGGAAACGAACTTATTTATCTGTAAACATTATTCATTGAAATAAAAAACAAGTGTAAAAAAAGATGTCTGATAATTAAGGTTAAAGACATTGGTTTATTTAGTGCTCGATTTTGCGCTACAAAATGTATTGACAGAAGTGAATCGCTGCAAAACCGACTCAACGTAGTCTTGTCTGCCCTACCCCTAGAGTGTAATTCAAACCCGCGTAGGCGCGGAAGGGCGAGGAACCGCCGAATCCTTGCAGCGCCGGAGCCGTGACAGAAACAATGCAGGCTGCATACTTGAATGCCTGCTTGCAAGCATGCCCGGTTGCATGCATGCTGCATGCCTGCTTGGATGCTGCATTCATGCATAATAAGTAATAGTTGTATAAACTTATTTGTCTTTTAATAACATATAAAACGATTTTCTGGAAATTAATTCGTCTAAAATATGTTTGTCTATCAAAGGTTGAGGAATATTTAAAAATGTATAGATCTAAAAAATATGTTATTTGAAAATCGGCAATATCTCAGCAATATGTCAATCGTTTTTTCGGTCAAATGAAAATATGGAAAAGAAAAATGTGGCAAAACGTTTTCGCTAGAATGAAATTCGAACTAAAAACATTCGAATTTAAGATAGGTAACCCATAAACTTTAGTACCTACGACAATACGTTCAGATTGCTTTTAATAAAAAGGTGGAAAATTTGATTACGTTTTCATTTCCTTATGAAAGGAGACCACTAAACTGTCAAAGTAAAATTATGAACATTTCACTGTTTTACGCTTCGGTGTATCTGGTGATGATGGCGAGAGTGAGACTCTAGCCATCATTTCCACTGCCTTAGCAACCGCCTTTGATGTCCTTCACATGTGTGATCCGAGACGATAAGTGTTACATCCAAACGTTTGCCCTCATGCACCGGCTAAATACTCGACATCGATGCTCGCTCATATGTAAATGTCTGCATCCGATCGGGTGTCAGTTCCGTATGGTGGACCTAAAGAATGCGGGGTCACCTAACCTCTTTTGATGTCATTTCTTCTTTTTCATTTTTGATATCCCTCACACTGATCTGAGACGATATGAGTTTCATCCAGATGTCTGCTCCTGAGTACCGGATATTTGACATATTTTAATGTTCAAATGTTGCCGTACCTGAGCGGGTTCATACGGTGGACGTAACAGCATCCGGCGTCACCTTACAAGTCGCTCTTAGGACGGTATTATGCATAGAATACACATGAATGAAAAGGTAAGTAAAAAGTAAGTAAGTCTCAGCCTATAAACTGTCCCACTGCAGGGCAAAGGCCTCCATCATAGAAATCAGGTTATTGCTACTATGATGGGATTAGGCTTAATCACCACGCTTGCCAAATGCGGATTGGTGATCACAAACCCGAGCTAAGTCCGAAAAATCCGAAACATACTTTTCGCTCGACCCGGGAATCGAACCCAGGACCCCGAGATCACGGCCGCGTACTTAAACCACTAGACAAACAGGCCGTTATGACTTTAAATTTGGGTCTTAGTAGTCAAATCTTTATTAATAAAATCCAGGATGATCATGGTCCAAACTGCCCCGAGCTCCAAAGTGCACCACCAGCTTTGGACGCTACCGAGAATGATACGATGACATGGTATATCGCAGTTTTTGCTCAATATACAGGTTTTTTTATTGATGACCTTGCTATCGGCTTCACACTGAACCATAGAGTTGATAAAAATACCCTACGATGGAGTGAGCATATCCAGAAGTAACTTATTTATTAATGTAGAGTGAGTAGGCTACAGTTTCTTAATAACAACTTCAAGTACATAGGTATTTCACAACGTATTTCACGGACGTTAACAAGATACGACGCGTATGGGTACTTATTACAGACATGTCTCCATCAGTATCGTTCCCAGTGTCATAGCAACCGCCTTTGATGTTCCTCGCGTGTGATCTGAGACAAATGCACGGTTCATCCAGACGTCTGTCCCCGGGCGCCGGATACCCAATCTACATATTTTCCACATTCGCTCAAATATGGCCGCACCTGAGCGGAACCGTGCGAACCTAATAATGTGGGCTTGGTCACCTAACGAACATTATGCGTGGAATTGAAAACCTCCTATGTTTTATTTGTCGTTTAAAAATGTGACTCTTTTGACGACATCACTAATTTATATGATTCTAATCAAAACAGAAAATGTATAATAGACGTTTATACCGTATGCGTCGTAGAAGCAAATATAGATCGTCGTAATGGAAGTCTTAGTTACCAAAATACCCTTTTCGTATTTTTTTATACTTATATCAATATTTATTTAGGTAAGTACGAACAAATCGTACACGACTCCCAAGAATTTAATTGATTTCTTCTCGGAATAAATATGATTCATTCTGAATCGTAGTAGTAATGAATAAATAAGAAGAATGAGGTATAAATATTTTTTAATGTTTAATTAGGGCATTTGATTTCACGGAGCCGGATCCCAGACGAGACCAGACTGCTTGCTCCGGAGGAAATATCCAGAGAAGGAAAAACGAAACCAGGTAGAGGTCAGGCTTTCCTATTCATTTCCTTTCCATTCTATTCGATTTGTGCAATTACAAGTGAATTTTTTTTGTGTAACGATTTTTTTCAATTTAAATATTTAAATTCGTTCTGTTTAAACGTGTAGTATTTGTGTGCTAGAGAGATTTTATACGATTTCATTGCCCTTGGTTTGCAATTCGTAGCAGCAAATCGTAGGGCACTGTGAGTAGTGGTATGGTAAACGAGCGAGGGGGAAACCGCATTCAGCGGAAGGCAGAGAGTCCCTTAGTCCCACTATCTACCCCCTGCGTGTCCACTCAGGGTGAAAAGCGACTCAAATGTAAAAATAGTCCCGCCTCCACCCCCACTTTGTTCTGAGAAAATTCCCGTTGTCTACCTCGAACAACGGGAAATTTATAAACACTTGTGTCGATGTTCATCCGGGGTGTACAAGAAGCGGTAATTAGCCCAAGGAGTGACCAAATTGTACGCAGTACCTACTCATTATTATACTATTCAATTGTAGCTACGTTTATAACTGGTTTTACTATTTTACTTAACTACACTAAAAATCGACGCTGACAAAGCGGCAGGATGCGCTGCCATATTCCGGGCAGTAAGTACCAAAACTATGTTAAAATGGGTTTTTAAATTTGTTTTTCTTCTATCAATTTTATATACGAGGGCTATGTAAACAACCCGAGGATTTTAGGTCAATTTGCATTATTAGATATCGTTTGCTTTGTAAATAATTAATTTAATAAAGCGGCCCCGTTTGTTGGGGCAAAAATACGAAGGGACGCAAAATAATTAAACCGATACGCCTAAAATTCTCGGAAAACGACATTCGCGGAGTCAATCATATATTGTTATCTCAACCGTAATGATCCATATATAGGTGCTTTTGCTGTTTTTGATAAAAATGTTTGTTTCAAAGGCTTTTATAATTAATTCAAAGGCTTTTTTATTCAAAAGAGTATGAAAGCTTCATCATATCCTTTATAGGACTGTCACTGCTGTAGGGGACAGTGAGTCGAGTAGTAACAAAGTATGTAATTAGCAGATTTTACACGAAAAATAATCTTCCGTACATTTTGAACTATTATTGCTGCTAGTGCGTCATACCTCTGCGATTCGTAATTCTTTTGCAGCCTTTTTTGTTACAATTCCACCTATGAGTGAGCTTGCCAAATAGGTGTACTACAGTAACTCGCACTGTTTGCACGTCACTTTTGAGTAGCTAGCACTAGTGAGCTGGAAAGTAGCTCGCATGACAAGCCGAGTAATTATCTACTTGCTAGGCATCAACTGTAAAAACGAGTGTTACTGTCTCTTGGTTAGCTCACAATTTTACAGGGAGTTATAACCGATCTATTTTCATAAAATTTGGGAGTATAAGTAGATTTATACTTAGATTTACTTAGACCATATTTAGAAAGTTTCAATGTAGCTGCCAACTCGCATCTAACAGATTTACAGATACAACATTTCACAATATTACTTTCCCAATCCTATCAATAGGTTCAAAATCCCATGGAGAGATAAAAAGAAGAATTAAATTTTATTGGCACTAATACTACCAGACAAATAAACTTTAAAATGCATAATTTAGACTTCATCTAAAAAGTAGAACATAAAAAAATCAGATCGCAGGAGGATTTTAATAGCGCAGACAAAGAAATGGTGACTGTGCGCAGTAATTGAGTTGCCGCAATAAAGTTCCATTAGTAATTAAACTGCTTTCAAAATAATAGCATTCCCAGTGTCGCCAACTCAATTATTTATTTATTTGACTTAGAAAATGAATTACAAAAGTTTTAATAACGAGCCTTTACAGCATACCGGTGCCATCGACAGTTTTTTTCTTAATACATTAAAATAGTGAATAGACAAAAGACTCATCATCATCATCAGCCCATTTAAGTCCCCACTGCTGGGGCACGGGCCTCCCTCAATCACATGAGGGGTAATAACCGTACTCACCACGCTTGGCAGACGGGTTGGCGAGGGTTTTGATATAAATGCAGAGTTTTCCTTCTCTGGGTGCTGATGATCATGCCAGCAGCTTTACCTTAGTCGCCTTTTACGACACCTCGGTAAGAGTAAGGGTGGCCTATTCTCTGCCGGGGGCCACACGGCCCCGGACAAAAGACTAAAAGACCACAAACATGATTTAGAAACAAATGGATCACATGTAGAATATAAGTGACTATGTAAATTTTCCATTTATGACTTTAAGGGTAGCTCGTGTACTTGTTTTGTCACTATTTATATGGCAAATAGCTCTAAAAATGTTAGGTGTTGAGGCTCCGTAGCCACAGCTTGTGATTCAACCAAGGATAATTTACTCAAATTGTGATGTACTTGGCAATGGTCAGGTACAGAGTAGCCCTTTACTGTGTACTTTGCGGGCTCCTAGGTGTTCCTCCTCTCTCATTTACTGTTTTTTTTTGTCGATGCTCATACAGGACGGATTATGTACACGACTTTGAACTTTTCCGCATTTTTAGAACGGTGCGTCAGCTTTTTTGTTGTGTTGTTGTGTTTTTTGTTATTCCGTGAGCATGGCACTTGCAACAGTGCCGAAATATCGGAAACTCAAAAGTACGTGGTAGAAATCCCGTAAATAACTATTCTAATGTTAGTTGACCATGAAAGTTTAAAACAATATATATGTAGAATTACGACTATTCAGGATAACTAGGTGATCGATATAAGATAACAATCGATCATGCAGGGATAAGTATAATTTCTGCCTTGTAAATTTAATCTAACGAGTCATTTTACTAAAAAAACATGAAGTCTTGCAAAAGATGATTGTAAAATGAATGGTATTTACAAAAAAAGCTTACAAAATTACAAATACTTTTTTATTTTAAATGAATTGATCAATTTTTCATTTATTGTCTTAATTTCTCGCGGAAATCCCTACCACGTGGTACAGAACTGAAGTACGTACCTCAGTTCTGTGGGACGGTTTGGCTGCAGGAGTATTTTCGGATGTCTACGACTTAGAGATCTTCAAGAGAAGAGCGTACTCTTTTTTAAAAAGGCCGGCAACACATTAGCGATCTCTCTGATTTTGCGGATGTTAATGGGCAGCGTTGATTGCTTTCCATCAGGTGACTCGCTTGCTCGTTGGTCCGCCTCTAGCATAAAAAAAAAATCGTTAGAATGAATGAAATACCGGGTGGGCGGCACCAGTGATCCGTAAGATTTTTTATGTTTGTTATCGCTGTTTTAACTACTATTCGTTTTGTCTTCATAAAAATACAGTGTTTTTTAAGAGTCGTAATTTTGAAGTTGTCTTTATTCGCTTAAGGGCTGATTTTTCCATCGTCTATAAAGTATTACCCGGCAAAATTAAATGATAGTAGTCTTATTGTTACTTACTTGCATGAATGTGACTATTACCTTTAATGGTATTTCATTTTATCGATTTGTTAACTTTTAACGGACCATTGAAAAACCAGCCCTAAGTCTACAAAAAGAGGGTACCTTTCTTGTGGCCAATAAAGCCAAACAAATGAAACAGTAAAAAAGTAATACAACAGAAATAGTATTCAGAACACGTCCATGATTCCGTGGCTCTTTTAGTAGTAAACCGGTGTGTATGATGAGGATGACAACACAGTATAAATCAAATGTATGTTTTCCTTTTGACCTAGTTTCAGGGACAAGCCGCAGTTAAGAGTGTAATTTGGAAAAATTTACAGAAAATACAAAGAGGAAATTCAGCTCAAAACTTTGTTTGGTTGGCGACTGTTATACAGCACTTTTTCACATAAATATTTCGAAACATCACATACATTGATCTGACTCCGAGATAAAAAGCTCGTGCACCTGTGTTACGGATATCAGAACCAACAGATGAATTGCAAATATATACATTCTATCTCATTTCTTTTGTAAACATACAGAAAATACTCAGACTAATACAATTGGACATGATTATGCATACAAATGTTTGTCCCGGCGGGGATCGAACCCGCAACCCTTGCACCAGAGGCAGCGATCACTACCACTAATCCAAAACGGGTCGTTAAATTTAGGACACAAAATAATATTCACAGAAGGTCGGATATAGCGACCTTGATGTAGAAGAGTTCGATGACCTACGCGCTAGGAAGTATATCATATCGTGTTTCTCTGGCACACGTTTCGTTTCCGTATAGTCTATCTCTGTGTCACGCCGAACCAAGTTGATATCACTGTACGCCTGCATGTTAGTGAGCCGGTTTAGCTCGCTACGTAAGCAGCCGGTATTCTGCGTCTATATATTTTGCTGGGGCCCTTAATAACAAGGTGATTTAACGAACGAGTACAGATTACACGCAATTTAGATCCTTAGGGCGGAAAATTTGTCAAGCGGCTGTCGCCGTGTAGTCGTTTTCAATATTACGTACTCGACGGACGACTGCGGTTGCCCCACGCGGCACATCCACGTGGGGCAACCGCTCCGTTCAGCATTATGGTACAGTCGTGGCACTGGGTCGAATAGTAGCTCTCCAATACTCTACAAGACCGTGTGGTCCCGGCAGAGTAGAATAGGCCACCCTCACTCTTACCGAGGTGTCGTAAAAGGCGACTAACTTAAAGCTGCTGGCATGATCATCAGCACCCAGAGAAGGAAAACTCTGCATTTATATCAAAACCCTCGCCAACCCGTCTGCCAAGCGTGGTGAGTATGGCAATTACCCCTCATGTGATAGAGGGAGGCCCGTGCCCCAGCAGTGGGGACTTAAATGGGCTGATGATGATGATGATGACTCTACAAGACTCTACATTACTGTATTTTTTGCTGACTCTATTCTTTCAAAATCCTAGATTAAATCAATTTGATTTAATCTAAGTTCAAAGTAGAGATTGAAGCGGGTCGGGGATGGTGCACCGGTCACGTACCGATAGGTATGTTTGCTCTACACGTCAGCCGGGAGAACCGATCTGTGCAATCCATTATGCTGGTTGTTGATATCGCATATAATGTATTTGATTGTTTTTTGCCTGATCATCAAGCAACAATTCACACATTCGTAAACATATTTTTTTGGTATCAAACAATGGATATTCACATTTTTATATTGCCTTACAATAATATCGTAGAAACTGTTTGATGTAGGTTCACTACTCGTCAAAATATGTTGTACTTGAAATAATTTACGACGGATGATTCGATTTTATATAAAACTTTTGCTCATGTTTTATGGATCAACACATTTTCCGTTGAAGTTTATTACTCGAGGATAACGTATATTTCTACTAGTAAAATAATTTTAAAACTCAGTCCAGTATATTTTTAATTTATTTGCTTTGGAATGCTCTCCCAGCTCATGTGTTTCCTCCTTCATACAATCCGGGATCTTTTAGGCGGGGCGTGAAACGGCATCTCAGCAGGCCATCAGGGTCGAGGATGGCAGACACAATGGGTACTTTGTTAGTTCTTTTGTGCCTGCCAACCTCATATTTGGATTTCACGGCCGCTTACCATCAGGCGGAGTGAGGTCATCCTGATTGGCCCTTTCTACATAAAAAAAAATATATAAACATAAAAAAATACAAATTCTCCCTCTTTATAATATATGTATTAGTTCTAGTTAAGTGAGATTTTGGTTATACTCGAGTCAGCAAAATTTATTTATTTTAAAAAGATAATTGATCTTTTTAAATCAAATATATTTTGTTGATATTAAATTATTTTCGATATTTTTATTAATTTCAAAGTACAAAGGTTTATAGTTAAGTTATTTTACAAGGGTCTTTATTGTCTGGGATTCTGTGACATTCTGCCTGTTTCCCATTCTGTAATTATGTTCCTGCTGTAATAACTAACTTGTAATATTAATAATAATTGACCATTGCTTGACCAAAAGCCCGGAACTATGTAAACATGCCCTTTAAAAGGAATATATATATTCTATTTATATTATATATTTTTTTATGTCATAGGTGGCAGACGAGCAGACGGATCACCTGATAGTAAGCGATTGCCGCCGCCCATGGACACTCGCGACACCAGTGGAGTCACAAGTGCGCTGCAACCTATAAATCCCCCTTTCCCCAGGATTGGGCCTCCGGTACCCTCACTCACGCAGCGAAACACAGCACAGAGCTGCTTCACGCCGGTTTTCTGTAAGGCCGTGGTGTATCACTCCGGTCGAGCCAGCCCATTCATGCCGAAGCGTGGCTCTCCCACGAATTTATATATTAAACCACCATAATAATTGTAATAACTAATAGGGCCATTGATCTAGTACATAAGTTTAAAAATATACTATTTCCAAAACAGTCCAGGTTAGGTGGCTAATGTATGCGAATTTACTGAATGGATTATTCACAGAGTAACAGAAATGGAATGCATCAGGGCTGATCTCCATAATCCTCCAAATTCTCTATCGCACCGGCTATGGTGTTTGTCTCAATCGGGGCAGGATTGGTTGTGGAAATTACTCATTTAAATGGGCTGGCACTACTAACAACTTCAGGGATGTGAAGTTAAGTCATAACTAAGAGTCTTATTTATAAATGTTTGTTAAACGTTTGTGTTATAAAGCAGTTTTGTATGAACATCTTTTGTTTCAAACATCAAAACTGCTCTATAACACCGTTTTATTAAACGCTTATAAATAAAGCTCTGGGCCGATTTTATGATCCGTAGTTAGGTTTTGGTTAAATTAACTATAATTAACTGTCTAACCAATAGTGAAAGTGACAGTGTCAAAGTGAAGTAATTGCTTGTAATATAACTATTGGTTAAGCTAACTTAATTTTTGGCGATATTTGATCATTGGTTACTTCTTTCAAACCATTAGTTCTGTTTAACTACGGATCAAAAAAACTGGCCTAAGTCAAATGCGTGTAAAAATTCGCTACCGTACTATGGACTAAGCCTCTTGAAGCTTTTAAGCGTGATTTGTCAAAAAGTAAATTTGAAGAACGGAACTAGCAATAATGCTGTTAAAGTTTGACCTCAGTCCAACAGTATGCCTTCTATTGGACTTTTCACACGCAATAGCCCCCACTGATGCCGTGTGGTCCCCGGCAGAGTAGAATAGGCCACCCTCACTCTTACCGAGGTGTCGTAAAAGGCGACTAAGGTAAAGCTGCTGGCATGATCATCAGCACCCAGAGAAGGAAAACTCTGCATTTATATCTAAACCCTCGCCAACCCGTCTGCCAAGCGTGGTGAGTATGGCAATTACCCCTCATGTGATTGAGGGAGGCCCGTGCCTCAGCAGTGGGGACTTAAATGGGTTGACGATAAGCCCCCATTGTATTATCTCAGTCGATAGTCAATGTAGTGAACATTGATATATGTTTTCTATATCAATGGTAGAGACCCCTGTGACCCAATAATTTTTTGGCCTAACTGTGACCCGAAGTACTAAAACTATCACATACTATACTACATCAGGAGCCCAATTCTCGTGCTCGTAACATTTTGATAATATGGCGGATATTACTTGAAAACCATACAGAAAAACTATGTTTTAGTGATATATGTCGTATGTAAATAAATATCACGAGCACGAGAATTGGGGTCCTGATAGACCTAGAGACAAAATTAGCGATATTTCCTTTTCTCATGATAATTTCTTCTCGCTGTTCAAAGGACGTGTTTATACTTACTTAGGGTTGCAAGAACAGATAAAAAAACTTAAATCAAATGTGTGCTAATGTTAGGACAGTGGGTTATCAAATATGCGTTTATTAAATGTTTCTTTATTTATAGAAATTTAACATAATTAGCTTTAACACCCGTATATACTAAAATAAATATTATCCATAGGATTTTTTATGATAAAACACCAAATGACTTTTAAACTCTATGCCGTTTATATTATTTACTCAATCAAGTACAGTTTTAGTTCATTCATAACCGTAATCAGAACAAGAATCTCTTTAAAAACTAAATCAAAGTTTGAACTAAATCACCAATTTATTCATGAAACTCCAGAAAGTTTAACACTTGCACATCATTCAGTGCTAAAAAAAAACAAACAATCTTAACCCAAACATATACAAGTGTCTATCATAATACCAATCGCTTTTATAAATATATGTAAATGTCACGTAAATAAATACTGTGAAATGCATCACTATTGGTTCAAATGACCACAGATAATTTAAAACTACGATTAGTCACAATGAAGAGTAATTCATACTTATTTTGAAACGCAATTTAAGACAACAAAATAGGTTCAAATAATGTGTCCTAGTACAAGTACACGGGAATACACATATATAGTTCAGTGAAAAATTTAAAAATGCTGGGTCTATTAGACATAGACATTTTGTCCTAAAAATATCACCCGGGGTCTCAGGAGGTTAAAAACAAGAATGGTATCAGTTAGCGAATTAATTATTCAGTTGTCGTGTCCAAGTTCGGTCCTGGTCTTAATTACTGGATGGCGCTCGCATGACGGAAGGAGCCCAAGGGAATACAAAGCGATCATTATATTTGCGGGCGCACACAGATTAGTGGTTTGAGTATACATTTGTTCCCCCATTCGTACAGGGCAGACCCCGGCCCATTTATAATCTGTCTTTTGAGTGCTGCCAACTTGAAAGCTGATGTGGGGTAATTTCACGGGAAATTATTTGGTTATTTTCATTTTTTCCGGTTTAAAATTTTACTTCGCGATTCCAAATCTGAAACTTCAAAAAATTAATAATTCATTTGTTGGTCTAAGTATTAAAATGTACAATAAGTTGCCACAAAATGTTATTGAGTTACCAACGCATAAATTTAAATCTCACGTGAAAGCCTGTTTAATGAGTAAAGGATACTATAAGATTGTAGACTACCTAAATGATAAGGATTCATGGACATAATGACCTCCATGCCTGCACACTTGTAGCATTTTCATATATATTTACGGAAATTATTAATATTATATAATTACTCATTTTTAATAAATTAGGCTTAGCAGCATTTATTACTGTATAAAAATTGATTTATATTGATTATTCAATAATTGACAAGATGCTAACCACCTACTACTATTGTACACCTCGTCCTGCAGTTTGTTAGTGTTGTATTAAGTAACTACTACTCTTTGTGACCTATGAGGGGAACCTAAGTAGTCATGCTCACTCAAATGTCTCTGAGGTGGTGGCGCTATGTGGCGGGTCATTACATTCCCTCTAATATGGTTGAGTGAAATGATGGCTGACACATACGTCATACTTGTGAACAGGTGCCACCTTTGGGGACTGGTCTGCTTCGGTTTACCTCATAATATTTATTTTATTAATATTTCCTTTATTTTATTTTGTGTAACAATTGAACTGTATGGCTTGGTATGATGATGACACAACATTGTATGAAAGTTTGGCGATTAAAAAGAGTAACTGGCGAGTTTCTTGCCGGATCTTCTCGACCAGAAACAACTTTCCGAGCCGGTGGTAGAATCGCATTATGTTTATTTATTTCTTTAGTATATTTTATGTATCAACATATTTACGTATTAACATGTAAATTATACATAAGTACTTATAAATAGTTTTAAGTCATTCAAATGTATGACGATTTGTAAGTGCTGTGTACAAGCCTATGCGAATAAAGAATTATTTGACTTTGACTTTGACTTGACTTAAATTGTTGTTGGGATGGCAATTTTTACTAGCTTTACTCTCGAGTGATTTATGAACATTATGAACATGAATTTAATATAGATACTACGCGATGCCTATGAATGATTTGTCTTTGACACGCTGTCACCATTTTACGGTAGAAAACATACCATAAAGAACTAAAAAGTTTGGCAACTCGATCTTTGTCGTACCATTAAGAAATGTCCTGCAAAATGGACTCCTTCAAACGAAGCGTGAAGAAGCATCTTGTGGGCTAGTAAGCCAACGGATGTGATGCCGTGCCGTCGGTCTTCTTTTGCTTACGTCTCAGGCTAAGGTGGGCCAATATACTGTGTCACTACAAAAAAAACAGTGTAGGTGCCTACTCAAATGTCATCGCCGAGGTAAAGGTCGGGGCGGGGAATCGTTCACGATTATTTCTTTTTTAGGTTTACCTAACTGTACCTACCTTAATCGGCAGGGCTATCGTAGCTTGACGTATGTTCACTGTACCCTTTGAATTATTTGACGCACTGTTTAAGAAATATTAAGTTTTCTTTAGAAATTGCTACCTGTATTTAGTAGTAGATGATATATATTTGTCAAAGAGTAAGGTAATAATACTCTGGATAGTATTTTTTTGGGCCTTTCAGATACCAAAATCTGCAGGTTCTGTCGCGAGGACGAGGAAACGATTATCCACGTCCTCGGCGAGTGCATAGCGCTGCACCGCTGCAGAAGCCGGCACCTGGGAGCACACATGATCTCAGCTGACGAGATCAAGAGCTCCCCCATCAGCTCCATTCTCGGGTTTATCCTGGAACTGGAGCTACACGAGGTGCTGTAATAGGTTACGGGGCTGCCACAATAGATCATCTACTGGTCGCAGTGGCTATGAGACGCAGGGCTCACCCCATTTCTATCATTAGTATTTTTTTTTAATAATTATGAAATAAATAAATGCACGTTTACAAAATTACGAGATATTTGAAAGATAATTTGTCTTGGTATTTGATAATCCTTACCAATATTGCTAGTTGAAAGTAAAACTCGTAATTCATATTATTCAAATTACAAAGTCCATAAACGTACTTTGGGCAACATTTAATCTTAACTTATACTTTATATCTGCTTCTAATGCAGAACTTAAGAAGAGGCAGATATAAGATAATAAACGTATAAACGTAATAAACCCGACTACGGCGAAGCAAAAAGGAGGTGATGAGAGAGGAGGCTATGATTTTGACCTGTATGTATATATGTATGGATGGTTGTTCATCTGTTCCCTCATAACTTCTAAACTAGTTATCATATTTGAACAAACGAGGTGTCGTTAAAAGCGTCTTGGTTGTCTTCTGGTTATAGGTAACATGACGTCACGTTAAATTGATTACAGCGCTCTCTATGGGACTTAGGGTAAGGAATTAAAAAAAAATTGCTTGACGGTACCGTGTGGGGTATCAAATAAAAGAGCTTTTTTAGCACTTTTTCAAATATGTTATTTTATTTACATAACTAAAAAATTGTTAAATAAAAATAAAGCTTAATAACAGATTCATTATAATAATATAATCAATGTGGCATACGACCACGGCGATACGGCATAATAATTTCAGCAGAGACAATTTTCTTGTTTCGTACTTTTTAGAGCGTGTTTTTTGGCTGTCGGGTTTTAGTTTTTAAACTTTATTTTTCTCAATTGAACTTTGTATTTTGCAGGATGAATTTTATTCGAGTGAATTGCGAAAGATGTTAAAGTAGTTAAGAGGTTGGAGCCGTTTGAACGTCTTTGTCTGTCCCAGTTGCTAAGATTCCAAAGCTAGTAGGTCCGCACACTGGGCATGCTCACAGCGAACTACTTTATTCGCATATTTAACTTCTTCTTCTTTAGCCTGTTTCAACTACTTGAGTGTAGGCCTCCATTAATTTGTTTACAGACCATTAGTGTCACTCCTACCAGCTTCTCTATACTGCTGACGTTTGCATCAGTGGTAGTGAACGCTGCCTTTGGTGCAATGGTTGCGGGTTCGATCCCCGCACAGTACAAACATTTGCGTGCATGAACATGACTGTTTGTAATGGTCTGGATGTTTTCTATGTATTATAAGTATGTATTTACAAAAGAAAAGTATTATTTGTATATAATTTGTAATTCCGCTATTGTAGGTGTACTCGTAGTATCAATGTAGGTGATGTTGTGAAAAAAAACTTCCCTCTGGGCTACTACTACACCAGACTGAGGTGATAGTGCTTTTAGTGAACATCCAGGGTTCGGCACCATAAGAGAACACTGGTAGGATGCACTGGTCAACTATTCTTGGTTAGCAATTGAAAAATTACATAATTGGCAAGGAAAATCATTGCATGCATGCGCTGTTTCGCTGCGTGAGTGAGGGTACCGGAGGCCCAATCCAGGGGAAGGGGGGTTAAAAGGTAAGCAGTGCACTTGTGACACCACTGGTGTTGCAGGTGTCCATGGGCGGCGGTAATCGCTTACCATCAGGTGATCCGTCGGCTCGTCTGCTACCTAAATCATAAAAAAAAACACTTACCAACCTTACGTATTTTTTTTTAAGACTACATATCTAACCATTGTTAGTTAGATCTGGTATTTACAATTTTATGTGCTAAGGTGATCAAACCACCCTCGGCAACAGTCGAATGAGTCAAACTTACAAGGAGTCACAAGGTTGCTGCCAACCTTTAAATTCCTCTTCCCCTCGGATTGGGTCTCCGATATCCAAACTTACTTGGCTTACTTAAAAAATAGCCATCGCGTTAATTCCCGTTCCTATTAAATAATAATAAACGCACAACTTCTCCATCACTCAGTTTGCACTAATACCATAGAAAATGCAAGAAAAATCCCACTCGCAACTTGCAAGAAGCCCAGTGTGCGCAGCTAAGAGCTTGGGAGTTCGAAAACTTTTAAACTGATGTTTAAATCCTGCACTCCGATTGAATGAAAATAAACGGCATCGACTTGTATTAGTCGTAGGTAAGTGCAGCTAAGTATTTTGGTATCTATTTGGAACGCGTTTGGTTTTGACATTCCAGTTTAAAACGGAGATCTTTTTGGGAATCTAATATTACAACGGTAATTGTAACGGTTTATTACGTTAGTTTTTTAATCCATACCCATAGATTAGGTACTTTGTTGCAGAAAGCACTTTACACATTTTACATAAAATCAATGACACCTCTGAATACAATTGGCTAGATTTGGGCCATTTTAACCGACTTCAAAAAAGGAGGAGGCTCTATGTTCGACTGTATGTTTTTTTTTTATGTATGTTCACCGATTTCTACGCCAATTGTTGACCGATTTGCACATTTTTTTTTTTGAATGACACACTTCCAAGTTGGTCCCATATTTATCATGTCAGAATCTGATGAAGGGATCCCAGAGAAATTTTATTTAAAATTTTATAGGCACATGAAATGTTTTTGTATTTTTTATGTAAGCTGCACCAGTATTTACGCCTGATTGTATTATTTTTGTGGATCTACCTAAAATGAAACACTAAAAAGCATGAAAAAAAAATCTACGAAAAAAAACCGCCTTCAAAAACCACGAACTGAAAAGTGTAAAATAATATTTTTATCACTTCCTACACTTTAAATAACATTTTATAACAGTACACTCAGGAAAAGTTGTTATTGAAGTCGGCGCCCAAGACTATCTTGTAATGTTACATTCAATTATTCAACAGAGATTAGGCGCCTAATCTCACACTATTTAGTTCGTGGTTTTTTTAATTTTATGATTGACACTTTGATGATGTTGCGATTTTATTATAAACGTTAACATTGAAGAATAATTCAGTTACATACATCGTCAGCCCATTGAAGTCCCCACTGCTGGGACACGGGCCTCCCTCAATCACATGAGGGGTAATTGCCATACTCACCACGCTTGGCAGACGGGTTGGCGAGGGTTTTGATATAAATGCAGAGTTTTCCTTCTCTGGTTCCTGATGATCATGCCAGCAGCTTTAACTTAGTCGCCTTTTACGACACCTCGGTAAGAGTGAGATTGGTCTATTCTACTCTGCCGGGGACCACACGGCCCCGAATTATAAATGGGTATCCGTCTGGATACTCATTAATAATTCAGTTACCTATTAATATTATATATTTTCTGTAAAAATTACATACACGTATGCAAGTCCTCGGAAGTTGCAGGCGTCCATAGGCTGCGGTAGTCGGTACCACCAGGCGAGCCGCTCGCTTCTTTGTCTGCGTCATTTTGTAAACAGAATTTGCAAGTGACTGAATCACAAAAAACATCGAAAACCCACCTACACGAGTGCACAATTCATATGGGTATAACGGTCCCTAAAAGTATGGCTAATGTTACGGTTCAAGATTAATGCGACGATTACTCACGTCCGATTATTTCCCGCACGCGCCCACTGTGCCCACTGTGTTAACCCCATAACCCCCGAGGCCCGGGTAGGTCTTAAATCATGGTTAAAAGGTTATAATTCGTGTGAAATAACTGTAATTGATGTTAAAAATCATGCAAGCAATTTAGACTTATGGATATGCGTATAATCTTGTTTGCGAGTACATCATTCGATTTATCAAAGATCGTGTTGAAATACTCGCTAAGTACGAGTAGGTAGTAGGGAACTATCAATAAAAGTGCGCAAATGAAAGATTTATCAAAATTTCGCTTGATTTCGGATGGCAACTACTTTATACCTTGGTAGTCATGACCCTGCTCTAGCAAGGTGAAGAAATTAAACCCACCCTGTGAGCACATTAATAAAAACCTGAACACATTCGAAAACCGTGCACGGTGCAATATATGATTTTAGGTATAATTTTGTTCCTCTAAAAGTATGTCTGAAATGTAAACATAGTGTCAAGTATCACATCACGTATTAGTCCGTTTGAATCAATTTCAGCATTACGTAAATTTAAAACTATAATGTGCTAAGCAAAGAAATATTTTACATCCTGCCGTCCGATGACGTCATCTTACGTTTTTTAGTTTTTAATTTTTTTCTCAGTAAATAAGCAATATAAAAAATTAATAAATATATATTCGAGCAGCGGAAAAGTAAACAAAGAATTGGTATTTTTTGTTTCAGAGCTTAGCAATTTTGAAATGTTGTCCATTGGTAGTGACCCTGCCTCTACGCCAAAGGTCGTGGGTTCGATCCCCACCCTGGACAAACATTTGTGCGCTGAACACTTGTGTTTGTTCGGTGTCTGGGTGTAATATATGTATTTAAGTATATATTTGTGTTCCTCTGTTGTCTGATATCTGTAACACAAGTGTTTAAGCTACTTAGTACGGAATCAGGTCAACGTATGAGATGTTGTGAGAATTATTATTATTATTATTTTTTGTAAACATTTTTTGTCTCAAAATGGTTGTTAAAACATTTTGGTGTTCATACTGGATTCACGGACCTAGGCCAAGTGAGCCGCAGCTTATTATTATTATTATTAATTTCATCTCGGCGTGTCGTCCCCAATTTCGACACCCGGGGTACCTACGCTTGAACCATGATTCTAGGATTTGGTAAGTCTAGTAATTAGGTACTTATAATCAAGCGACTGCTGGCTGACCTTCACAACTCTTAGAATGGGGAACCAGAACAACTGGATCTTATAATGTATTAAACCATGATCTATAGATAATAAAATTTATACATTTAACAGCATTGGAATAAAGTTAGTGAGTTTGTAGGACGTAGTAATCTTTGGATCTACCAACTGAGTCTCTTTTGTCAATTCTTTCACAAATAGACATTGATTTATAGACGTAGTAGTAACAACTCACTGCTAGTAGAATGCTAATTGTGACATAAGTTCTTCTTCTCCTATCCGCAATCGGCGTCAGGTGCGCCCATTTCGCGTGCGTAGGGTGATGTCAGCTGGTTCTCACTCCAACCAGCCAAGTTCTTCAAGGAAACCTATCAGCGCCTTGACATTGCCGAAGATTTCCTGCAGACTACCTGAGCCTCCCAGGTAGCGTGCCCTGCAGATGGCCACTCCTTTGCACTCCAATACCTAGTACATGAGCGGCTGTTTCGTCCTTTGTGACATAGGTTATACTCATATGCTGATCTGTGAAATGAAAAGGTTTTTGTAGTCGTCTCACTCTCACGTTCCAAAAGGTCGTGGGTTCGATTCTCCGTCTAGACAAACATTCGTGTGACAACCACACAAACTCCTTCGTTGATCCTGATACCCATAATGCACGCAATAGCTACCTACATAAATTAATATACCTACCCGCAGCATCCGCATCTCGTTGTAGGTGGAATGGAATGTTAGAATACCACGAAAATATTACACCTACATGCGGGAACTAACACCTTCTAATTTCCCGATTTTTGACGGGAAAATACCTATGTACTTACTGCGGTAAACCTAATTCCACTTGAGTGGAAAAGCAGATGGGAGGGGATCTCTGTACCTACCGTAATTCACAGAATGCCGTAAATTATGTATTAGGTATCTAATTAATTATGTACGGTTTATCGAAATATCACTTTAGACGTGCCAGATAAATTCTGATTGCAGTCAATTACTTAGTTCAAATCTTGTTTGAATAAAAATCTTCTCTTACTTGTATCTAGCTGTTAAAATGTTCAGAATTTCTATGTTTGTAATATAAAAACCAATGTACGAGTGTTTTCGGTATTTTAGGTCTATAGTTTCAGCAGACGAAGCGATCGTACACAATTATTGTATAGTAAACTATGTACACACAATATACCCATTATGCCTTTTTTCATCATAGCTGACGGACGAGCAGACGGCACACCTAATGGTAAGTTAGTGATGATCGCCACCCATGAACAAAAGGACATTTGCAACAGCCGAGTCATCACATGCGTTGCCTACTCTTACTTAAGGTCTTTATTTGTAGGTCACTAGGTTATATTCATTCGGGAACACCACACTGGTGTCAGCTGAACTAGAGTTTATTTTAATAAGTTAAAGCGCGATAGCACAAGCACAGGAACGAATTGAATGGCGAACTTTGACGTCATAGGCCAAGACCCATTTTGGATCGCTGAGTCAGGTAAGTAAGTAAAGCGCGATACGTACACCTGTATCTTGAAAGATCCTGAAAAGAAGAAGACGCGCAATACCCATTGTGAGTTGGTAAGGATATTCTAGCGTCAGGTCATGGTTACCATCGTATAGTAATGTCACTATCGTCACCAGATTTTGAGTCAATTTGTTCACCTAAAGACGTGCTGATCACCTTCAAACATTACACTTAATCAGTTTAAGGGCCAAAATAAATAAATCAATATTTCACAACATCACATACATTGATCTGACTCCGAGATAGATAGCTAAAGCACATGTGTTACTGATATCAGAATCAACAGTGGGATTACAAGTATAAACATATATTACTTTTCTTTTGTCCACACACATAACACATAGAAAACACCCAGCCAGACCAATACAAACAGAAATGTTCATGCACACAAATGTGTGTACGGTGCGGGGATTGAACCCGCAACCCTTGGACCAAAGGCAGCGTTCACTACCACTGATCCAAACATGTCGCCAAGAAGGCTATTGCTTTGTACACCAAAGCAGTTTAATTATTTTGAACCTTTTAACTTAATTTTTATTTAATCGAATTGTATTAAATTTATTCCACATTCAATTGAAATAATGTAGTTAATTTTCATCTCAGATAATCACAGTCATATTGTGTAACTGTTATTGGCAAACGAGGGGTCCGATTGCAGGGTCAATTCTCGCGCTTAAATTCCAAAAAATAAGATAAGAAGATCCGATATGGACCAGTGTCTGTTTAGTATTTTATTAAATGGCCAATGGCGAGAATTCTATAATATGGGCAATAATGAACGGAACCCCCACGAGTCTTTATGAGTTTGGGCCTTAATAAAACCGTGAGCTTATTTTCAGCCTTCATCTTTATTTGGTATAAAGATAGAATCGGGTTTGAACCGGATTTCTGTGAATCTTGTGATGATAGTGATGTGAGATTTACCAATTTAAAAAAATATTCTGACGATTAGAGAACAGCCTTCTTATTTTGAACTCGGACAATAGTCGAATAATAAGTTAATAATATTATGTTAATATGATTAATGGGTAGTTGAATTGTCTTGTTTATTTTAATGCTGTTGGATTGCAGATCTAGCGAATGAATTGAATAGCGGCTTTGATGTGTTAATTAACCAAAACCGCAATTTATTTAATGATTACAGCTGGGAACCACAAATGAACAGAAATCTGCTGCTGATTACCGAACAAATCTATCTTTTGCGTAGAGAACTATCTATTGCGTAATGTAGAAACATTTAACATGTGTGGTATCGAACAAGACGTTGGCGCAGGGGGTAGTGCGTCGCGGCTGTGCTTGGGGTTCCGGGTTCAATCCCCGAGTCGGGCCAAAATTTGTACCTGAGTTTTTCTGTTAAGAAATTTATCAGTATCAGCCCATAGTCCGAAATTGGCGGGCCTCGGAAAGCACGTTAAGCCGTTGGTCGTGCGCACGATCCCTCTCCGGTCGTGTCACACTAGTGTCCCATCGGATTATGAGGGCAAGGGAATAGAGAGTTCACCAGTGTTTACGCACACACTTGAACACTATAATATATCCTGCTTAATCGGCTGATAGCTTAGATTGGCTGCCTTAGCCGAAATCGGTTGGAGGATATTATTATCGAACAAGACTAAGACGCCTGCTCTGGTGTTTTTTCTCTAGTCCGAGAATGCAAGGTGGAAAAGTTAGAGAAGAGAATAGAAAAGAAAACTAATTTTAGTGTTCCGAAAATTATCGATATATTTTTCTCATCCCTACTTGATAGTATTGTCTAAACCCGGCAGTGCATGGACGGTTTAAATCGATACCGCCTTCGATCTGCTAAGGACGACGGTTCCGAGGCCTTTGATGTTTTGCAATTTCTATTTGTTGAGGTTTTAATTATGTATCATTTTGTGAATGTAGAGAGTAGATTCAGGTTAGATATTATATTATATGGCAGTATTGTCAGTTAATTTCTGTCGACTTTCATACCTGGACTGTACGTATATATGTAAGTACAGTCAGCTTCACAAAATATATTAGCGTTCAAACTTAGTATAAATAAGTATCTGAGCATTTGACAAAAACACTTTTAGCACAATACCTTAAGGTGTAGGTACTTTCATTTGTTGTCATTCGTCTTCGAACAACAAATGTTTGTTGTCATTTGTCTTCGAACAACAAATGAAAATACACATTGGCGTATTAACTAACATACAGTTGTCTTTTCTCCAATGCTCAGATATTTGTGGTAGGTTTACTCTTAGTTATTTTTGCATATAGTTGCAGTTGACTGTAAATACGGTAGTAGGTAGCATTTTTTTTCATTGGAATACCTACTTTAAAAGTATAATGTATACTTTTAAAGTAGGTAGATACCTACGTTTCTCTGTTAAACATCATCAGTTAAAATGGGACTGGGCCGGCCACGTTTGTAGGATGCACCCGGAGAGGTGGAGCAGACTTATCACCCATTGGCAGCCAGCAGGACGTCGATTGAGAGGCAGGCCCAAAAAGAGATGACGTGATGGTTTTGACCATTTCTCGGGCAATTGGCAAACCATCGCCACAAATAGAGTCCAATGGCGGCTTTTAGGGGAGGTCTTTGCCAAGTGGGACGACGCAGGCTAAAAAAAATATCATCATCATTTTAGCGTTAAATCCTGATTGTGTCCACAGCTGGTGCTTGACTTGCTGTGCTTTCCCAGGGCGTCAGAAATATTCCTCACTGTTTCTGTACCACCTTGTTTTGTAATGTGATATGCAATATATAATTTTAATTTGAGATTGAGATCCGCTAAGCACATTGAAGTCATTTTTCTTATCTTACGATCAGATTATTTCTTTTTTATTTCCGTTTGAAACATTCATCCATTATGCTTCGGAGCGGCGCACATTGCCCTCTAATGATATTATCTGACATAACAATGTACCTAAACATTACTTTTTAATGTCGAACATCACCCTAAACCCGAAGAGTGTAACTGGCAGTTGTGAAAGTTGGATCTTATACAGTGCTGTTTGATATTCCTGTGAGTCCGCACTTAAGTTATGATATTTCTACCATTAGCTCGGCAGTGAGGGAAAACATCGTAAAGATGTCAGCATGTTTCGGATTGTTTCTGAAACGTGTAACCATCCCCTCTGGTTCCCCTGTGGTTGCGAAGGTCAGATGTCAGGCGCTTTAATGTAATTACCAAACTCCTCAAATCAAGGATCATGGTCCAAGCGGGTTCCAGAGCGACGGCTTTGGATGCAACTGGGAAGATAATTCGCACTTAAGTTATCTTTAGTACCTAATAATTTTCGTCGTGTAAACCATAAAAATAATGGGACAAATAACTAATTAACGTCATTAGTGATACTAATATACCTATATTTTTAAAACATTTGAATAAGCGAAACTAGCCTCTTTTTCATCTGAATTGTTGGCCCGTCAACATGTCAACCCCAGAATGCCCTTGTACCGGGAATGACACGTGTCACCTTCACACGCGTCATTCCCGATTCCGTCCAAGGGCAGCCGGGGTTGGCATTATCACATTTACTATACTCTTTGATCACATTTTACACGTTTTTCATTCATTTTCATTTATTTCATTTATTTATAATAATTACAATAACATTATGTAAATTAAGAGTGTCATAAAAACCTTGCCGGTTTGTCCTTGACACGATTACACATGAGTGTCGCTTATTTAACTAAATAAAAATAATAAAGTATAACATAACTACTTCTAATACTTATTGTCTACACGACCACGCGCTGCGAGCCGTTTGCGTAGGTACCTATGCCGATGCATCTCGCTCGCACTGAGCTACCACGTTACCATAGCCATGCACCGTAAACAGACTGTGCCTTTTCACAGAAAGCCATACTTGAAAAACTGCGCGAAGCCGATAGTACTGGGGTGACGTGCTGGGCGACGTTCTTCCTCTAGCGCACTCTTATAGAATCTGCGTCAGGGCCGATTGGATCTCTTTCACACTATGTGA
The DNA here is from genome assembly GCA_019059595.1 of Marasmia exigua. Lineage (NCBI taxonomy): Eukaryota > Metazoa > Arthropoda > Insecta > Lepidoptera > Crambidae > Marasmia > Marasmia exigua. The sequence continues at coordinate 12,955,493 of CM032479.1, forward strand.
CGTTTTTCTCGAAAATGGCACTTTCCGTTGACTTCTACTTCCATGCATTGAGGTAAACAGTTATAGAGAAGACACCGCCCATCACCAGTATATTCCACTCAATTGGAATGATCGCGCTACACCGCAATTAGTCCCTTGCTAGCACTGACGGGTCGAAAACCGAAACACTTAAGATTTATTTTATTGAAAAATAAGCATAACACGCATCGAAATGCCGTGATATGTATTAAGATACTGCACAAATAATGCGAGGAATACATCGAAGTGCAAAGGGATTACTTTCCACCGGTTAGTAATTATATTTTATTTTTAGAAAATTAAATACGGTCACCAGACATTCAGACGTCATTTTTTCTCATTTGACATAGAGTAACATAGACAGAAGGGAAATTGTGGAACAACTGTTACATAGGTATGTGTAGAAAGCCTTACCACAACTGAGAGATTGCCACATCATAAACTAATAACTATAAAAGATATGGGTGGGTTATCATCATACTCTACGAAGGACGTATTTGCAATATGTTTGACTACGGAGACACTAATAGGGAAACTTATAAAACAGAGCGGTGGCGTTAGTCTCTCCCCAAAATACAACGTGACTTATTTTATTGTCCATACTTTAAAATATTTTATTCAAAAAATGTGTTTGCCGTTTTATTACAACATTCTTTTGATCAACCATGCACTTTTAATCATCGAGTACGTGGATACGGGATATCAACAAATATACAATAATTCGCTTACAACACGAATCCAAGACTGATCAAAATGAAACTAAACGGCAAAAGTTAACTAAATTGATATTGTTTAAGGGTAACTGAATAAATATTTATAATTAATATTTCTGATACCTACATGACCCATACATTAAAATACAAGAAAGGTTTTCATGAAATTAAAAAACCAGCCTGCTTCAAACGCATTTAACCATGATGACCAAACTGCCTATATGAAATCGTGATTACTTACCATCAGGGGGTCCATATGCTCGTCTGCCACCCATCACATAAAACATATGAAAACCAAACAAAACATAAGTATTTCATAACAATTTATTTGTAAATTAGAAACATAAATAAGTCATTGTATTCTAACTTTATGATGTATTTATTTTCGTTAATCAAATTAAGTACATAACACTTACAAAGAACACAAATATTTTATACTAGATAGGTACATTAAGATTCTTCTTAGGTACTTTAATAAAAGTACCATATACCGAACAGACGGCCGTCGAATATGATTTGCTTACTGAGTCCGTTCTGCGATATTTGATGACAATAAAGTTTGACGTTTCAAAATGGAACATGACTGTTGCTTGTGATAGCCTCTCTATAACTGTTTACCTAACGCTTCCATGCACGTTACCTACTCAATGAATTTAAATTGGTTATCCTAGATATTCTTCCACAGACTAAAATTCACCGTAATGTTGTTTAACTTTTTTATCAAACACACTAGCCCCTTATTACAAATGTCGATCTAAGAAAAGTTCTGAAACTAAAGTCGTTCCAGCCCCTTTTAACATTGCGTGTTGTAACAAGATGGTATGAGCTTTAGTATGGTAAGAACTTTAGATCTAGATTAGTTTTGTAATAAAAGGGAGAAAGTTTTGTGGCTTTGTTAACGTAGGCCCACTCAATAAGCATTGTTTTCTAGGCTTTGACAATTAAAAAAATCCACTTAATAATAATACAATTTGTTTACCAATATTTCAGTTTGTTACGTTGAAAAAATCGCGAGGCTCACGAATCTTGAATAAAATGCGTGTGGAATGTCCAAAACCATCCAAAAACAACGGCCGGTGAATATGAAGCCATCTAAAATTCAATTGTTATTCAGCCGAGGAGACAATTTTTTACGAATTGTTTTATTAAACTTTTTTGTTCAAAGAGCTTACAGATATAAACACACATCTTAGGATTCACTTTTGTAGCAAACATTTAAAGGATTTATTGTAAGATTAAAAAATTAAGGGTGTACGAAGTACAGTGTGTAAATCAGGGCGCGCGCGCAGTCAGCAATGCTGACTGCGCTCAGCATTTCACGCTGACCCAAATTATAGCTATTTCACATTTTACCACGTATTTAGCTTAGTTCACGATCGGTCACCAATCTCGCCGCGTTTGCTCACCTCATAACCATAACCATTAACTTTACCATTAACAATATACTTATTTTTACCATCTTTACTTTGTTGGACTTACACCCTGACAAAGGGTTTGTTTCAGAATATAATTTAATGGGTAAGTGACTTTGTTCGTTTAGCTTCTTTCTGAAAGACTATCTAAATCGACCTACTCATAGTATCTTCTTCTTATTTTCTACTACTTGTCTGTAGTCTTAATTTGTGAATGTTCTATGTTTTCTAATGAGTGTTATTGTTAAATCATGTATTGTGATGGTCAATATAATGTTTCTTTCTTTCTATCTAGACTCATGTCATAATCTTCAAACTTGACAGGCTTTAATTGAAACATTAAAAAAATCAAAGTTTATAAATCGTAGTACAAAAGCTTGTCTGTAATTTTATGTATGTACGACTATACCTACAGTTTGTTTTATCAAACATGTCTCGTAAACTCACTAAAGTAGGGATTGAAAAGAAAGAATGTTTGTCCTAAATTATTTAATATCTTTTATTCATCACCAAATTGTCATCACACTTTGGTACAAAAACAACAAATGGTGTAACATCAAAAATATAATTACACTTAACAAACAATAAATCGTTTTGGTAACAGTAACAAACGAAAACCATCTAAAACTAAGCAGCGGTACGATAACGAATGAACTGCTAAAATTGACTCTGTTTTCCTCCCTTATATTCTTGTAACACAGACTATTGATATAAATATTTTTTCTTCTAATATTTCCATCTGTTTTTTTACAATACGAGTAGTAAGTACTAGCCGATAAGAGAAAAAGAAATGTAAAATTTAATGGATATCTCAATTATATTTGTACATTTATTATTTAAAAGACAATTTATTTAGGACATAAAAACCGTGATTTTCTCTATTTGATAAAAAGTTAGGTATGATGAACTACTATGAAAAAGGTCCCACAAGTACTTGAAGAATAAGAAAATTGGGCTAATTAACTATGAATTTACAATCTTCTACCTTCGAAGAGTAAAGTGATAAGTAAGTAGCTATTTGCAATATATACTCGTGTAGTTGTCGACTTTGGCACATTTTTAACAGAACACCTCGATTAAACTTCATTTTTTGTTGAACAATGTTGCAGAACACAATGTCAGAATTGAACAGAAGTTGCACACCAACTTCTTAAACGTCCTCGACTCAAAGTCCCGAATCAATCCTATTATTGCTTCAAAGTCTATTCTATCACTTCGACACGATAACCTCTACTAAAGAACAAAATATTTACACTATCACTTTACACTATAATCACTCGTCCAAGTAACTGTCGTCAGCACAGGTATCATACAGAAGTCGTGATTTGTTCGATTAAGTGGTGCTCGCGTCGTCGGCAAGCCGGGCGGCACGAGCCGCCGCGGCTCCACGTGCTGCCGCGCCGGGCGAGTCCTTCAGGGACACTGCGAGACGGCCGGAGGGGAACCGTCCGTCTCCAGCATTCAGGGCAATGAGCAGTCGAGCAGCATGCCTTGTCTAAGGGAGCCGCGTAGGACAGAGATTTGGGTAGCCTCGAGCCGCAGGTGCCGGGCCAGGCACAGTAGGCGGTGGCGCCCCCGGCGCTGCACGCGCACCAGGCTGGCTCGCAGCGCGGCGGAGGTGTCACGCAGGGACATGCCTCTTGTATAGGCGGCGCCGGCGCGGGCGGCGGGTCGGGCTCTCGCTTTGAGAAGCCAACGAAGAATAGCAACAGCGCGCCCGCTAGCGTAGCTGCCGTGGAAAAGTAGAAGCCCGCTCGCGGCGCCTGCTGGTTGATGTACCCGGTAACCGGCACTCCTACTATCACAGGAATGGCTTCGGCTCCTTGCACGAATCCTGTGGTAAATAGAAAATGTTTGACTTAGCATGCCTATTAAATCATTAAGTCCATAATATACACCGTTATTTTCTATCGGTTTTTTTCGTTATTTTCTTGATCTAACATACTAAATGGTCTTTATTCACGATACCTATTATGAGGTTTTCAGGATATAAAAAAAAAAATAACGGTGTACATAATAGGTGAAATTGCCGTTTTTTTCTAGAGACAATAAGTTGTCATAACTGCTTTAATACACAAGAAGTCGCCATAATATAATTTTATTTTGATTTATGATTAGATCAGATATTTTTGTGTTTGTGATGCAAAATAAACCTTGAAAATGACCCTTATTTAATTGGCTGAATTGACGTTTAGTAATAACTTTTTACAACCTGTGCGGATAAAGAATGGGATCAGAAATGGCGGCGCATCTATTCACTTCTCGCTCGCACACCCACGAGTGCGAGTATAGACGCAAAGAGTGTGCGAGCGAGAAGTGAATAGATGCGCCGCCATTTCAGATCCCATTCTTTATCCGCACAGGTTGTAATTTTTTTTTTTTGATAATCTATCCTACACATTCCTAAACGTTGTTCACTAAATCACAGCTAATTATGGAGTTAGCATTAATACAAAGTTACTTCACAAATGAAAAAAAGTTAGTATAGAAAATACAACTTCTAAGAAAATCGCTATACAAAACGGCAATTTCATAAGTAAAGACCTTAACGGTAGCTGTATTATTACGATGCAGACACCATCAAAAATAGGGCATTTCACGAATTCCGTAATAAGCCAAATAATCCAAGTTGTTGAAAAAAACAAGTAATATGAGCACATCTTCCCCATACAAGGAAAGCTTTTTATGTCTCTTTGAAACGTGACTTTTATTTGAGTCATCACGTTTGAATGGGGTATAAGGAAGTTGAAACGAATAACACAAGCCTCGTAAATCAGTTTTTCCTTCCCGTAAGTAAGGTTACCCACAGGACGTCGCCCCATTCTTGGCTGCCATTCGGTAAGTTTTATAGTCCACCTATCATCTTTACGTTTTGCCAGGTGTCCTGCCCATCTCCACTTTAGCCCACACACTCGCGTCCCAACGTCTACTACCCTACTTCTCTTTCGGATTTTATCGTTGGGTACGCGGTCTCGCAACGAGAGACCGAGCATGGAACGCTCCATAGCACGTTGCGCCGCCTTTAACTTGTGCATAGTTTCTTTCAGCGTCAATGTCTCGGACTCCGTATGTAACCGTGTGACCAGCTGCCCGATGGTCCGACGATATTGTAACGGCAGTGGGGAAACAATCGATAAGGCTGGCAGGGGACCGAAGGGAGTGGCGTGATAAAAAAGAGGCCTATACTCAGCAGTGGGTGGATGTGGACAGATATGATGATGAAGTAAATTAATACGCACCCCAAACCTTGGTGAAGTGCCGTCCCCGGACACGCTCCATCGTGAGCATTTTCATAGAGTACAGGAACCCTCCGAGGCAGAGGCCGTACATCCATGCGAAGAGGACGTAGCCATGGTATCCTTCGACACTGCTTAGGGCCAACATGGAAATACCTGGAAAAATAATATTGAATGAGTTTTGTGATTCATGTTTTTTATGTGCTATATGGCAGACGAGCAGACGGATCACCTGATGGTAAGCGATTGCACCAGAGGAGTCACTAGTACGCCGCCAACCTTTAAACCCCTTTGCCTCGGATTGGGCCTCTGGTACTTTCACTCAGGCAGCGAAACACAGCACAGTGCTGCTTCACGCCGGTTTTTGTGGCTATGGGATCACTTCGATCTAGCATTTGAATTAAATGTTATTTCTGATTAACATGTTAATCGTTAAATGTTAAAAATCAAACATGTCGATAACGAATAACCAATATTTTACCAAAATCATCATCTGTTTCACTTCACGTAAATCTTATCTTGGTTTCTATTACTTTTTCGTCGCAAATACAGGGTGTATCTGTGGACATTTGCATCTCTTTAACCACGTGTTCTACCAACCGTTCTGAACAAAACTTGTTCTACGACTTTTCGAAATTAGTCGAAAATTTTTTCGACTCCCCATATAAAATTACCAAGTCACGTGACCGACTTTGTATGCGAAGTTGAAATTTTTTTATGCGAATTGCCAAAAGTCATAGAACAAATGTTGTTCAGAATGGTTGATAGAAGACGTGGTTAAAGGAATGTAAATGTTCACAGATACACTCTGTATACAATGTTAGGGCTATTTAAATACTTTTGGTTAATAAAGTAGGTACCTGAGTGAATCACTATCTACAAATATTTACATTTACCTACTACTGTAGTAAGTAGCAATAGTGCACTTTCTTCCTAGAGGAAAAATGACGCATCATACCGATTCCCAGCATAGCAGTCTGGCACAGGTACTGCTTGGAGACGAGGCACTGGGCGGAGGGCCGCACCAGCACGAGCCCGAAGCCGGCGCAGCCCAGCACCGCAGCGAACCCCAGGAACGTCTGCAGCAGCACCAATGCGCTCTCTTCCAAGCCTTCTTGGAACCCTTGGAGAGCCTATCAAAGATGGAAAAGGTGAAGTTGAAAAGGTCAATTCAAGCAGGTAATGTTAATTTACAGGAACTCTAGAGAAACACCGATTTGTTTGTGAGTCCGGTAGATTATACCTTCCCATGTTCATGCAGTTGGGAATAATCTAAATAGTGATTGGGGTCCTGGAACGGTAAAATAGCTGGTATTTATACTCACAAACTTTACCAGGTTTGCTTAATATCCAATTAGTATACCTATATCGATTCCAAACCAAGCAAGTTAAAAATTAGAATTCGTTGCAAAAGGAATGAATTTTATTGACGCCCTGTTGGTCTAGACGCCCTGTTGGTCTATGACGCCCTGTTGGTCTAGTGGTTTAAGTACCGGGCCGTGATCTCGGGGTCCTGGGTTCGATTCCCGGATCGAGCGAAAAGTATGTTTCGAATTTTTCGGGTTTGTGATCACCAATCCGCATTAGGCAAGCGTGGTGATTAAGCCTAATCCCATCATAGTAGCGATGACTTAATTTCTGTGATGGAGGCCTTTGCCCTGCAGTGGGACAGTTTATAGGCTGATACTTTACTTTACGTTTGAATTTGAAAATAGTATAGCAATTCAATTTGTTTTAAGAAACAGAAAAGCTGAGAAAAACTTAATTTTAATGCTTTATTAGAGAATTTTTAATAAAAAATGTACTTTAATGAATTAAGTGAAAGCCTCAAAATTAAAGTGAGAGCGCGTGACACGTTTCATAACATGTACTTTGTACAAGTAAAAGACGCATTCATGAATTTAATTATGACCTATCTGTAAAAAATATTTTAAAAGCGTGACGTGGTTGCTAGGACTTCTTTTGACATTTTATTTGGGTAAAATTCAATTACATCGCCAATTCCAAATCACGGTTTGTCGAGAATAAAATTAAAGATAAAAGGGCTTTTCTGTATAAATGTCGGAGCAAATAAAACGAATTATCAGATGCCTCGAGAGGCGATTAAGATAATTGGCAACGGATAAAATGTTGCTTAGTATTTTGCGAAGCAATCAAGCGTTTAGGAGGGATAAGAATCTAAAACATTATGTATTAGTGAGTACATAAATTACACAGCCGCTTCGGCCGTGTTAGCCTTGATCCCTCGGGATAAATAATTCCTAAGGGGATTACCAGCGACGGGATGCCTACAAAATCTCAGACACCCTGATGAAAAAGTTGCCTGCTCATTTATAATGTATAATGTGTACCTATTGTTTACTTAGAGGTTACAAGATCTCTTTAGCCGCATACAAAATATAAGTAAGGAAGGAAAAAGGAAAATCATAAAAATGACAAAGTAAGATATATTATTATGTTGGTTTGGCTTGGCAAGCGCGCATTAGCAGATGTCTTATATCGTCTTCCATACATGTTAGGGTAGTTTATTGGTAATCTTTCAACAATTGGTTTGTAACATTTCCCCAAATTAGATTTTTTCCCCAAGTGTTTTAAAACATGTTTATTAAAGAAATGATTTTTTTAATAAATAAGTTTAAGTAAAATTCAGTTTCTTTTATGTTTTCTTAAACTGAAACATCTAAAAAAAACAAAATCAGTGAATGCTGATGGCGACTGAAGCGCGCGTTCAGTCTGTCGCCCCGCGGCTCGCTCTGCTGAAAGCATCGATGTAAAATAACGTTCCCACGTGAAAATGGAAAATTAATTTACAACATAATTCCAACCAAAATTCCCCTTAATATTCTTTTTCCCCCAATATTTCTTCAAGGATTTCATTTCCCCAATATTTCCCCGACCACATTATTTTTCCCCAGAATTGCTAAAAAAACCTCAAATCTACCATCCATGTGTCTTACCAGGAAAAATACTGGAGTGTATAGGCCGAAGGCTGCTAATCCTGCAGCCAGGAGCAACACCCTCGCGGGCCGCGAGTTGAGGGGGCTTAGGTCGATAAGTGGGGCCCGCTTAAGGCCTTTCTTTTCCTTTACCTGTAGGAGAATGGGGTCATAAGTGGACATTAAATACAAATGGACGTATACAAATAAAACCTACTTTCCTTTAATAAAATTTCTTTCACGCTCTCTCGGCAAGCGCTTATTTCCATCACGATTTTGACATTCATAAGTGTTCTGTATGAACATAAATTGAATAAAGAATTTTTTATCTTTATTTTTTTCTATATAGGGCTTTATTCATAAACATTCAATAAACCTTTGTTAGCTAACACAGTGTTATAGAGCAGTTTAGACGTTACAAAAAAAAACATACAATTTTTTTTAATAAAGAATGATAATTGCTTTATTATTATTTATTTACTTAGCAAAGGTTCAACAATAATTTATGAATAAGACCCAATATTCATGGACTACGTAGATATAAAAAGATTTGAACTGGATATTATTTAAATAGACAACTCAAACAATAAACTAAACTACACGCATGGTTGTAAGAGTTCAAATAGTTGATTTATAATATATAGATTAGCTACTTAGGACATACCAGTGGCTATTATTTGTACCGTGTATGTAAGTATGTACTTACTATAAAGAATATTTTGAACATGAATCTAAAACCCTAAATAGTTTGAATCGAGCATCTAAAAGAAATTAGTAGGGAGCTAAACGTAATAACAAAGACGCCTTATGTTGAAAAGTTGCTTAAAATCTAATCTACGAAAGATACAGAAAAACTCCAGAAAACTTTTTTTTTTCATCAATTTTACAATATTATTTCACACTGTAGAGGGTTCGTGAAAAACGACTGAAGGCCTGCTCAACTCAATTAATGTTAAACCAATATAAACTTTATGGCTTTCTTTTGATTATAGATATTCTAGTAGCCCGCCCCCACTTCGTTTCGGGAACTCATTTTGCACAGAGACTTGAAGTGTCAAAACGGGGCATCTATGGATAGGTCTTAAAAAATAATGTTGAGGTTTCTAATATATATTTTTTTCTAAACTTTGCGGAAGAGACGCTCCCAAAGTGGTAAAATGTGTGCCCCCCCCCCCCCTCTAACTTTTATAATAAAAGAATGATTAAAAACCAAAAAAATAAATGATATACATTACCATGAAAACTAACAACGAAAGTTGGTTTGAGCTAGATCTAGTGAGTAAATAACACACTTAAAAGTTACATCTCGTGTTCAGGCGGGACTCGAACCCACACCTTCCACAATCCGGGTGAACGCGTTACTATGCCGACGAAATTTGTAAGTGCTTGATCCGACATGAGCTGTGGAAGGTGTGGGTTCGAGTCCCGCCTGAACACTTATTTACTTAAGAATAAATTGCAAAATATTGCTATAAAAATATCAACTATCTAGTAAGTAGTTTTTTTAATACGTCATAAACCGTAAATCGAAATTTACCTTCCATATATCTTACGTGCTGCTACGGAACCCTTCATTGGCGAGTCTGACTCGCACTTGGCCGGTTTTTTTAATACTAACTTTGAACACCCGTTTTACCACCTTAGGGGATGTTGTTAGATCAGTCAGCCAGTCATTCAGCTTTCGCTTAAATCTAAATAGATTTAGAAAAGACGATTCCGTATCCCGTTCAAATCCGTTTAACATTGCGTAAACATCTAATTTTACTAAGCACGTCGTATCCTAAATTCTGACAGTAATTTCCGCCGTTCGGCACAAACCCGGGTAATACTCCCCTAATAGGGTTCCACTTTTGACGAAATTCTAAAATCGCGAGACTCCAAAGTGAAAAGAGAATCCACCAATTAAATTTCACTTGGATCCTTTGTGCTCTGATTATTTCCTTAATTTTAATTCAAAGAGTATTATTTCGCAGGGATGTATTAATTTATTCGCTCATCGGCTGTGGCGTCGGCTTGTTGACCTTTGGGAAGACAAAGGTGGATTGCCAAAACCCTTTACTAAGCTTAATAACTAAAGCATAATCTACAACATTGTTTTTTACGATCAAGTAAATTTTGAGTGATCTGACTCATACCAACAGCATCATCAGCAAGAGATAGGATTTTAGAGGTACAGGTTGCCAAAAACGTATGTCGATGTATGTCATTTTGATCAAGCTTTTTTTATGTCATAGGTGGCAGACGAGCCGGTTCACCTTATGGTAAGCGATTGCCGCCGCCCATAGACACCCGCGACACCAGTGGAGTGACAAGTGCGCTGCCAACCTTCAAATACTCCCTTCCCCCAGATTGATAGATAGATATTCTTTATTGCACAAAAATAAAATACAAGCATGATACAACAGCAACAGACAGTACAATAAGGCGGTCTTATCGCTTGTAGCGATTACTTCCAGACAACCTTTGGATTTTAGACAGATTGGGCCTCCGGTACCCTCACTCACGCAGCGTAACACTGCACAGTGCTGCTTAACGCCGGTTTTCTGTTAGGCCGTGGTATCACTCCGGTCGAGCCGGCCCATTCATGCCGAAGCGTGGCTCTCCCACGGTAAAATCTGGCGCGGGCACAAGGTGATCTAGCGTCATGATAAGGTAAGTATATGCCTTAGCCAATATTGTATCTTCTATTTGTATATATTACCATTTAGGCATGATGACTTGCAATTTTTTGTACGGTGTTGCCCACGTCTGCTCGATACGTAATTTACGGACAACGGCTAGACAGGCCATCAATATTATGTCCATGATATTGAAACTTATTGTACAAGAACAAAGTCCAAAGCCTATTGAGAATGTCAGGTGGCAGATGAGATTCCGATAGTCAGATAATGTGGGGGTTGTGATCGATGGTGGAATGTTTCTGTCGACGTTTATTGATAGTTTTTACTATGCTGATCGAGTATACCTCTAGAATGGATTAGTCAACGTCTTTTCGATACTTAACGGTACATAGTCAGGATTTATTTGTCCACGTCCAATGTTATGGTATTGATCTGAAACCCAATCTGCACGTTTGCCATGCTCTGTTCGGGAAGGTTTTCGCAGCATAGATGTCCGTTTTCACCGGGTACGGAGGCAATGTTTGTGACGCACTATTTGGGGAGTTTTGTAAGAGGCGTTCCCCGCACTGCATCACCACGCTGTGACCGATCTACGTTGCATTTTCGTGTAACATCTAGCAACGTAGATCCAGGATTAAAATTAACAAATGATAGCTACCTTTCGACGTTGGTTTTTGAGGTGTAGAATGGCTCGGCGTTGGGGGTGATATAGCGAGGCGCTCCGGTACACGGCGCTCAGGAAGAAAGCTAGAACGAGCACTCCCGTCACCGCCTGTAGTCCCAAACGCCAACCTAGTTTTCTAGAAAAAAATAGCTTATTAATATTTAGTAGTTTTGGTTGGTTAAAATAGGTTTTCTTTTAAAATCACAAGAGAGACAGGAATCGTTAGAATTCATTTTTCTTTTCAGCTTCAGGAGCAGTTTATTTGATTAAAGCCACTTGTCGAGGAACTTTTGAGATACATTTTTAGCTATACTTAATGCAAAGACTCGTGGCAGACGGTAGATATTAACTTTTATTAATTATGAAAGAAATGTGACACCGACTATCACGAGTATTTGGCTCGAGTATCCATTTTGAACAACTGTAATAATAACCATACTCTATGTACCGACTGCCTCGGTGGAGTAATGGTTAGTGGGTCGCACTATAAAGCGACGGCTGCGCAAAAGGTCGGGTTCGATTCCCGGGTCGGGCCAAATATTTGTGGCTAAGTTTTCGGTAAGAAATTCATTGTATCAGCCCGGGGTCTGGAAGTTGGCGGTCTTGTACTATCGTGCCTCGAAAAACACGTTAAGCCGTTGGTTCTGCGCCCAATGGTCGTGTCACGTTGGTATCCAATCGGAATATGAACATAAGTGAATAGAGAGTGCACTTGTGTTTGTGCACACACTTGAGCACTATAATATATCCTGCGTCCTGCTGATCGTTGAGATTGGCCGCTATGGCCGTAATTGGTTGGAGGATATTATTATTATTATTTCTCTAAGTACCTTCGTTTACTTTCCGTCCGTATACTATCGTCCTTGCGTTTACTAAAGAGGATGTTGAGGATCGATGGCTGGACCAGCCTCTTTTATATTGTCTATGTTTTATACTTTATATCTGTTTTTGATATGTTATTGTTTTGTTTCATGATATGACTTTATTGTCGATGAACCTACCCGAAGAGTCTGCAAACAACCTAGTTATATGCTCCTAACCGTCTTTTAAAAAAAAGAAGACAGTCCTTCATTTTCTACTTGCATTTTGACTTTAAAAGTAGGTATAATGAATTGGTATATATGCATGCATACCTACGTGATGCGACGCTTGAAAATATTGACTAAGCTACACTTTTAGACTAAATCGAACCGCCAGATTCGTGCGATACGATTTAATAGGCCCACCCACACCTCGATTCTTCTTCTTTTTGGTAAAGGGTCAATATTTTTATCAACTTGTAATATAAATAATATCGACATAACAATATTTATTCCTGTTGCTTTTCGTATGAATGTAGGAAAACTCCTTTAAAAATGTTCCAAAAAGCGAGGCGTGTAAAGACTAACATATGAGCACAGTTATATCAGGCTATTGCTGTCAAGAAAGACGGTTTATGTACCATTCTGAAGGTGTGATCCCTACGCTCGCAGCACTCACCGTCGGAACAGGAAAGTTTTTTTCTGACTGTACTTAAGTACTTTTATTTATAGCAAGTGGGGTAGGTAATGTATGGAAACGTTTTTATTGTGGGAGCTGGAAACGTTTTGTTGGTTTGTATATTTTAGAATTGCAAAAGTGGAGCATATAATATATGAATCAATAATCACGTAAATAGGAATATGAATCTAGCCACCATCTTCACCAACGACATCGTTGAACAATGTCGCATATTATGTGAGCTGAACACGTGTTCAACTCACATAATATGCGACATGTTTCTACATCAAAAGCAAAAGCTGTTGGCATTAATGTACTGTGGATGATGGGGTCAAAGAAAAGACAATTTAGTGGTACAATAATTATAAAATGATTGCTGATTGATGATAATGATTATTAAATTGCAAGAGCCCAAAAATGTGGACGGGCGACCCAGACGGCGGAAACGGAAGAGAAAGCAAAAAGTTGCCATCCGTCAAATACTTTGTGTTGCCATCAACAGTGGATACTATTATAAGCACCTACTCTAAACATATTGTATTTTATTGAGTTAAGCGTTTTATGAAAAACTTTCCAGTTTGCTAATCGAAAACTTTTAACAGGTTGGCAGGTGTATTTTTTTTTCGACACCTTATGGATATTAAAAAGAAAACATTTGCTCGTAATTTGCAAGAAACTAATCTTCAATTATGTAACGTATATGTTCCTTAGGTTGGCATTTTTATTGTCTATACAACAGTCTTAATAATATTGAATTCCGCGTAGGAAATGGCTTTCTCGTAAAATAATCTTATCATGGCTTATGCTTATAAATATTTATGAACAGAATCTTTTGTGAACGTTACCTACTTTATGATTTCGACACATCTACAAAAGTAATAATAAATACAAAGGAGATGCCTTGAAGTAAAATCGTTTCTTATTTCGGTATGAATGTTGTATAAATGGCAGGTATATTTTACTGTCACAAAAGTAGACTAGACAACGAGTTGGTATAGAGCAGAGAGAGGGTGTTGAAGGTCTCACAAAATTTAAGTTTTATTTTTATGTGATAGGTGGCAGACGAGCACACGGATCACCTGATGGTAAGCGATTGCCGCCGCTCATGGATACCCGCGACACTAGTGGACTCATAAGTTCGCTGCCACCTTCGAACCCCCCTTTTCCCCGGGATTAGGCCTCACTCACGCAGCGAAACACAGCACAGTACTGCGTTAATCACCAAACATTATTAATGAAGCTACAGCATTACGGCCTCACAGATAGCTCTCTGAGCTTGGTACGGTCATACCTAAGTGATAGAATTCAAAAAGTCAATGTTAATGGAACTAATTCTTCTGGCGCCCTTTTACAGATGGGAGTGCCCCAGGGCTCGATATTGGGGCCGTTACTGTTTATTATATATGTAAATGACCTACCTTACTTTACTAAAAATTTGCAGATGATACTTCTTTAATTTTCAAAACTAATAGACATAAAGATAACTTTGACGATGTAAATAATGCTTACAATCAAGTGCTACATTGGTTTACTGTAAATAATTTACTTTTCAATGCTAAAAAAACTAAATGTGTCAAATTTACATTGCCCAACGTAAGACAGGTCAGCACTAGGATTAATATGAATAGTCAAAATGTTGAAGTAATTAATTCTACAGTATTTCTAGGCGTCACGTTAGACTCAAAATTACAGTGGGGTTCTCATATTGCAGCCCTGGCAGGGAGACTTAGTTCGGCTGCATATGCAGTCAAAAAAATAAGACATCTGACCGATATTGAAGCAGCCAGACTTGTGTATTTCAGTTATTTCCATAGCGTTATGTCTTATGGTCTGCTGTTATGGGGCTCTGCGGCTGATATTCAAGCTATTTTTGTGCTACAGAAACGAGCTGTCAGGGCCATATACGGACTTAGACCACGAGACTCGCTTAGAAACTTTTTCAAAGAAATTAACATTTTAACATTAGCATCACAGTACATCTTTGACTGTATTATGTATGTTTATAAAAATTTAGAAAACTTCCCTCGAAAATCCGACAACCATAACCTAAATACTAGAAATAAACACAAGCTTGCTGTTTCACATCTCAGACTTCATAAGATTGGTAATTCATTCGTAGGAATGAGTATTAAAATATTTAATAAGTTACCACAAAAGCTTGTTGATTTACCAATGCCCAAATTTAAAACACATGTTAAAAATTATTTAATGGCAAAAGCCTATTATACAGTTAATGATTACTTAAATGACAAGAATTTGTGGAAATGATAAGCTGTTCGCCTACACCCATGACACTGTACTAAAAAAAATTTGGTGATTAAAAAGAGTAACTGGCGAGTTTCTTGCCGGATCTTCTCGTCAGAATCAACTTTCCGATTCCGGTGGTAGAATCACATTATATTTATTCATTTCTTAGTATATTTTTTGTATCGACATATATGTTTAATAACATGTATAATATACATAGCTATAATTTATATTTTTCATGTATGACGATTTGTAAGAGCTGTATATAAGCCTATGCAAATAAAGCACTTTTGAATTTTGAAAAATTTTTTTTTTGAATTTTGAAATCGAGACGGGATTTAACACGATATTTATTATGTGCTACAACATTGTATACTCACATATTTTACTCGACGTTTCGGCTACGTTACAGCAGCCGTGGTCACAAGCGGACTCAACACAATGTTGTATCACATAATAAATATCGTGTTAAATCCCGTCTCGATAAATTATAGTTATAATGAAACGCGAAAATTTAAAAAAAAACTATTTGAATAGTTGTTTACAAGATTTCTACCACGTACTTTTGAGTTTGTAATATTTCGGCGCTGTTGCAAATAATAATTCTCACAACATCTCATACGTTAACCTGATTCCGTACTAAGTAGCGTAAGCACTTGTGTTACAGATATCAGACAACAGAGGAACGCAAATATATACTTAAATATATATATTACACCCAGACACCGAACAAACACAAGTGTTCATCGCACGAATGTTTGTCCAGGGTGGGGATCGAACCCACGACCTTTGGCGTAAGAGGTAGGGTCACTACCAATTGCGCCATCCGGTCAGTCATATAGGCCTCCCTGTGGTCCCACTAGTGGGTCAAATTAGTGGGTCCACGAGAAAACAGGGGTTGCAAGCAGCATGTTCTGCGAATGAGAGTAGGCCGATATGTCTGCCAGTAACAACTTACCCGCAATAACTTCAGTATTTTTTTATAGAAAGGCCAATCAGGATGACCTCACTCCGCCTGATGGTAAGCGGCCGTGAAATCCAAATATGAGGCTGACAGGCACAAAACAATTAACAAAGTACCCATTGAGTATGCCATCCTCACCCTGGTGGCCTGCTGAGATGTCAGAAATCAGTTACTTATTTATTTAATTATTAGTATAATTAAATAAATAAGTAACTGATTTCTTATTGGTTACTCCGTGACCAAATAAAAATAATTAATAAGCACATATGTATCAAATGTATAAATGCAAATTATTGTTTGTTTGTGTTTTACCATGGCGCTTGCACACAGCCATATTTTTTTTAGTTTTTTATTTATTACAAAAAACCTCTTATTGATATTATACAAAAACTCTCATATACGAATCGGAATTTCGGAAACTCATAAAATACCTACAGGTATATGATAAAAATCTCGTAAATAACTATTATAATACAAACAAAGTTACAAGGTAAAAAATATGCTAATCCTTGTAAAAAAAAAACCCATGACCTAGATGTTTAATTCTAATCAGAAGGTATTACTTTACTGACACGAGTTAGAATAATATTATACTATTGACTATAGGAAATGTTTCGGATATCAGATACCAGAGCAAGTTGGTTACAAACAATCCAGCTACAAATATCCGGAAACCTCTCGGTGTGTATCAGTTTGCATATAACTATGCCGCCCGAGTATATGAGACGGAAATATGATTACTAACGTACATTTCCCTTATGAGGAGGAGTGTACAGATAGTTTCACATGAGTAAGTAATACCCATCAAAGTTCCAAGATCAAAGTTATGGGATTTTCGCTTTAGAGAGCGATGGTAGTTCAGGGGATAAAAATGCGCCTTCCCTACAGGATCAGGACAGGGTCATGGTGTAAATCCAAGCATGCACCTCTGGATTTTTTAAATCTATTTTTTTTATGACATAGGTGGCAGACGAACAGACGAATCACCTGATGGTAAGCGATTGCCGCCGTTTTCGTTTTCTTTTTCTTGCGCTTCTAACGACACATCATTTGTTCAAATATGATAACTATGTAGTTTAGAAGTTATGAGGGAACAGATGAACAACCCTAAATACATACAGGTCAAAATCATAACCCTCCTTTTTGCTTCACCGTAGTCGGGTAAAAACTGTCATATACTACTTCTTAAGCTGAGTGGACTGTAGTGGTTGCGATTAATAACCGCAGCGGGTTGTTCAATGTGTGTGGAATCATGCTGTAATGTTGCATTTTTCATTAATTTTTCATCATTCATTCAAGATTTTTCATTCACTCTTAGGGACATCTACTGTGACACAACTTACCCAACAGCTTCCTTGTAAGCGACGCTGAAGAGCGCGATGCCGACGCCCCCGCCCGCGTGCGCGACTAGCTCGACGAACTGCCTTCGGCGCCTGAAGTACGCGCCCAACACCAGTCCTGCCGCTTCCCGCACCAACCCGCAGCCTACGCCTAGTACTACGCCTGCCAGAAGAAAAAGGTTTTATTCATTATCAATGGACAATACGACAAAAAAAAAATACGCATTTTTATACGCTTTTCGAATAAAGAAAGAAAAGAAATATGACCCATATTTTTAGTTATCATTAAATGTGACTTTTTATTGAAATATTTATTGTTTAAATTATTATTTAATATGCCGGAAATGACGTAGTCATGAGGCTCAACGTAATGTGATGCCGGTGCTATATGCCCAATAAAAAAAGTTTAGGCGACTTTAAGTTACTTACTGTCACTGTCATTATTTTATACGTTACGGGACGTTATTGGGTGTCCTGGTACACATACATCAGAGAAGGGCTAGCGCGGCAAGCGCTATTAGCGGTACGATCCTGTCCCCCGGCAGTGGGGGTCCCGACCGTGATTGCGCTGAATGGGACACTCCAGCGGTTTTGGTTAGGGTTAAAGTCCCTTACACCATGTTGTTCCCTACATGTGACAAGGTGAAAGCCTTAATGGTTTTCCCGGAAAAAAAAAGATGTTACAATAGTGTATGTATCCTATCGGACACGCAACTTAGGGATAGGAGAGAGAAAAGGGTCCGCGCTATAAACGGGCCACCGCCTGGGAAAGAACGTGTAGTTAACCTTCATTAACTAGTGCAAACGTCCCCTTCCCACTCAGGCAAAGAAGTGAGCATCGTTGGGGGTTTAGTTGGTAGGCCTCCAGTTTCACTGGGGAGAGCCCGACATAACCGGTCCGTACCCCGGCTGGCGGGTATGCATACGGCGCGAAGTCGGCCAATTGCACTTCGGTCTGGCGGCATTTCCCCAACACAAAAAAAGGTTTAGGAGAGAGGAAACGCTTTTATAATTACGAGAAAGACCAGTTTGGAATCACTATTCCAACTGAGCGCACTAACTTTGGTCCGAGGGTTGCGGGTTCGATCTCAGCACACTAAACATTTGTATTTATTTGTTCTCCCACTGTTGATTCTGATATCTGTAACACAGGTAGTTGAGCTACCATATTCGGAGTCAGATCAATGTATGTGATGTTGTGAAATATTTAAAATTACATTATTTAGGGAAACCTATTGTGATCAGTAAACTATCCATTAGTAAATAAAATATTGGCATTTCATTATTAACGTGAAACAGTTATTATCAGATTAATGACGGTCATTTGTAATCAGGCGTATATGCAATTTCGTATTGAATAATAACTAATAAAAATAAACTCAATTAAAGACATACTTTACCGATTATAAGCGATTGCCGCGCCGCCCATGGACACCCGCGACACTAGTTGAGTCACAAGTACGCTGCCAACCTTAAAACCCCCTTTCTCAAGGATTGGGCTCCGGTACCCTCACTCACACAGCGAAACACAACACAATGCTGCTTCACGATGGTTTTCTGTGTTAGTAGGTACTATTACAAAGAGGGTTAAATACCATATTTGTGCTTTGTATGTAAACGGTAAAACGATCTCGTTAAAAATTTGATGAATGTAGTTTCATAATGTGCAACAATTACAAGGTTGCAAGGACAAATAAAGGACTGAGCCAAGCTATCTAGGTCAGGATGTAATATGGGATTATCGGGCCATAAACGCAGGCTGTAATCTTCGCAAACTCGACAGCAAGTATGGGTTACGTAGTCATGTTTTATTGTACCACATATGGAACTCCATCGAGAATAGCTAAACGGG